>VWZO01012986.1:0-104936 GCA_013396975.1 Bucco capensis
TTGTGGAGTCTTCTTCTCTGGAGAGATTCAAAAGACGCCTGGATGTGATCCTGGGCAACCCGCTTTGGGTGCACCTGCTTTATCTGAGCATTAGACTGGATGATCCACAGAGGTCCCTTTCAACTCCCACCATGCTGGGATTCTGTAATGAGTGGAAAGCCCAAGGCACAACCAGTGTTTATTTAAGAACCATCCATCACAGATATTTTAATTCTTTGTTCGTTTCCCTCCAACAGGTGCCCCCAGGTAACTTTGTCCTGGTGCAGGACATTGTGTCTTTAGAGCTGCAGGACTAAAAGCCTAAAGCCTTTTCACCCTCACAGCAAACAAGTTTTTCTTCATGTTTAGGTAGAACTTCCTGTGTTCCTGTTCCTGCCCATTGCCTCACATCCTATTGCTTGGCACCATCAAGAAGAACCTGGATCTTGACACCCTCCCTTCAAATACTGCTATCTATTGATAAGGTTCCCTCTCAGCCTCCTCTTCTCCAGGCTAACCAAGCCCTGCTCCCTCAGCCTTTCCTCAGAAGGGAGATGCTCCAGCTTCAGCATCTTTGTAGCCTCTGTTGGACTTGCTTCAGGAGCTCCATGTCTCTCTCATACTGAGAAGCCCAGAACTGTACACAATACTCCAGATGTGGCTTCGCTAGGGCTGAGTAGAGGACCAGGAGAACTTCCCTCAGCCTGCTGATAGTGCTCCCAATATTCCCAAGCCTCAGGTTCTGAAACATGAAATGCAGCTTTTTTTTTTTGTTGTTGTTGTTGCTCTATCAGGTTGTCCAGGTTTGTAGAATTGTAACAGAATATTTCTGATGTCACCATGTGTTTCTTGGCTCTGCCATGTTGATCTCTGTGTTGTTTGCTTTGGATATTTCAAGGCTTTACTTCTACTTGCAGAGTTGACTGTCAGTTTGTTATTTTGAGGAGAGTGACAGATTGCTGCTGGGTGGGGTGATGTTGGTGATGTTTGCTGGATCTGAATGTTTTCCAGCTAGGAAACAGATGTCTTTAATCATTAGAATGCTTCAGAAATAAATAACAGAAGTATTCATATCACTACATATAATTAACTGCTAGGATCAATTTGATAAGGAAGAGCAACTCAAAAATTCAGCTTTCAAATAGAGAAAAGTCTTCAGGTTTACTCTTATTCCAGAATATATTTTACCACTTATAAGATAAAGAAAGGATTTCATAGTTTCTCAGTGAGAGGTGTGCCAGTCTGTGTGAGAAATAGCTGGCTCCTGATTTTCTTGTTTTTATTTGTATACTAAGGCAAACATTTGAGATATGTTTAGCTTCCAGATTATCAATTTTGTGTAGTGCAAAAGAAAAACAAAGCCAGAAAAAGACACAATTTTTCCATTCTGCAACTGTAAAAATTGCTCATTTCTCTGTGCTGCAACTGTAAAAATTGCTCATTTCTCTGTGTGTTCTGCAAATTTGGACTCTGTTCTTCCCAGGCTTTAAAAATTGCAGATTGAGAGATTGTTCCATATTATTAGATGCTTGGTATCAGGTAGCATTTGTACATTTGGGTTCAGCTGTTCTAGAAGTATATAGAAAACTTAAATTCACCTCAGTACCCGAAAAAGTGTTAGTTTTCTTGCAAGAGAAAGGCACTGCAGGTCCATAAATTTTACTGATACAACAATTTTCTATTTGAGTTTAACTTGGTATATAGAGTTTCTTTGTGGTTAGGGACTATTTTTACATGCTTTGCTTTCGTCATAATAATATAGTAGATGTAGGGCATTAGAGAGTAAGGTGCATTAAGATGCATTAAGACTGTGTTTGAAGTAGGTCCTCCTCCCTCTCTACTCTGCCCTACTGAGGCCACATCTGGAGTCCTGGGTCCAGTTCTGAGCTCCCCAGTTTAAGAGAGACAAGGAACTACTGGAGAAAGTCCAGCAGAGGCTACCAAGATGCTGAGGGGACCGGAGAAAGGCTGAGAGCCCTGGGGCTGGTTTGCCTGGAGAAGATCAGACCCAGAGGGGATCTTCTCAGTGTTTATCACTATCTAAAGGGTGGGGTTCAAGAGGATTGGGCTAGATTCTTCTCAGTGGTGCCCAGTGACAGGACAAGGGTCAATGGACACTAACTGTAGTTTTTTTTAGGTCTTACTTAGTTCATGGGCCTGAGACATACAAAGTAACATTCAGGAGAATGAAGACAAAATAAACTGAAATGATTAAAGCAGAATTTATCAGCAGAAGATGCAATACTCAGCAACACATTTCTCAAGAGCTCCTTCATGTGGAACTGTCGCACTTGGATTCTTGGGTGGTGAGCACTTTCTGGAGAACATTCTGCTCCTTAGCAGAACGCAGCACTCTGGACATAGCACCTGAGAGTTCAATTACACCTGTTTTTTCACTGTAATTTCAGATATATGTGTCGAGTCTCTTCTTGTGGTCACTGCAAAGCTCAGGTTGATTTTAGCAAAGGAGAAGCAGAAGAGTAATGATGAGAAAAATATCCCTTTCTCATACAGGACAAATTGGAAATCTGGGCTTCAGTAACAAAGACAGCTGAGAAGACTGGAGTTGAAATGTTCATTGACGGGGATGCATCTGGAAAAGTGTATGACCTTCTTATTGTCACTTTTCACTTTCTAAACTGCCTGAGCAAAGAGTTCCACTACAGACAGAATTGTATTAGTCTGAGTAAGAAAGACATTTCGGGAGAATTTTAAATGTTTGATTGAAACAGATTTCTTTAGTGCCAAAGAAGAAACACTTAAAAAATCCTTCTGAAGAAAAATGAATGCCAAAATGAGATATTGGAGATGTGCTTACAGTGGTATGTTACAGTAGTAGAAATTTTGTTGTAAAACAATGAGAAACTTTGCCATCGCAAAAAGAAAAAAACAAACCCAAACAGAACCCAAACGAAACAGGACATTACAACAGAAACGGACTCATTTAGGAGAGGAAATGTGCAAGTTACCCTTTAACTGGCGTATTGCCTTTGAAGAAGCTGAATGAAGTATGCAGTAAACCTGTGACCCGTGATGTTAATAATAGTGTGTCGAGAGAATGTTTATTGTGCAATAACTCTCAAAAGGGCATACAAGGTTGTCCAAACACTACCTTCACCTTTTTAACAGAAATATTTTATCTCTTGAAAAGTGTCTTTCAAATATAAACTATGGGTTCCTCTCAGTTTTCTCATGATACTTGTGTAGTTCTTTGCAGAAAACATCCTTTGCTTGAGTCAAGGCTTAGCCTTCCTCAGGACTCTACACTCAAGCAAGTCCTCAAGCTGCTCCATACTGTCAATGTCAGAAACTTCTTTCTAAATGTTCCCTGTTCTTATTTTAATCATGCAGTTTTTCCATAGGTCTCTTTTGTACTTGAAACACTTCAAAAATAGAATAAGTAGTGAGTCCTGCAAGCAGATATTTTTGTAGCATTTTCTCTATTTGAACAGCTTCCATGAATAAAGGTTTGTCAGAAGGAACATGGCTGTAGAGAATGGGACATGATGAAGTCCCTGAATGCCCTACATTCATTTTCTCGTTATGGCTGTGATGAACTGACCCAGTGTGTGCTCCTCTGCTTTTCACTGATGTGGCCCTTACACACTCCTGGGTAGTTTGCTTTGTATATTTTGAACCACTGTACTGTTTTGTAGGGGAGTTAACTTTTTTTTTATTTCTTTGTTGATGCAGTTTTTTCAGATGTCCAGGTTTGAGCTATAACAAAACTAATTCTTCTAGTGATTGGACTTTTCAGCTCAGTCTCTTCTCAGTGATGCACTTTCTGCAGTTAACAGCATATTCTCACAGACAGTGTCCACTTCTAGCAGTGAGAACACTTGATGGGTAGAGTTACTGCCAAGGGTTGGGACTTGCTCCAGTGCAGACCAAGGTCACTGCTAAATCTCGTGCCCCATGTTGGGGTGCAGTAAGTCAGAGGTGGCATCTGTGGACAAAAGTCTACAAGTGATTGGTGATTTGGAAAAGGTGTACAGGGAATTACTCACTGTTACTTACAGCGCAAAACCTCACCTTTAGTCAACAAATGACCAACCTGTAGACAGACAAACAAAAGAAAGTAAGCTTTCTCTTGGCTCAAATTGCAGAATTCCTAGACATAGGAAGGTACAGAGACTAAAGCTATTCCATCAAATAGACTAGACAGGTACAATAAGAGTAATATCTAGAGACTTTTTTCAGGTACTGAAAACTCATGTTCCTGGTGAAACCCCAAGTGGAGGAAATGATTTGTGCATAGCTGTTAGGGAAAGTAGCACATTACAACCTTTCTGGTTTCTTCATTTTGTCCTTAAGTCCTACTGCTCGTCACAGTTGAAAACAAGATATGAGGAAAGAAGGAAGGCCCAGTCTTGTTCAATATCATCATCAATGACCTTCTTGAAGGGACAGAGTCAACCCTCAGCAAGTTTGCTGATGATACAAAGCTGGAAGGAGTGGCTAACCCCATGTCAGGCTGTGCTGCCGTTCAGTGAGATCTGGACAGGCTGAGAGTTGGGGAGAGGAACCTCACGAAGTTCAGCACAGGCAAGCATGAAGTCCTGCACCTGGGGAGGAATAACTCCATGCACCAGGACAGGTTAGAGGCTGACCTGCTGGAAAGCAGCTCTGTGGAGAAAGACCTGGAAATCCAACAAGTTCTCCATGAGCCAGCAATGTGCCATCATGGAAAAGAAGGCCAGAAGTGTCCTGGGGTGCATTAAGAAGAGTGTGTCCAGCAGCAGATCAAGGGAGGTTCTCCTCCCCCACTACTCTGCTCTAGTGAGGCCACATCTGGAGCCCTAGGTCCAGTTCTGAGCTCCCCAGTTCACGAGAGACAAGGAACTACCAGAGAGAGTCCAAAGGAGGCTACGAAGAGGCTGATGGGACCAGAGCATCTCTGTGAGGAGAAAAGGCTGAGAGCCCTGGGTCTGGTTTGCCTGGAGAAGAGCAGACTGAGAGGGAATCTTCTCAATGCTTCTCATGGTCTAAAGGGTGGGGTCAAGAGGATGGGGCCAGACTCTTCTCAGTGGTGCCCAGTGACAGGACAAACACAGCCCATGTGACAGCCCATGCACAAACTGGAATCTGGGAGGTTTCGCCTTATGATGAGGAAAAACTCCTTTGCTGTGAGGGTGCCAGAGTCCTGGCCCAGGCTGCCCAGAGAGGCTGTGGAGTCTCCTTCTCTGCAGAGATTCCAAACATGCCTGGACATGATCGTGGGCAACCTGCTCTGAGTGCCCCTGCTTTAGCAGTGGGGTTGGACTGGATGATCCCCAGAGGTCCCTTTCAAACCCTATCATGCTGGAATTCTGGCATTCTGTGAAATTACAGTGAGAACAGCAGTTCTTCAGAATAATGAGATCCATACCACCTTCATGTGAAAATGATTTTTTTTGGTCAATTTTTTTTGGCTTCTTTTTGTGACTGCCTTTTGTTTAGACTGAGGCAACTTTATTTACTTCTACAAAGCAAATGGTACTCCAGGGTAGACTTTAATAAAAAATTCGGTCCTGTACTCATTTGTTTCATAATGAATGCTTTTAAGTGGTCCTAGTATAAATAAGATCAGCCTTAGTATGTAATTACTCTAATTTCTTGAAAAGTCTCATGATTTTTCCTGTCAAGCATGTGGCAAAAAAGCTGGTAACAATGTAACACTACCCTGAAACATGAACTGCTGTGTGATTACTTAAACTGACTAGGTAGCTCACAGATGGTCTGTGTGGAGCATTCAGCTGCCCTTTCAGGTTGCACTGATTCAGAGAGAATACAGTTATATGTCTCTTTGTGGTAGAGACAGCTGCTCACCTGTTCAGGATCCACCATGAAGTAGAACAGCTCTGCCTGAAGGGAGGGGATCAAAAAGATGGAGGCAGGTTCTACACAGTGGTACATCATGGGGACACCTTAGAGGATGGGTGTGAGTTGAAACAAGAGGGGTACAGAATGTATCTGAAGACAGTCCAACCATTACACAGGCTGCCCAGAGATGCTGTGCCATCTCTATCCTTGGAGGTTTTCGGGTTCCCACTGGATCAAGACCTGGGCAACCTGCTCTGACCCTAGAGAAGCCTGTGCTTTACATATGAGTTTGGTTCAGAAACCTCCTGAGGTCCCTTCCAGCCAGAGTTATCCTACCGTCCTATCATTTTATGAGGTCAGACATTATCGATATAATAGCAGACAATTACAGGGACTAACTTCTTCCTTAATATGACAGTTTCTCCCAATGTGCAGTAATTCAAGCTCTCAGAATATATTTCAGGATGGCAGGACTGTGTCTGAAACCTGCTGTTATTTTAGCCCATCATGTTTGTTTCCATAACTGCCATGGGTGACTTGGACTCAGTCCCGGAAAACCACCATGTAGGTGGGAGGAGGGACAGAAAGAAAGGGTCTGCCAAGGAATCAGACACCTGAGCATAATTCCCTTCAAGGGCCAATGTTCTTCATTCATACTGGAAAGTCCTCCAGAATGATTAGCTATTTTTTGAGTAGTTGGGAAAATGTTTGCCGGTGGATGTGGGGCAGTAAGTGCAGAGGCTAATTGGCTAAGAGGAACTGTCACTTTTCTGCTGTAACAATATGTCTGTTAAATTGTCTTAGAGGAGTCAACTAGAGGTTAAGAGTGCATTTATTCTGCCAAATGGAAGGTATTGGGTAGCTGCATATCCAGTTTTAGACAGAAACCCAGCTACACCATTTCAGGTTAGGCAAATGGCTATTTTTCACTAGAAGCAATCTTAATAGCAAGATTTACTATTTTCCCCTGTTGGTGTTATAGTCAATGGATTAAATTATTTTCAGCACAGAAACAGCAATACTTTATCTTGACAAGAGCAATTGTCTCAGGCCTCATGGAGACCTCAGAAATGTAGAGCAGGAGGTAGTCCTCTATGGAACAGCTGGGGATTATAAGCCTCATCCAAGAGTGATTTTTGTCTCATACACTGTGTCAGGTCCTGCACTTGGGTCGCAACAACCCCATGAATGCTCCAGGCTTGCGGAGGAGTGGCTGGAAAGCTACCTGGTAGAAAATGACCTGGGGGTGTTGGCTGGCAGTGGCTGGACATCAGCCAGCAGTGTGCCCAGGTGGCCAGGAACACAAATGGCATCCTGGCTTGAATCAGCAATAGTGTGGCCAACAGAACTAGGGAGATGATCATCCCTCTGAACTCAGCACTGATGAGGCCCCCCCTTGAATTCTGGCTTCAGTTTTGGGCCCCTCACTACAAGAAGGACATTGAGATGCTGGAACATGTCCAGAGAAGGACAATGAAGCTGGTGAAGGGTCTAGAGGAGAAATCTTGTGAGGAGCAGCTGAGGGAACTGGAGTTGTTTAGCCTGGAGAAGAGAAGACTGAGGGGAGACCTTCTTGGTCTCCACAACTCCCTGAAAGGAGATTGGAGCGAGGTGGGAATTGGTCTCTTCTGCCAAGGAAGAAGTGATAGGACAAGAAGAAATGACCTCAAGTTGTGCCAGTGGAGGCTTAGGCTAGATATTAGAAAAAAATTCTTCCCTGAAAGGGTTGTCAAGGCCTAGAAGAGGCTGCCCAGGACAGTGGTGGAGTCACCATCCCTGGAGGGACTGAAAAGCTGTGTAGATGTGGTGCTGAGGGACATGGCTTAATGGTGACTTGGCAGTCTTAGGTTACTAGTTGGACTCTATGATCTTGGAGGTCTTTTCCATCCCTAATTTTCCTGTGATTCTATAATGATTCTAAGTGTCTATGCTTAAAAATGACTGGTGGAAAATGCTAAGTTTGTGTTAAGCATTTGGCAAAATAACTCTTTTTGTTTACTTAGTTGCTTGTTTGCCCAGATATGCCCTGTCTCACTTTTCCACGGTTTGGCTCGTTGTGTCTGAGCTTTGAGTCTCTCGAGCAGCACGCACACTAAACTGGCCTCTGTAATTTGTCATAGCTTCCCTTACAAGGCTGCTTCAGAAAAGACCTTTGTCTGTTTCGTACTTCACAATGCCATTTTCCACAACCTCTAATTGCTCCACCGCAGTCCAGGGCTGGTTTCCACTGCAGACAAGCCACAATTCAGGGGAAAAGCTGAGAAGGCAGCTTGTGATTGAGGGGCTCCAGCAGATCAAAATCTATACACAGCACGGGTGGATGAATGGAGGGCAGAAATGATATCTCACATTGTGGGGTACTGCAGAATCAACAGCAGCAGCAGCAGGTAGTTGTTAGTGGGTTGAAATCATCTGAAGTTAAAAAAATGCATCTTTACATAACAGAGAATAGAAGGAGATTTCTTAACCTGTATCAATCAGAGATTAATTGATGAGGCACCCCACAAAAATCTTACACAAGAATATTGAGGTGTGTGGGAGAAGGCATCTGCTAAACTTGCCTTGTCACAGGAAAAAAAAATCGTGAAATCCTGCCCATATTTTTCTTAAAGAGATAGGATTAACACTAAAAATAGCTTTCATAATATTATGTGAAATAACAGGAACAGTCATAAAAGAAAGCTTTTCATTTCTTTGTGCGTCAAGGGAAGAGGAATTTTTGCTTGTTAGTTAGTCATCTCCTTATCAAGAGTCTGTGTTGTTTCTGTGAATAGGGAGAAATCGGAGTTTTCCTGCTCAGCACTAAGTTAGGGAGTTTTGATGGCAATGCTGGAGTTCCCCCGTTAGTTGGGAAATTTATTTTGTGTTTATTTTTGCATTTGCTATCTCCTCCACAAAGAAAGAGTCATGTTTTGCATAAATTCAAAATACCAAGGAAGAGAGTTGGAGGTGAAGCCTCAGCCTGCAGATAACCCTTCCCTGGCACAGCTCAGGAACAAGCCTGTGAGCAACATGTAGCTCTGTAGAAGCTGGTATGTGGCTGGAGCAGCCTGAGCAAATATTGAGCAAGAAGACCCTTAGGAACACAGCTCATACCTGCACTGAAGTGGCAGGTGCTTATGGTCTTCTCTGAGACATAGAAAGCTTCTGGAAACATTGCAGTATGTAGTACCTAGCTTGGACACCTCAAAATAAGAAACCTTGGAGGATTTAGGGTACAGGAAGGCAGTGATAACTTCAACCTTGCCAATCAATCACCACTAAAAGGGAAGAAAGTAACTAACTTGGGAGGAGAAATTACATTCATGCCTTTTGTCATTTCTACATGTCTCATGATTACTACTGAACTCTTCTGACACATTTTAAAGAGTTCTTTCCTACCAAAAGACAAGCTGATGGTGGTATTCAGGCAAGTAGCTGACGTGGAAGTCAAAAGGATCTGAATAATGACACCGTTGTGGTTTTGCTGCATCTTTCTGGTTAATGTCCCCTCAAATAGGCATGATGAGAAAGCGGGTGAAGATGTTGTCCACATCAAATAGGTTCTTTCTGAGCTGGCAGTTCTAGGTTTGCTTTCTAAACATAAACTTGCCCTTCTTTGTAAAAGCCCTTACAGGAGGACACTTTCCTGCCATGCCTTTTTTTTTTTTTTCCTTACGAGATGAGACAGAAAACTAGGTTAAAAGTAATGGCCACAGTTGCTCAATGCATCATAGCAGAAGACCAGTAAGATGATGGAGAAAATGAGGTTTCTGGCTTGCATTGCTTTGAACTGAGGAGTGGCTTGCTGTCCTCTAATTGTGGCTACCAGTTTACTACACATTAAGAAGCCTTGTTAGCAGAATGGGAATACCACTTATTTACCTCTCACTTGTGGATGTGTACCCTTTGAATTTCTATGCTTTGAGGAGGTCCTAGTTGAGTCATTTAAGCCTTTTTTTCTCCTTTATCTTTGCTTTTTTATGGCCACAGTTTTAAAGGAGTTCCTATTTAGACACTAAGTACGTGCAAAGCCCCAGCAAATTCCAACATAAACTGGGTATTTGGAAAGAGCGTGATCTCAACATCAAAGTGAAACTCAGTCTTGCCTTTTGGTGTTCCTAGAGAAGAACTGGCTAGTTATGGTCAAGCAGCACTGAGGTTCAAGACTATTAGGTTCACCCACTGACTCACTGTAAATTCTACAAACCAGATGGAAAATATTTTTTTTGGTGTTCATAATACAATACTTCTACTTATAAACACATTTCAGTATATTTCAAACCAGTTTAAATTCTGTAAAGCAAAAGAGAAAAAACGTGGAATGGAACTTTAAGGTAATCTTAAATCTTCATAAGGCTGCAAAGTGATAGAATTAATAAAAATGAATGCATTGCCATTAAAAACAACCTAAACCAGCCTGCTGCTACCCTTAATACCCTCTTTTCCACTTCCCCTTCCTCTTCCTGTGAAGACTATTGCACACAGCCAAAATGTGCAACTTTTAACTTTGCGTGTGCCAGATTAGAAGCTGGTGGAATAATGTGAACAAGGTGTGATGAGGCTGTGGTTCGGACTGAAATCTTTAATAACACTGAAGTGTGAGGGAAAACAGGCAGTAGCCTGTTGTTTTTTTCTGACATCTTCCTCTGGAGTAAAGAACTTGTCTGAATTTATTGTGGGTAGAGGCTTGTCCACATCCCTCCAATCCTCTATCATCTGTTATTCTTTTCTCCATTCATCTAAAATTTTTTGAGCATGTTCTTGGTCTTGTTTCATTTTCTGAAATTAGTCCCTTAACTGATCTAGTATCTTTCTGGATGTTCTGGCCATTAATTGTACAAAATCTACACTCCCTTGAGTGACAGCATCATGATAGCTGGTCGAAGAGGAGTGCTTGGGAATTACCCCACCTATGATGCCTAGTATCAAAACAGGCTGGACAATGAAGGGATGGAAAGCAGCCCAGTGGAGGTATTGGTGAATGAAAAACTGGATATGAGCTGGCAATGTGTGTTCACAGCCCAGAAGTCAACTGTGTCCTGGGCTGCATCCCCACAGTCATGGCCAGCAGATCAAGGAAGGGGATTCTGCCCCTCTGCTCCACTCTGGGTACACCTCACCTGCAGTGCTGGGTCCAGCTCTAAGGCCTTAGCACTGGATAGACATGGACCTATTGGAGTAGGTCCCAAGAGGGCCACAAAAATGATCTGAGGGCTGGAAGTCCTCTGCTGTCAGGACAGGCTGAGAGTTGGGGTTGTTCATCCTAGAAAAAAGAAGGCTTCAGGGAGACCTTCTTGTAGCCTTTCAGTCCCTGAAGGGGCGTAGAAGAAAGATGGTGAGAGACTTTTTTAGCAGGGCCTATTGTGACAGGACAAGGGGTGATGATTTTAAACTAAAAGAGGTGAGATTTAGACTAGAAAGAAGGAAGAAACTGTTTATGCTGAGGGTGGTGAGACACTGGCCCAGGTTGCCCAGAGAGGTGGTAGATGCCTCATCCCTGGAACCATTGCAGGTCAGGTTGTTCTGGGGCTCTGAGCAACTTGCTCTAGTTGCAGATGTCCCTGCTGACTACAGGGTGGACTAGATGACCTTTGAAGGTCCCTTCCATCCCAAAGCACTCTGCCCTGCTCCCTCCCTTCTCCTCTCCTCAGGGGAGTGCTGTTCGCGGCCGTGGTGCAGGTAGACCGTCCTTAGCTTTTTCTTCCCTGCCACCCCGGGCACTTTCCCGGTCTACTTCAGGCCTCTTTAAGAGGCGTTGGCCAGAGGGCGGCTGGCGCCTCCCCCAGCGGGCGGGAGAAAAGCGCCGACTGCCCGCTATGGGGAACGGCAGCGTGCCCCAGACCGGAGGGACGGCCGAGCCCGCGGGACCCTCGGCAACTGTAAGCGCGGTGCCTCCTTCTGAGGGCTGCTCTGCGGGGAGGAGAAGGAAGGCTGGCGGGGCGGGGGTGGTGCGCTGAAGGCCTAGGCTGAGGCGGTGGCGATGAGGAGAGGTGCTGGCTGCCCTCCTTCGCCGCGGCTCCGAGGAGTGCGGGCGGAGCGGAGCGGCGGTCCCGGGGTGGCACCTGCCGCGTCTCGCCCGCCTTGCTCGGACACCGCTCGCCTCTGTTAGAAGCACACCCGCCGTGCGGTGTCCGCCTTTCCCGGGCATTTAGGAAACCAAACAGGGCTTTCATGAGTTAAAAGAATGGTAGCGAAGGATAAAAAGGCACTTCTCATGCTCGCGGTGTGTGCAGGGAGAGGTACGAGAGCATGGCCGACGTGATTCTGCGGCCACTGGGGCTGCAAAAAAGGGGCTGAACTGCGTTACTCGTGATCAGCGCCTCGGTCTTGGGGCGGTAGGTCTGTGTTTGCCTCCATCCAGTGTCGTTGGAACTAGTTTTGGCAGCGATGACTGTGAGCTCTGCCATCGCGGTGACTTATTCCCACACAAGCGTGTGTGCGATGAAGCAATCACTGTGAAAGTTATAGGGAAGTAAAACAATATATCTGTTATGGAAAAATTTCACAAAAACGTCTGTGGCAACTGCTTTTCTGTTCGGTCTGTGGTGAAAAGAACTCTTGTAAGAGTTCCTGTGACTTGGAGCAGAAGTGTGCTGCCATTTGTTAGGAATACAATCACAGACCCTAATCCCTTGTTTTCATGGGCTTCTCTGTGGGACCAAACTTACAGTTACTGGTAGAGGTTAACTTATCATCTCAGTTGACCTCTGCTCAGTCCTGCTGCATCAGTTGGAGAAGTTGCCGCTTCAGCGGTGTGACCAGTTCCTGTGCTGGTGGTTGTGCTTTCCCCCCACCCAGTAACTCAGGAATTTGCATTGGTACAAAGTCTGTCACCTTCCCCTCAAGCATCCACTGACAGTGGATTTGAAGTGCTGGGCTGAGCTGTGAGCTGGAGCTGCTGGACCTACAGCACCCCTTGGCAGGGCAACCCTTGCAGAGCTGTGCAGGGCTTGTCTCCAACTTGTGTTATACCTTTGTGAAAAATTACTGTGGCCAGCTAAACTTCCAGTTTGGAGGCTCCTTCCAGATGAAGGCATGCAGACACTGAAACAAGATAAAGATGTAAACCCAGGTGAGGAGCAATGGTGTGTATAGGTCTTCTAAGTGCAGTGGATGTTTCTGGCTGGAAGATGGTCTTTTCACCTGAGTAGAATCACAGCATGGTTTGAACTGTAAGGGACATTCAAAGTTGATCTAGTCCAACTCCCAGAGTAGGCTCAAGTACCTACTGTATGAAACAATTAATTCTTAGGATCAGCTACTTTGTGGTTACCAGCAGTTTTTCAATCCTACTAAGAATTTTGGAGAGAAAACATGAACCTAAGACTGATACGATTATTTTATTTTCTTTCTGTTAGGTATAGGGTTTTGAATATACAGTGTAGAATTAAGTGCTCCTCTGCTGTTGTCTCTCAAAACCTCCACACTGTCCCTTTATTACCACCTTTCTGCACTCTCTTCTGCTATGGCAAGGATGCATAGTAAAAGAGAAATGGAATTACTTATGTTTAAATCACATCATTTAATATCCTTCTGCATGGCCAGTTAATCTGCACTGGAAAAATACCAGTTGGACTCTTGACACCAAGTACTGTTTACAACTTGTTTCCTTAGAAGAACTGGGGGGAAACACTCAACCAAAACCAACAAAAAAAGCTCCCAATGTTACTGCTTCACAAAGGTTTCACAGAGTCATAGAATGGTTTGGATTGGAAGGAACACTAAAGATCATGCTGTTCCAAACCCCTGCCATGGGCAGGGATGCCACCCATTAGACCAGGTTGAATCCTATCCAACCTGGCCTTGAACGCTTCCAAGCACAAATTCTCTGGACAATGTGTTTCAGTGTCCCACCACCCTGTGAGTAAAGAATTTCTTCCTAACATCTCATCCAAATCTCCCCTCCTTCAGTTTAAAAAAACCCTTACCACTTGTCATGTTAGTATCTGCACATGTAAAAAAGGTTCTCTTCCTCCTATTTTATATGCTCCCTGTGAGTATTGGAGGGCCACAATAAGGTCTCCCTGGAGCCTTCTCTTGATTTCATCTTAACTTGAATGTATTTTATTGCATGTAGTTATCATAAGGTGCCCTTCTTGAATTTTCATGGTACTTTGAATAGATTACTCATCAGCTGGGCCAAAATAGCTGCAATAGGAAATGTTTCAGCCAATCTGGTTTTTGCTTTTGGATATTTCCGTTCCTAACTTTTAGTCATGTGTAAGGGGAAGAAATGAGTATGGAGTGAGCCCTGACTGTTTCCCTTAGAGGGGAACCTGCAAAGCCTTTGAACCAGCTTCACCAACACTTTGGGTAACCTCTGCTCTCTTCCTTGACACATATCCCTGACAATACCAAGGGGCTGAGTCCAGAGCAGTCTAGGGATGACTTTCCAGGAGCACTTCAGGAGCAATAGGAAATGGCTGTCTGAGTTTATTTTATCTGACATGCAGTATTCAGGTATGTGGCACCTTTGGTGACTTCCATATAGGTTGGAAGAGGACAGCATTGACAGTAGCACTGAAGCCGTTCTAGAGACTTGGTGAATTCAAATTAAACTAAGTTAACTGAATGGCTTGGGCTGGAGAATATCAGGGATAGACTGGTGTAGCAGCCAGTGAAGGAGGTGTCTTCTGCTTGTACCCAGAAGTTCAAGGATATGAACTGACTACAAAATACAAGAAAATACTTGGTTTCATAGAGTCACAGAATGATTTGAGTTGTTAGGAACCTTTAAAGGTCATCTAGTCCAACCCTCTTGCAGGGAGCGAAGACATCTTCAAATAATGAGGTTGCTCACAGCCCTGTCCAACCTGACCTGGAATGTTTCCAGGGATGGGGCATGGAAACTTTCTAGCACTAGTAGAAGCTTAGGGTATGGTATGGCCCATGGTTGGTGTGTGGAGATGAGAGATGAAGTTCAAATTTATTGTTTGCCTGATACAAAGTACTGAGGTGGATCAAAGTCTCCTTATCCTTCAGGGCAGTATCCTAAGAAGGGGAGTGACCTTGAGGGAGCAAAAGTGAATTCTTGACTAATTATTTACTTGACATTTGAGGGAGAAGGCTCTGGAGAGACCTTATTGGGGTCTTTCAGTACTTAAAGGGGCCTGTAAGAAATATGGAGACAGATTTTTTTAGCAGGGCCAGGTTGTTTGCAGCTCTGAGCAACCTACTCTAGTTGCAGATGTCTGTGCTAACTGCAGGGGAGTTGGACTAGATGACCTTTGAAGGTCCCTTCCAACCCAAACCAGCCTGTGATTTGCTGATTGATGGGGAAGCCCCTGTTTTAGTGGTTGCTCTAAAGACAAGTATATGTCAAAAGTATCTGTGACTTACAGTCCAGAGGTGATTTAAGCAAAAAAACCAAACAAACCAAACAAGTACATCTCAACAGTTCTGGTCCATCTGGTGTTTCAGTTCCCACCTAAGGCCTGAGAGACCAGTCACAAACTGGTCTCTTTTTATTTCATTTGCCTCTTTCTAAGCAGAAGCTTCCTGTAATCTGGGGAAGGATTTCTCTTTGATTTCACTTGCAGTGGGAGCAGAATTGGCTGTCCTCTGCCTGGAAGGTGATGAACTCTCTGGTGTGTATTTGCTGTGCCTCAGTGATGTAACTGCGTCTTTCTCAGTAGTCTGAAAAACAAATCCCAGAACCTGTCTTAGTAATGGAAATGATCTCATCACTGCCCTGAGTTATGATAGTGTGCTGTAGTAACAGAGTTCTTCCAAAAGCTCTCTCTCTCTTTTTTTTCTTCTTTAAAAAAACAAAAACAACAAAAACAAACCAAAAAACAACACCCCTGGTATTCAGACTTTCCTGAGGGCTTTCATTTACTGTTTACCTCAGAGAAATGATACGAATTTCCTGACTGTATCAATTCCAGTAGCCTGTGTGTCAATGTCTGGAGCAGCGTTACTCAGCCCAGGGCTCAGGGATGGGAGGTGGTCCACAAAGCAGGGGAAAACAAAGCACCAAGAAGCTCCAAAGAATTTTGTTTTCATTTTAAACAAATTGTGGGGAAAGTAAAGATAAGTCATGAGCATTTAAACTTGAGACTAATTTTTTTTCTTTTTTTAAAATGGAAAATACTGTGGCAATACTGCAGGTGAGAATTGGTGGAGTGGCCTAGAGATATCAATTAGTTCTTCAGTGCAGAAGTATTGTACAGAATGAGATGATTTCCATAAAAATTTAAAGCTGGTGAAGGGTCTAGAGCACAAGTCTTGTCAGGAGCTGCTGGGGGAACTGGGATTGTCTAGCCTGGAGAAGAGAAGGCTCAGGGGAGACCTTCTTGGTCTCTACAACCCCCTGAAAGGAGGTTGGAGCAAGGTGGGAATTGGGCACTTCTGCCAAGGAAGAAGTGATAGGACAAGAGGAAATACTCTCAAGATACAGATTAGGTGTTAGGAAGAATTTCTGTGCTAAAGTGGTTATCAGGCATTGGAATAGGCTGCCCAGGGAGGTGGTAGAATCACCATTCCTGGAAGCATTCAAAAACCATGTAGATGTGGTGCTGAGGGACATGTTTTAGTGGTGAGCGTGGTAGTGTTCAGTGAGTGATTGGACTCAATGATCTCAGAGGTCTTTTCCAACCTTAATGATTCTGTTCTAAATGCAGTTTTTGTGGAATTCAGTGTGTGGGTGAGCTGCCCAGACTCTTCATGTAATCACTGGAGGAAAAACGTGCTTCCAGGGTGAAGTTAATGTCATCTTAAAGCAGATATCCAACAAGCCACATAAATTATGTTCTGGGAGTGTTGCTTTCTATCTGCTAGCTAAGCACAGATGAAGACTGCTGTATGGCAAGTGTTTGAAGTCAAGTGAGGTGCATCTAAGCTCTGGTGTCTGTTTCTCTGAACACAGCAGCCTTCTGCACAGGCTGCACAGCTCCAGTTGCAGGCAGCTGATCCGAGTTTGTAGATGCAGTCTTGCTTTCAAATGAGTGGTGACATTGGTAATACTGCATCCTGGAACTTAGAGCAAAGAATACAGTGCTGCTTTTTGTCTGCTGATAACAAAATTACTTAGGCAGACATTTATAGGCTTAGTTAGTAAATTAAATGTTTCTCATTGTTTATTTTCACCACCTTAGGATGATGAAAGTGTATTTTTGGAAATGAAGTAGGCTGTTTGCAAACAAGAGACCTTCTTTCTCTATCATTCCAGCTTCCATCGCTAAATACACAGTTTTAAGGGGACAGAAAATATAGAAGCTTCCACATACACAGTTCAGAACTGTATGTGGTTTGACTCAGTCACATTTGTGGGTTTTTTTGTGATTATCTGATAGTAAAGCCATTGAACTGACTCATCTTTGATAGTAAATCTAATATTTTCCTTAAAATGATCTCAGCATAAATCAGTAAAACTCTTCTTTCTTTTCCTATTAGTATTGTCAATCAGTCATAGCAAGCTGTACTTATATCCGTAGCCAAGTTCTGTAGGAAAGTGCACTGTTAAAATGAGGTTGTGGATTCTCCTTCCAAACCCACTTGGACATGATCCTGGTCTAACTGCTGTGAGTGACCTTGCTTTAGCAGTGGGGTTGGACTAGCTGATCCTCAGAGGTCCCTTCCAACCCCCACCATGCTGAGATTCTGGGATTCTGTGTTCAGTGATAATTCTTGCAAACTCATTTTTCTTACAAGGCAGTTTAAGGTTCCTGTAGGAAGCTGATGTGATATCTGTGCTGACAGTCATGAAAAGCACTATTTTACCAATTGCAAAATCTGACGACATCTTGCTTTTCTCTGGCATTTTCCACTTTGAACAGCACATGCTCACACAGACCTTTCTGGTAGAAGAGCGATTAGATTAACTATGATGTACACACAAGTGGGCACAGTCTGAAAATCACTTGGGGTCTGCTGTGGCCCCTGGTGTGATAACTGTGCTGACAGCAGAGGGAGCATTAAACTCATTGCCCACGGGAAAGTGTGGGGAGTGATACCCATGTTCCTAGAATCCTTGGATGGGTAGGATGAGCTCATTAGCCTTCTGGCAGTCATCCTAGGAGAAGGACAACTCTGATTCCAAACCCGGGCAGATGGAGCTCGTTTAGCCCTGTAAGGCCTTCCATCTAAGAGAAGGACACTCTAATAAAACCTCTGTCCTAAGCTTCTCTGCCAGCGTCCAAGGTTGCTAGGCCATGGCAGATGAACCTTAGGACTAAAGGTTGGGTCCAGCTCTGTGCATGCTGTGTCTCACCCAAAAAAAAATCCATTGCGCAGGCTGGAGGGTGCTATCAGCTATCCTCTTTTTATCAGTGCGCTTGGAAAAGGCGCTGATGAGGAGCGTGGATGGAGCCCTCCCTGGATCTTCATTCGTGAAGCCTAGCCATACATATACTTCCACACAAGTACTGTTTTCTTTTTCATACTTCCTTTTTTCAAGAGTCTCAGATCTATTAATTTAATGAGCTCTTTAACTCTCTGGTGGCCTAGTGAATATAGGTTTAATTTTTATAAGGATGTCTTTAAAAAAAGAAATTAAAAAGCTTCTTCCTAGTCAGTAAGTCAAACCTGAATCAAAATGATATATAAAAAACTCGTACCACCTCATATCATGTCTTGTAGTCTTACCTTAGACGTTTTCCTCTCTTAGATCTCACACTGTTGTGAAAAAAATGGCTCTGTAACTGTGGTGAGTTTTAGTAGGTGATGTCTGAAAAATATATAAGGTGTGGAGTTGGGTTTTTTAAATTTTTTTTTAGGGTGGCTTTTATGTGCTTATAGGGATTATCTCTTGTAATTTAGACAAATACAGGCATGAAAAAGATGTTTGATATGGCTTAAGTGGAAGGAAACCAGGTTTTGATGCATGTAAAACTTTTTTCACAGATGAGTGCAAAGTCAGGAGGATCATATGAGCCTGGCTTCTTCCTCCAGTTTTTTCTTCTCTTTGAAATTACTGTTTTACATAGGCCTATCTGTGATCAACTGCAGAAATGTTTCTGAAAGAAGCTCAGAAAAAATGATGGTGCTATGTAGACCAGGACAGTGGTGGCAAACACACTGGTGTGTGGAGGAGCAGAGCAATGTCTAACCTGCTTTCTGCATCTTTCAGATGAAGAATTTGACTCTGAATTTTTTTGGCATGCTGGAGCAGAATATGTACTTGGTTGTGGGGCTGTCCTACTTCTTAGTGTCACTTGCTAGATATCAATAAAGGGCCACAGGAATAACAAGCATGAGGGCAACAAAAAATCATATGCTTGCTCCAAAATGAGTAGTGTTGTAAGGTGAATATTAATCTCCCCCAGCTGAGAGTGACCTGGCTACAGAGGGACTGGCTGTTTGGAGTAAACTCCAGCTTCTGAGAGTGTTTAATAACATTTATGCTCAAAAGAGTTTTATTAAAACTGACGTAATTCTCTAATAGCTTTTTGCTTTGACAAATTGACATTTTTTGAACAAAAACACTTGCTGAAAAGTGCTTGCACATCTCCACTGTGTATTTCTCCATCCTGTAGTGTGTGGCAGTCATTTCCCTTTCAGCACAGAGCTGGCTCTTCCACTGGTATTTTAATATGCTGAGGGAGAGGCTGAGTTGGCAAAGGAAGTACTAAGCCCTCGGATGTCTTAAGAAATAGTTAAATTAAAAGCTTAGACTGTTTGGCAAGAGACTAGTCATAGTCCATTTAAGTTTTGCTGAACTTTCTCTGGCTGACCAATACTCTGTGCCTCAGAGGAGAGCATGGAAGTCCCCCTTATGTCCCAAATTTTGCAAAGCTCTTTGAACAAGGGAATACATAAATTTGGGGATTCTTCCTTAACTTTGATTGCTGTCCATTTACTTCTTCAGTCATTGTGGCTCCTTAGTGAACTGAATTGTTTGTATCACATTCCTGAAGGTCACATTGAAGGTCTGGGTAGCCAGCAGTTACTGCTGTTGTTAGTTTTGTGGGTTTTGTTTGCTTTATGTAACCATTGGTGTACCTAAAATTTTGATATTGGTAGAATCAGATGACAGTAAAGTTTGGAAAACTAACATTGGAAAAAACCTCCAAGATCAAAGAGTCCAACTAGTAGCCTAACGTTGCCAAGTCACCACTAAACCATGTCCCTTAGCACCACATCTACATATTTTCTCAACACTTCCAGTGAATGTGACTCCACCACTTCCCTGGGTAACATGTTCCAGGCCTTTTCAACACTTTCAGAGAAGAAATTTTTCCCAATATCCAGCCTCCACTGACACAACTTGAGGCCATTTCCTCTTGTCCTATCACTTTTAAGTTTGACTTCAAACACAAGCTGAGAACTTGGGAGCCTTTTTGTAACTACTCCAAGCCTGAGCTGCAGGTGATTCTGTGAGGTCAGACAGGCTGTACCCCAGGCTCTTAGTTTTGGGTGGAAGCTGGATGTTACATGCAATGTGAAGGACACTGGTATTGATACACTTTGTATTGCGGAAGCGTTTGGCCACAGACTGCTCCAGAAAATGGATAGGGTAGTTGGGCTGTCCTGTGAAAAATGCAAACAAATACTTATGCAATTAAATTTACAACTTAGTTTCTCCCCTCAAGTATATCATAGGATCATAGAATGGTTTGGCTTGGAAGAGAAATTTAAGGGTCATCTAGTCCAACCCCCTGCAGTCAGCAGAGAAATCTTCAGCTAGATCAGGCTGCTCAAACAACCTGACCCGGAATGGTTCCAGGGATGGGGCATCTACCACCTCTCTGGACAACCTGGAATGGTGCCTCACTACCGTCAGTGTAGAATATTTCTCCCTTCTATCTAGTCTAAAGCTCCCTCTTTTACTTTAAAACCATCACCCCTTCTCCTGTCACAACAGGCCATGCTAAACAAGTCTGTACTCATCTTTCTTCTAGGCCACTTTAAGTGATGGAAGGCATCAAGAAGGTCTCCCCAAAGCCTTAGTGGGGATGTCCGTATTTGTCTTTGTGTCTATATGTTTGTGTATAAAACATACATTTATATTGGTTACTCAAATTCCAATTTAGCAACCGCCATAAAATATTTCCATTTATATTTTACTGACATCATTGCCCAGGGAAGTGATGGAATTGACACCCCTGGAAGCATTCAAAAAACTTGTAGATATGGTGCTTGGGGACATGTTTTAGTGGGGACATGTTTTAGTGGTGAGCATGGTAGTGTTGGGTGGATGGTTGGAGTTGATGATCTCAGAGGTCTTTTCCAACCATAATGATTCTGTGATTTAAAAGAGGCTGAAAAATCACAGCGTCAGAAGTTTGTTTGTGACTACTTTTACTAGAAAGTCCTGACAAATTTCCTTGAGTCACTGTGAACTACTTTGTCATGCTTTTACTCTTATGACTGTTATGAAGTACTACACAATTGTCCCCTCTATTGCAGACAGTCACCAGAGCTTGTATTTTGAGTAAATCGTGCAACACCAGAACTTGAAAGTTGTCATGCTGAGTCATGTTGTACAGACATGATGAGTGTAAGATGACAAAATGCACCTTTGTGTGCAGTTCTTCCTCCATCCCTGCAGTGTTGGCATGGCAGTGCCCATGTGTGCAGACTAACCTCACAGTCTGCACTGAAATGCCAGGAAATTCAGACAAACCCAGCAGTTTGGATCACTTGTTCAGGATACTAACTGAAATGAAAAAGAATCCAAAAAGATATTTTAAGGAAATGTTTGCCTAATGTTCAGCTAAATTTGGTTACTTGCTGTCATGTGTTACCTGAACAGAAGCCAACAGTTTTTTTCCAGCAGCTCCTTGCATTTTTAGCTATTACTGTGGTTGTTCTTTTGTGTATAACCACTGCAGAACTGTTTTGCAGAGGGATTGTAATCTGCAATTGAAGCCTGAGAACACTGGGCAGCTTTGCATGCTTGTCTGTTCCCCAAAAAGTTAAACATAAATACTTAAATGAAAATTCAGTGTCTAGAGCACAAGGCTTGTGAGCAGCAGCTGGGGGATCTGGGTTTATTTAGCCTGGAGAAAAGGAGGCTCAAGGGAGATCTTCTTTGTCTCTACAGCTCCCTGAAAGGAGGTTGGAGTGAGGTGGGGGTTGATATCTTCTGCTAAGGAAGAAGTGATAGGACAAGAAGAAACAGCTTCAAGTTGTGCCAGTGGAGGCTTAGGTTGGACAGAGTTTAAGCTCAGGAAGAGGCTGCCCAGGGCAGTATCAGAACCACCATCCTTGGAAGTGCTAAAAAAACATGTAGGTGTGGTGCTGAGGGACATGGTTTAGTGGTGACCTGGCAGTGTTAGGTTAACAGTTGGATTCCATGATCTTGGAGGTCTTTTCCAATCTTAATAATTCTATGATTCTGTAATCCCATGATTTTAAACCATCCCTATTTTACAGCAGGGAAGCAAAAGGAGGAGTGAAGATATAGATAAGGTACAGATATATATAAGAACCAAACTCTCATTATTTCAATTCAATCTTTAAAAGATGTTGGCCCAAAAACATTTGGAAGTTGGATGACATGCCTGTTGTCACTCTCAAGAGGTTGATCTCAGAATGTAAGATGGGGGGGGGTTATTTTCTTTTTTCTCTTGGACTAAATCCAACTTAATTCAGTTTATTACAGGACCATATCTAATTTCCTCTGACATCCAGTCTTGCCTCCTGTGACAGGAGGTTACTCTGTGGAGTTCTCCAGGAAGTGTGGGGCAGCTTTATATGGAAAACTGACCTGAGTACTTTACCACTTCTATATTCCTCACTTTTGGTATCTAAAGTAGCCTCTGAGGTGTAAGTTTAGCCTTGCTCAAGATTTCTGTGATGTTTTCAGAGTTTCAGCCCTGCTAGGGTATTTCGTAGGGCTCTCCTTTCAGGAAAGGAAACCTTAGTTACTCTGTGTCACCTGAAGTTTCACTCATGTCTTACAGACTGACAAGTCATCTTTCAGAAAGAGATTGACCGTTTTTCAGCTGTAACGTCCTCTTTAGCAGGAAGTCAAATGTGGTTTCCCAATCTTAAAATCTCCTGTCTAGCTATTTATGCTCTGTCATCTTCCTTGCCAAACTTCACCCCAAAGCATCCTCCAAAAAAAAAGTGGCAGAAAGGTCGTGTTTTGCATCTCTGTTCAGAATCCTTCCTTCCACCCATGCTCTTATCAGGGAATGGGCAGAACAGTCATTGACATCAGCAAAGCAGATACCTTTTAATTCGTGATGAACATGGAGTGATGGGTGGTCTGCACAGAGTAAGAGGTAAACCTTATTTCTTATGTGGGAAGACCTAAATGAAGCAATATTTCAGTGATTTTCCAGGATGCTAGGCAAAATCATGTAGAAACAGATTGCTATTTTTGTTAGATAATCACAGGATCAATCTGTAACCAAATAAAGTTCTGTGATCTGATTTGATAAAAGTGGATGCTGACATTCATACCAAAAGCCTGAGTCAATATTTAGTTTATTCTCTACCCTGTACTCTTATCATATTAGATTGAGCATTAATGACTGTACCAGTGAGTCGCACTTATTCATTTTTTTTAATCACCCATGTCTTTGATTTTTTCAAGACAAGTTGGCCAGCTTAGTATAAACAATCTCATTTCTCTGACTTTTCTTATGATCTTAAGGATGTGTTCTGGTGGTGATATTTATACCATGTTGCGCTTTACTCATTTCCAGAGCTTTTCCGCTCAATGAGACTAACTGTGGAGTAGGCTCATACTCACCATGAAATGGGAAAATCTCATTATTCTCCTTGTCCTTCCTCCTTGACATATACTGTAAAATGGAATTATCAGTAGGAGTTTACTGGATTAACACTGAGAATGAAAACCTTCCAGTAACCTCTGTCCTTGTGTGTTCTTTGAGGGTGCCAGAGCACTGGACCAGGCTGCCCAGAGAGGTTGTAGAGTCTCTCCTTCTGCGGAGAGATTCCAAGCCCACCTGGACATTATAGCCAACTTGCTCTGGGTGACCCTGCTTTAGCAGGAAGGTTGTATGAGACGATCCCCAGAGGTTCCTTGCAACCCCCACCATGCTGGGATTCTGTAACTTCTTTGAAGAATTGCTCTGTTATTTTTGGTCTTTAGAGACAATAATCCCTTACCCATTCCAGGCTGTCACCTGAAGTGAAAACAAGCTAAGATTGCAGAAGCATCTCAGTTTAAACAACAATCCACATATCCACTAATAGCTTGTTTCTTTTGATGTCTGACACTGTGCCTAAGAATTAGATGCTCTTGGGCTGATGGAAGTAGGGTTCACTTTGGGGTGAAAGTGAGGTTTAGGAATTGAGTGGAAAGCTGTCTCTGTGTGACATGACCCAGCTGAGCTGTCACCTGTTCAAGAGGCTGTGTTTGCTGTGGTATCCTGTAAACTTGGGCAATTTGTGAAGTTGGACATTTGTCAATGAAACATCAAGAAGTACATGGTTAGTCAGCTTGGCCAACTTAGTTAATTTTGGTATTACTATATGAATTGATAGGCTTTATGCTGGTATTGTTGCAGGGGAACTGCCTGTGAGGTGCTTTGCCAGTCCTTTAGCCCTGTGAACAGCACAGTTTGCCGATGATGCAATCCCACCAGATATCAGGGAAGCAAAATAATTCATGTTAATAATATTAAACTGTCCTTGACGTTCTGCTTAGAGGCACCACTTCATCTGCAGTCTGTCAGGGATTTGCCTGCCACCAGCTACAGCTTGAGTTTGGTTCTTTGTGTGCACTTGTGATACCCTCCTGAATTAGGTGATTTTTTCCATGAGTATTTGTGGGATGGACAGTGTAGGTGGGATCACAGCTTTGTTTACTGCAGATGTTTGAAGTAAACATTCTTCAAGACTGACTTTGAGGCTCTTGATGAGCGTAATCAGAACCTTATTAGTGCTGTGTATTGACTCTTCTGCCACATTAAGGTTTTATATACAGAAATACAGAAATACATTAGTGTGCTTAACCCAAACTCCATATGCAGTGCAAGTATGAAGAGGATGTGACCTCATTATATATGGGTCAAGTAACTCTGATTTGATATAAAGTCACTGTAAAGACATGAGTATTCAAGTCACTTAAACACAGAAGTCTGATACCACTTGAGATGTCCTGGTGGCAGAGTGTGGATCCCTGTCCATCTTTCAGCCCAGGGTAGTGCCTCGGGTACACTTACATGTCCAAAATGGCACTGGATGCCTGTCTTTGGGTACCTGCTTCTGTTTATCACACCCTGAAAGACTGTGATGAAGACAGCAGATCAGGAGCTCCGGTTTGGAATATCAGTGTGACTAGGGCTGGGATCTTGTAATGCTGGTGTTTGGAGCTGTGTGGCAAACCAGAACATTAGGCTTTGCATATCACATCAGGATCCCTGGCCCTTCTCTCCCTGTTCAGAGACTCTGCCAGTATATCTTGGTCTCACAGTTTGTGCATGTGTGTTTGTGATGCAGTTGTTCATGATGTGATTGCAAATTTATCTGTCTGCATGATCCTTGCCTCATTCAATGTGGAGGACAGACAGCACTCGGGGATTCTTTATGGCTCTGTAGTCAAAGAGGCTGGTTTTTGCAGCGTCACAAATGTGATTCCTGCAGATGTAGAGATAAATGAGGCAGGGGGTTATAGAGGAAGAGAGAGTGACCTCATGTCTAAGCCAGTCAACCAGTTGAATGATGATCTGGAGAACTGGAACTCTGCCTCTAGAATACTTGACAAATAACTCACCAGGCTTCTTGACCCAGGCCTAAGCCATGCTCTTACTTGTCCATGTAGACCAGCATCCTCAGCTTGGTTTTGTGGAGCTTCTGAAAAGGAGCACGGCAACTTGTTGGTAGTTGACTGTGCAGGAGAACCAGTGTGTTTTCTGTCTGGTGTAGCCCTCACTGTTCCCTTTCTTGATTGCTTTTTTTTGCAACAGTTTCTCACACACTGATATGACAGGGCTTGTTCACCATGTTTCTTGTGTCAGACTTTTAAGTAGGACTCAACGTAAAATAAACTTGGCTATAACACACCAGCTATACAGTATGTCTGCAAACACAATGTTGCTTCCCTCTCATCTGCCTATTTATGCCACTGTTGAATTTGATAGAATTTTAATAAAAAGTCTTTCTTTCTCCTATTGCAATAATAAATTTAATGGTGGATTTGGGCGTTCAAGAATCATAGAATAGAAACATAGAATCATTTTGGTTGGAAAAGACCCGTGAGATCATAGAGTCCAACTGATAACGCTACCAAGTCACCACTAAACCATGTCCCCTACCATCACATTTACATGTTTTTTGAACACCTCCAGGGATGGTGACTCCACCACTGCCCTGGGCAGCCTCTTCCAGGGCTTGACAACCCTTTCAGGGAAGAAATTGTTCCTCATGTCCAACCTAAACCTCCCTTGTTGCAACTTAAGGCCATTTCCTCTTGTCCTATCACTTTTTCCTTGGAAAAAGAGACCAACCTCCACTTCACTCCAGCTTCCTTTCAGGGAGTTGTAGAGAATGAGAAGTCTCCCCTGACCCTTGTTTTCTCCAGGCTAAACGACTCCAGTTCCCTCAGCTGCTCCTCAGAAGACTTATGCTCTAGACCCTTCACTAGCTTTGTTACTCTCTTGTACATGCTCCGGCACCTCAAAATCTGTCTTTAAGAGAGCTTCTGTAAATCTGAAAAGCTACTTGCTTCTATAATGAAGATAGCTTGTTCCTGATGCCCTGGCATTGAGCTGATTTGAATGAAAACCATGATCTGAATGTATGTTAAAGTTTTTGTTATTCAGACTTCTTTAGATAAAAATGGATAAAACTAGGGTAATTTCTAGCTTCAAGCTTTTGTTAGGGCTAGCATGATAGAAGGAATATTGTAATGTTCTAATGATAATAGTGAGCACATAATTGCTCAAGAGCAAGGGTTTTGGAAGTGACATAAATCATTATTCTTCAGGTCTTACTCTGCCCTTTCAAAATTGAGGATCAAAAATCATTTCCTTGAGATCAAGCCCCACATGGTGCTTTTTTCTTTTCAATCTCTGAAGCTTCTGCTGGTGGTTCAGGTCTTACTGTAGTCCAGCTGAGAACTGGTCCTTTTTAGCAGTTTCTATGTCTTTTTAGAGATACAGAAAGGAATAACATCTCTCAGTGTATTTTATTTTGATGTTTGGAAGCAGCTCTGGAATTTAAAGCCTATGGTGGCTCCTGATTTCAGTAGAAATCTTTGCAAATCAGTGGCCTCTGAAGAACCTCTTTAAATCCTGCCAGCAGTTTGTCCATCAAAGCCTCCTGTGACTCTCTAGCCAACTAGGGTAGCCAGGGAGGTTATACGTGAATTCAGCTGGAATTCCTTTCCCAGGTTTACAGAGGGCACTGTTGCTGTTCCTTGACAGTTACGTGAGGAGCTGCCAAATGAACTCTCTGTGCTGCTGCTGCAGATTAGATGCTGGAATTTGTTTTCAGTTCTTTTCTTGGGTGCAGTTAGGTGCAACTTCTGGAATTTGCTGTTTGTGGAAAATGCTTTCAAAGTGAAAGTGGGATGAAAAAATGTGTTAAAATGGCTAAACAGACCCTTGATTTGAAGG
Source organism: Bucco capensis (assembly GCA_013396975.1). Classification (NCBI taxonomy): domain Eukaryota; kingdom Metazoa; phylum Chordata; class Aves; order Piciformes; family Bucconidae; genus Bucco; species Bucco capensis. Next base: position 27,240 of record VWZO01012986.1, read on the forward strand.
TTTGCAGTTGTCTGCTGCAAGTTACTGACTGTTGTGTTTGTGCTTGCCAAGTGGCCTTTCAGTTGCAAAATTTATGTCCCTTGGTGAAAGTGCAGGGTATATCCTCATACATCTCACCTTGTAGCGAGAGGAGGATGCAAAAAGGGACTTCATCTCTGTCCTGTCCTGACACTGTAAGCATCTTGATATAGAAGTAAAGCATGGGAACCAAGAATTTATCCCTACAGTAAGAAGGCTATTGACTAAAAAAGCTGGACATGAGCTGGCAATGTGTGCTCACAGCCCAGAAGCCAACCATATCCTGGGCTGCATCCCAAGCAGTGTGGCAAGAAAGTCAAGGGAAAGGATTCTGCCCTTCTGCTCCCCTCTACTCTGGTGAAATCTCACCTGCAGTGCTGGGTCCAGCTCTGGAGTCCTCAGCACAGGAGAGACGAGGCCACAAAAATGGTCCGAGGGCTGGAACCATTCTGCTGTGAGGACAGGCTAAGAAAGTTGGGGTTGTTCAGCCTGGAGAAGAGGAGGCGCCAGGGAGATCTTCTTGCAGCCTTTTGGTACTTCAAGGAGCCCAGAAGAAAGATGGGGCAGACATTTTAGCAGGGCCTGTAGTGACAGGTCAAGGGGTGATGGTTTTAAACTAAGAGGGATATTTAAACTAGATAGAATGAAGAAATTGCTTATGCTGAGGGTGGTGAGGCACTGTCCCAGGTTGCCCAGAGAGGTGGTACATGCCTGTGTCCAGGTCAAGTTGTTTGGGGCTCTGAGCAACCTGCTCTAGTTGGAGATGTCCCTGCTGACTGCCAGGGGTTGGACTAGATGACCTTTAAATGTCTCTTCCTGACAAAACCATGCCATGATTCTGTGATATACACTGATTTTATAAAACTAGGTTTGTAATGCATGGAAGCACATACGTTTGAATGTATGTAATGGGTAAATATAATTGCTCTATTTTTTGTTTTATCTATAGAGCTGCTAGGAACACTTGGATGACTGGAATTCAAGATATTTGGTTCATGCTCTTACCCTGAGCAAGAGGAAATAAGCACAAGACATATTTTCAGTTCAGGCAAGTAAATATCTATACCTCCATAACTTATAGGAAACTGAGTTCTTGATAAACNTAAATGAATTGTAGAAACCTTACTAAAGTGGAGGAACTAGCTTGCTCTGTTACAAAATACAGTTTAAAGGAACATGAGAATTTTAATTATTTTTTTCTTTTTAATAGTTAAAGGATCTGTCATACCGAACTCTGCTGTGAAGCTCTACAAAGCCTCCTCTGTGTGAAATTGAAATAAGACTTTTGATAGTTGCCTTGAATAAAAATTAAGGCAAAAATGTCTGTCATAGATCCTTATCAACACATTGTGGTAAGTAGCTTTGAATCTTCTTTGTATACTGTCTTGTACAACGTATACTGTCTCATATAAGGTCTTCTATGAGAAGTTACTCCAAAGAAGCACACAGCATTACAGTTATCATTAATTCCTTAAAGAAATGCTAAGTGTGGTTAGAGTAGATTTTTTTTCTGGAGTTACACTAGTCTGGAAGGCAGAGCTCAGGAGCAGGAGAAGGAAGAGGAGCAGGGTAAGCAGAAGCCCAAGCAGGAGCTCAGGCTAAATGTCCACCTAAATGTCCACCTTTACACAGTGTGACATTTATGGTCTGGGATACACCTGTAGCCAGCTCAGCTCAGCTGCCCTGGCTGACTTCAAGCTGCTAACAGCCTCCAGACCATGGCACTTTTTATAACAGTCCCACAATCTCAAGGCTGGAAAGAGGTGATGCGTGCTCAGAGATAGTTACCATACACTTATCATAATGTTGGACTTTTTACATTGCTAAAAATACAGCATATGCTTCCTTGAAATGATCTCTTATCAATTATGTGGTTTCTACCCCATGTATTCACATCCTTTACATGACTTTGCAGCCAGCAGATGCCAAACTTGTGTTTTACTCACACTGTCATTCTGTAAAGGCTGCTGTAAAGACAAGTTGCATGTTGATGTCTGTATTGAACAGTGTTAAACCAATACCCTAACTTCCTCCATTCAGCATCAGTGATCTCTCCTGGCTGGAATCTGTACCTTTATGGGAGAGATCTCTGAGTCATTCAGTTCTGTTTCATTGAATCATTCACATTAAAGACCTTTTTTGATACCACTCTATATACCATAATGAGCAAAAGAGCAGCCTTAGAATTGTATGTAGTTACAGTCCTCTGACAATGCTGAACTGCTACTGTAGGACTGATGCTAATGCAGGAAATAACACTGTTAATGCAAGAGATGATCCTGTAATTGCTTGAAAAGTGAATGGAAATCTTTGAGGTTTCTTAATTCAAAAACTAAAATTGCATGGAAAATATTACTAAAACTTAGAGCAGTCAAGGGCAGCAGGCTCATCTCGAATTTGTAATGATATTTGGCATTAAAAGTCTCAAAAGAATTCTGCTTTTTCCAAAAGTCTTTCTGTTTTCCAATCTTGTAATTTTTCTTCTGTTTCTCATTTTGTGAAAGTTTTGGAGGAGTAAAAAGAGGCATTCGAAGAGTGACTGCAGGTACCAACAAAACTGACTGTACCAAAAATACTTTTAGATTCAGAGAATAAAGAATTAAGATATGTAATATATCTTCACAAAGCTGAGACAAGAATAACCTCATGCACCAGGCCACGTTAGGGGTTGATCTGCTGGAAAACAGCTCTGTGGAGAAGAACTTGGGAGTCCTGGTGGACAAGTTGCCCATGAGCCAGCAATGTACCCTTGTGGAAAAGAAGGCCAGTGGTGTCCTAGGGTGCATTAAGAAGAGTGTGTCCAGCAGCGGGTCAAGGGAGGGTATCCTTCTCCTCTGCTCTGCCATACTGAGGTCTCATACGGAGTCCTGTGTCCAGTTTTTGGCTCTCAAGTTCGAGACAAGGAACTACTGGGGAGAGTCCAGCAGAGGCCACAAAGATGCTGAGGGGACTGGAGCATCTCTGTGAGGAAGAAAGGCTAAGAGCCCTGGGGCTTTTTTAGCCTGGAGAAGAGCAGACTGAAAGGGGATCTTCTCAATGCTTATCAGTGTCTGAAGGATGGGGTCAAGAGGATGGGGCCAGACTCTTGTCAGTGGTGTCCAGTGACAGGACAAGGGGCAATGGGCACAAACTGGAACCGGGGAGGTTTCATCTGAACATGAGGAGAAACTTCTTTGCTGTGAGGGTGCCTGAGCACTGGCCCAGGCTACCCTGAGAGGTAGTGTATTCACCTTCTCTGGAGAGATTCCAGATGTGTCTGGAGGTGATCCTGGTCACAGGATCTGTGAGTCTGAGGATGCTGTAGATGACCCTGCTTTAGCAGTGGGGGTTGGACTCTGTTATCCCCAGACATTTTTTCCAACCCCCACCATGCTGGAATTTGGGGTTTCACTTACACTGATATGGGGAATAAATATTATAACAATGGGAAAAATCTCTTTAAGATAAAATTTGTGTGCATATGTATGCACAAATGCTTGTCTTAGTTGTCATACTCTGTGAAAGATGAGCAGGGACTTAATGGCAATCTGTGAGTTAGAAACCAGACAAACATTCTCATTTCTCTAGCCCATTTGTCAGCTCAAGCATCCTTAATGTTAAGGAAGTACAAGTAATAAATACTTATTACACAATCTGTCTATACCAGAACTTCCTGATTGGTATTTCATGTGCACGGATATCTCTGGTTGAGTTAGGTTTTGTGAGTCACTATTCTGGGATATGAAAACTATTCCATTCAATACATGCAAATCCCTTGTGTTATTTGTAAGTGTGGGAAATTCCTAGGTAAAACGGATTGTGTACAGGAGATCTTCACGTGTTGCTCTGTTTTCCCCATCCTATAGTGGGAAGGTGATAGTGTTTATGTACACAAATGCAGCAATATGCAGAATAGAGAAAAGCAGATAATTAGGGAAATCTTGCTGAGAGGAAAGAAGCAGTCAGAAGTGGAAGCAGAATAAAGGAGGCAGGAGGAGGAGTTCAAATGGATGGAGGGCTGTGGTGTGAGAACAGGAGATATTGAAGCATGGTTGTGCTGGATGCTTGGAATACCTTGTGTACTGAACTAATAAATACTGTCCATAGGGGTTCCTGTAATTCAGAAAATCTGTGTTCAGTGAGGGCATATGGAAAATTTTGGGGTTTTTTCCTCTTCTCTAAATGTATGGAGAAAGAGGAAGAGAAGTGAAACATATATAAAGCTAGGCCACTTTGGATGACAGGATTTAGGTTTTTAAGTTAATTGTGACCTCCTGAAATTTTTAACCTGTCTTAGGGTTTAAAGGTATGCAGATGTTGCTCCACTCAGTGTTGCAACATTTAAGTGATTTATCTACCATCGTTTATTCTTCAGAAGCCATTGAGGAGTTGGCAATGTACAGATTTTTATCAAGACTTCAGGTGAACATAAGTCACTTTAGAAAATGTAGTTTAGCCATCTAAACTAAAAAGAGCTGAATTAATAAAGGTAATCTGAGTCCATACACTTCTGGTATTCTCAGGGGTCATCTAACTTCTTTAGAACTCAATCTTTCCAAAAACTAACAAAAAATGCTAGTTGTGCTAGCTGTTAATATGAGCATTTAGGCCTTTTAATACCCTTAGAAACTAGATCCTAAGTGGAAAATTGCTTTAATTTCCGATTGCACTTAAGTTGCATAAAAAAATGTTTATTTTGGGGGTAAGAAAAGATCTAGACTTCTGAGCTTGATGCTCTGGATATCTATGTGTTGTTTTTTTTAATGAGGAATGAAATAGTTTATTTTAGTAGTTTCAGATTTCTTCCAAGCATGCGATTATGGCCAAATATTAATAACTTTGTAATTATAAGTCTCACTGAGTTATTTTAAGTGACGTGGGGAGAGAAGATCATGTTTTACTGTTTTGCCAGACCTCTGTGTACTCACATTTATTTTGGAGGATATCAGATCTTAAACTACATTTAACTTTCTTGGTAGAACAGCAGCCGGAGTGATAGATGTTGTTACTAAAGTCAATCAAAAGCAATTCTCACAATAGTATTAGCAAACCAGTTATTGGCTTGCAGTAGAATGTAGTGATGATCTCTGTACTGCTGTAATGAGAACACACTAGTGGTGGTTTGGCCTTATTTTAGAATTACAGGATGGTTTGGAAAGGACCTTTAAATGTCATCTAGTCCAAACCCCTGGCAGTCAGCAGGGACATCTTCAACTAGAGCAGGTTGCTCAGAGCCCCAAACAACTTGACCTGGAATGATTTCAGGCATAGGGCATCTACCACCTCTCTGGGCAACCTGGGACAGTGCCTCACCAACCTCAGTGTAAACAATTTCTTCCTTGTATCTAGTCTAAATCTCCCTCTTTTAGTTTAAAACCATCACCCCTTGACCTGTCACAACAGGCCCTGCCAAAAAGTCTGCCCCCTCTTTCTTCTAGGCCCCTTCAAGTGCTGAAAGGCTGCAAGAAGGTCTCCCTGGCGCCTCCTCTTCTGCAGGCTGAACAATCCCAACTCTCTCAGCCTGTCCTCACAGCAGAATGGTTCCAGCCCTCTAACAATTTTTGTGGCCTCCTCTGGACCTGTTCCAACAGGTCCATGTCTCTCCTGTGCTGAGGACTCCACAGTTTTTGATGGCAGGCATTTTAGTTAGGCGTATGAGTTTCACGAGTAGGATTAGAATAGATTTAAAGAAGTGCTTTTTTTTCAGGGAACATCTTGTAGCATCTCAGTTTCACTTCCAGGGCTGTAGCATACCAGAACTGCACATGAGTTCCAATTAGCAGCTGGGAATGAAATCCAGCACACCCACGTCCCATACTTGTAACTTAATTATAACTCCATCCTCCTCTTTGTTGCTAAATGTTCAGTGATCTCTTGATTTCTGGCCTCTGGTGAGGACAGGCTCTTTCTTAACAGCTAAGAGTAAGGAAGAGGGTGGTGCATTTGTACTTTGGGCTGTTTCTCTTAATTATAAGGTTGTATATGACAAAGGAACTACATCTTTCTGTGTGAACAAGCTCTGAGGCCAGTGGTGCATTGGGAAACCCACACTTCAGTGATCTGACATGCCTGTGAGGGTGGCACACACTGATAAAAAAGCTTCCAGCGCTTTGCAGAAGCAAACTGGAAATAAGAAAGTGAGAGGTGTTTGCTGGAGATTTACAGCTCACAGCAATCCCTAAAGCAAGGTAAATGTCTGAGCTGGGGTAGTTTTATGTAGCTGTGTTCACATTAGTACCAGCTGTTCCCAGACACCCACTAAAATTCCCCCTTTACTCTCCTAAGATGGAAAACTCCTACTCTTTTGCTGTGTAATCAGAGGCACAAATTTGATCAAGAGGTCCCATCCCCTTTCCGTTCTTGGAAGCTGTGATGCAGATGGTGATGGGAATCATTGGTATGTCTTCACGTGAGCACAAGACAGGCTGGGAAATAGCTGTTGTTTCATAACAAATTTGAATTCTCACATTTAAGCCCTTTCTGTTGGGTTTGAGGCTTTTGAGGTGAGTTAAATCTTGGCAGGGAGAATGAGTTATAGTCTGGGTTCCGTTGTTCCCTTTCTTCTGCAGCTGGTGAACCAATGCTGTGTAATGAGGATTTCAGTGCTCCACTTGTAAGGTACTAGTTTACATTGTCACAGTTGTCTCCCTGCCTGCTTACTTCATTGAACCAGACAACTCCTACAGCTTACAGGGGAAAAATTACAGAGCTGAAGTTTATTGCTGGGCAGACTATCATGAAATGAGCCTCCAGGAGCCGTCACAGTGTGTGGGTGATCACAGCCTTAATAAAGATGCAGCAATTTGGTTGGGCAGTGTCTGCAGTAAAGTTGTTTCCTCAATATCACTGTGGACATTCTCTCCTGGTTGTTTTGCTGTAGTAATGTGGCTATGCCTTTGCAGACCTCTAGACTACAGACTTGTGGAGGAGTTTGTTTTGGTGTTGTGTTGTTATTGAAGTCTCCTGACTCAACTCTTACTTAAGCATTCACAAGTTACTTCTCCTGTCTTTAGAACATTGGTTTGGGCTCTCTCTCTCTCTTTTTTTTTTTTTTAAGAGAATTGTGTATAACCTGTAAGAAACTGCCATTTTTTGGTTTATTTTTGTTAGAGGGTGTGAGCATGTTGTAGATGTAAAATAATAAGACCTGGCTGAAACAATCATTTGTGAAATAGCTATGAGAACCACCCGAAGGGCCTTAAAGTCTAGCAATTGAAGCAGCAGTAGCTTAAATGGAGGTATGTGCCACTGCTGGAAACTAAGCCATGTATGAGTTAAAGGGTTTTGTTGGCTTATCTGTTTGTTTCTTTAAAAGAAGTTTAGGAAAAAAAGAGAAAAAGGAAGCAGCAAGAAGGCACCAGGCACAGCCTGAATAAGGTTGTCCCATATCAAGGGTGTTGCCTACCATTTAAAATAAACTTCACTAAACTTCCTGACTCTGCTATTTCCCCCTTTTCCTTCTGTTTAGAATGTGTTGTGAGACCATTAATACCTGGTTAGTTGTGGGTTTGGTTTTTTGTTTTTTTTTTGTCCCAAAGAATCTTTACAGTGCTTATTTTATTATATTTCACAAAGTTAATGGGAGGTTAGGAACAGACAGGAAATATCACAGTTTCCATATTGCCTGGATGTGATCCTGGTCAACCTGCTCTGGGTGAATCTTCTTTAGCAGGGGGTTGGACTAGGTGATCCCCAGAGGTCCCTTCAAAATGCTATCATGCTGGGGTTCTGGTTTAGAAATGGAAGCCCAAGGTATCACTGCATATGTATCACTGCATATGACCTGAAGTCCCATGGGACATATGCTTTTGATATGGTGGCTTGAGCAGTAAGAGCAGCAGCTTGGACCTGATGGATGCTCTTTGTAGAGGCAGAGCTTGGGTGAGAGGTATTCCCCTTCTGGTCCCTGAGTTTCTGTTGCAGGAGAGCGAGCTGGTGCCCTTCAGGTTCTACTAGCACGTGAGTCATTGTCTAGGCACTGTGGCCAGTCAAATAGCTTGAGAGTCTTAGGACTGGATATCAGATAGCAATGTAGGTGTAAGTGCTGAGAGGCAATTGTGTGAGACCTGATCCTGGGTCTAATACATAAAACTTGCCCCCAAGCACTGTCCTGTAAAGGCCAATGCAGTTTGTATTGCAGTATGTGGTAGTGATTCTCATAATGGTATGTGGCAGGTTGGTCAAACTTAAGGTTCTGTAGATAAAGTAACAATAGATGTGAGTTGCTGACCTCTTCTCATTACGTTTTTTTACTTTTGTTTCTTGATTTCACATTTTTTTCTCCAACCTTGGTTCAGGGCAGACCTACACTTAGCAAGGCAGCTCCTGCTGTGTGCTTGGGCTTTGCAGGAAACAGGAAGCTCCAGAAATTGCAAGAAATGTGCTTGTGCATGTTTTAACAGCTTGCTTTTCTACCTCTCCTCCATTGTTTTAGGTACACTTTGCAGTCTGAATACTGATGTGTACTACAAAGGTGAATTCCATGCATTACTAACTCCATCCCTTGAGTGTGCAGCATGCATCTATCTGTTCCAGAACATATACTGGGAAATAATTGCACCTCTTTTTACTGGAGGAAGATAATAACAAAGACAAGCACGGTGTAAACTACTCCTCTTCGAGTTTTTTTTCTCCCTGTACAGAGTTGTCCCTGACTGACTAAATGCCTTAAGCAGGTTCTGTAGAGAGGAGGAGTGTTATTCATTGAGATTAGTAGGTGTGGCTGCAGGAAAATCAAGCAACCCTAGTAGAAAGTCTGACCTTTCAGTAAAGCTCCAGGGTGCAGTTCAGCTTTAAGATGCTCTATCCAGTATGAGTTTCACTTAACTTTTGACTGGGTGATTTCTCTCTGTGTTGGTTGTTTTTGTTGTGGGGTTTTTTTGGTATTTTGTTTCTTTTTTAAAAAAAAATTAAACCTATTTTGATAGGTGGTTTAATCACCTCTAACTCTCTGACTTCCAGGTGGAACATCAGTATTCACACATATTCACTGTGACAGTAAGGAAAGCCACAAATGTCACAAAAGGAGCAATTGGTGACATGCGTGAGTATTTTCTCTTTCTGTTTTGTCTCTTTCTTCTAGGAGACTGTTGCTGTAGGTAGGGGGAGATGACACATCAAGCTTGTCATGCATTAAATGATTGTTAGTGGGTTGGTGGTTTTTTTGTCTTGCTTGTTAAAGCTAGGGCAATGTCCCTGTTTCATGGCTCACTCACTAACTCAGAAGGCAGATTTGCTGCTCCTTCTTTCCACTGATCTCAAAAAGCTTGAGAGAGTTGTAAACAATTTGCCTACAAGCAAGCAACGCCTACACTTAGTTTTTTGGCTCAGTTGGAAATGCTTTTCTGAGGATAGTGAAACCGACAACTGGTGTACCTTCAGAAAGGCTGTGGTTTGATGGTGGGAACACTTAGAAAGACAAGCTGAGAGCTCTGCTGAGTCAGTGCAGTAAGAAGAAAATAAATAACCCAAAGCAGATAAGCAGATCTCATGGTGGAGAGCTATATAAGACACCAGCACTTCTTCCCCTTTCTATTTGGCTTCTTAGCCTCCAGGCTTAGTTGCTGAACAGGAAACCACTGGGAAGAATGACCCATGAAAACTCTTGTCTACTTTCAAGGGGGGAAGAGGGAGAGAATGTGTTGGCTGTATCTTAACAGAATTATTCCTAATTCTTTCATGATGACTGTTGGGCTCTCAGGTTGTCTCTCCCTCTCCCTGGTGCTTCATGCAAAGCATTATGTAGCCCAAGACTTGCAGGCTGGGGCTGGGAGGATGTGTGTGGTGCTCTCCCCTCAGGCTGGTTTGACATGCAGTTGTTTCTCTCCCAGCACAGTCCTGGAAACTGCTTTCAGCTCAAACTACAAGCAACTGCTCTGACACACAGCTTTGCTTCAGTGGGTTAACGTAGTTTGGTTTTTTTTATATTGTTTGTTTGTTTTTCATAATTAGCATCTACTGCTGATGTTAAGCTTGGGGAGTAAGTGGGAGGAAGAGATGGAAGGGGAATGTTCAAGACCCCCAGGTATGAGGGAGGAGAAGGGAGCCCTGAGAGAAGGGAAGAAGGAGAAATTGGGAATTTATTTAGCATCTACTGTGGGGTGAGGGAAAGGAGCACAGAGAAGATGTGATGGGGTTTTATCCTGGTGGCCTCTGAGAAGGTCTTTATATCAGAAGGCCTCGGGAAAAGTGTTATAAGGAGTAAAACAAGGGGCCCATGGACTTGTGTGTGTAGAGACATGGATTAATGGAAAGACATGGTCTTGGACACAAGCACAGTGTGAGGAATGTGGGAAGGGAAGGAGGGGGGTGAAATGGGGACCCCATGATAAGACATTAAAGGGAATATGGAAAGGGTGAAGAAAGCCAGAAGACTGGCCTTTAAAATTTTTTTCTTTTCCCGTGTCAGGACAAATATGGTCCTGAAGTTAAATTCCAAATATTATCCACCAATATAATCGGATTTTTTTTTCCAGACAAAACTATTATCTTACCAAATCATCGAAACCAAAAAGCTCCTCAGGAAGAACTTTTCATTTTGTTAAAACCTGACAGAACTATGCTCAAGGGCTACTGAAACCTGCTTGGTTTCCTGTCTGAGGCAGCTATTAAGTGCTCCATAGCCTGAGGCATCTGCAGTCTGGTGCATCTCTGAAAGAGCTTCCAAGTTCCTGGGGCTTGTTCTTGGAGTCCTGGAAAATCCCTTCAAGTGAAAAGAAAGAAACAAACCCAGATCATTGCTTCTGGTTTTATTTTGGGAAAATGAAAACTGTTTTTATTTCCCATGTATATACAAAGCTTGTTGTGTTGGAGCCTGGAAGCTATTTGATCAAATCAGTAATCATGTTAATTACTTAGGATGCTGAAGGTGTGAGCAGTGGAGGGTCTTTTCAGTTGATTGTGCCAGCCAATATATATATATATATATATATATATGTATGTTTTTCTCACTTGACTTGCTGAAACTAACTTAGTGAAGGAATTTCTGAAATTCTGGGTTTATGGGATAGGATTGACTACCAGGAAGAGTTGCTGTGGTACACAGTAGGAGATGGCTTGGTTGGGATGGGTACCCGACTGTTGCCTTCCAAGACAGACACTACCAAGTTTTGGGCTCTTGTGGGTTTCTCCTGATTTATTCTGTTGTTGTTGCCCCAGTTTGTATAGACAGTGACTGCTTGGTGGGTAAGAGAGGTAATTTTACATTGTGGTGATGAACATGAGAGATTTTACATAACGTTTTGCCTTTCCTCCTCCCCCCCCCCGCCATCAGTCATTCCAAGACTTTCTGGAATAGCTGTAAAAGTAAAGATCTGAGTAAACCTAAGACTTTTAAATATGTGGAAGTGTTTATAATTCTGCTGCTTGTGTGATATTTTTCATCTTTAAGATTTGAGGTCTAGTTCTTCTCAAGGAGCTTTAGCTGAGAGCTCTAGTGTGCATGGTGCCCCAACTCTGTGGGTGGGCATGGAGTGCCCATGACTTCTCTGGCATATGAGATTGGCAACTGCAACAGATGTGTGGTGGGTTGGCCTTGGCTGGCCACCAGGTGCCCACCAAGGTGCTCTATCACTCCCCCTCCATTAACAGGATGGGGGGAGAAAATAAGATAAAAAGCTTTCATGGGTCACAATGAGGACAGGGAGATCACTTACCTATTACCATCGCAGGCAAAACAGGCTCAGCTTAAGGAAATTAATTTATTGCTAATTGATTGAAACAGGGTAGGACAGTTAGAAATAAAACTAAAAACACCTTCCTCCTTTCTTCCTAGTCTAAACTTCATTCCTGGCTCTTCTACATCCCCCTGAGTGATGCAGGGGGCTTGAAAATGGGGGAGGCAGTCAGTGTATGGCTCTGCCGCTCCTTCTTACTCACACTTTTCCCCTGCTCCAGCATGTGATCCCTTCCACAGCGTACTCCTTCACGATCTTCTCCAATGTAGGTCCTTCTTATGGGCTCTAGTCCTTCAAGAAGTGCTCCAGTATGGGCCCTTTCCGTGAGGTGCAGTCCTTTAGGAGTGAAGGGCTCCAGCATCTGTCCCCCATGGGCCACAGTTCCTACCAGAAAATCTGCTCCTGCCTGGGCTCCTCTCCATGGGCCACAGCTCCTGACAGGACTCTGCTCCTGTGTGGATTCTACAGGGACTGCGACTTCCTTCAGGGCACATCTACCTGCTCCAGCATGGGATCCTCCAGAGGCTGCAGTGTACATCCATGGTCTTCCATGGGCTGCAGGGGGACAATCTTTGTCACTACAGGGTAACCTCTGCTCTGGCACCTGGAGCACATCCTGTCCCTCTTCACAGAGTTGGTGTCTGTAGAGTTTCTTCTCTTATGTATTCTCAGTCTCTCATTGCTACTGTGCAGTAAATATGTTATCATAGAGGTACCACCAGTGCTGCTGGTGGGCTCAGCCTTGGATAGCAGCTGGTCTATCTGGGAGCCTGCTAAAACTGGCCCTATCTGATGTGGGAGTATCTTCACAAAGAAGCTACCGCTGCATTAACCGAGTACCAGATGTGATATCTCGATCTGTATGGTTTTGGTGAGGACTTAATGATCTTAATTGCTTAGCATTCTGCTTGTTGCAGGGCTCCACAGACCTTGTAAAATCACTTATCTGACTGGAGCTTTTGGAAAAGACCTTGCCTCCAGTCCAGTGAGTTCTTTCACAGTGGATATTTAGTTTTGAATCTTTTCCAGATACTACACCATACTGTAGAGCCTTTCTTTACTTCTATGACAGCATATGAACTTGAAGAAAAAGACAAGAATCCCTAACTTCAGCATTCCAGCAGATAAATGCTTGCAGGCTGTGGTTCTACTTCCCATAGGATCCCTCCGCTTCTGAATTTTCAGAGGGGTTGGTGGAAAACTAGGCTGAAGGAAGCATTGTAAAATTTGTCTTTCATCTTTAAAGATCTATTTTTCTTCAGAAAACAAATCTTTATTTCAAAACAATTGGTTGCATCTACAAAGGAAACCAGTTGTATGACTCTGATCTTAATGATCACTAATATTGCTTAATCCTGTTTTGGATTTGCAGCTCTTATTTGCTTCATCTACTTTTGATGCTATGATAATAGGGGACTGGAGCATCTCTCTGAGGAGGAAAAGCTGGAAGCCCTGAGGCTGGTTAGCCTGGAGAAGAGCAGACTGAGAGGGCATCTTGTCAATGCTGATCAATATCGAAAGGGTGTGGGTCAAGAGGATGGGGTCAGACTCTTTTCAGTGGTGCCCAGTGATAGAACAAGGGCCAATGGACACAAACTGGAACCCAGGAGGTTCCCGCTGAACAGGAAGAAAAACTTCTTCGCTGTGAGGGCGCCAGTACTGGAGTTGGCCCAGGCTGCCTAGAGAGGTTGTAGAGTCTTTCTCGGGAGAGATTCCAAACTCACCAGGTGATCCTGGGCAACCTGCTCTGAGTGACCCTACATTATCAGGGGCATTGGACTAGGTGATCTCCAGAGATTCCTTCCAACCTCTACCATTCTGGGATTCTGTGATAATAAGTGCAATTCTGAGCATTTTAAGGAAAAGTATTTCCTTCAAAAATAAGACTGTTTAATGTTTGGATAGCTGTGTGGCAGCGATACTCAGGTTCTATCCCTGTTTGTGTCCACCTAGTTGGAATTAAGGATACATTTCCCCTGTAGTTAAGCTGCTCAGATAAACAAAATATGGGGAGCAGTTCAGTCAACAGAGCTCAGCCCTGGTTGCAAAACTTGCTATCATGGAGACAGAAAGCAGCTCTTACAGGTGACTCTTGGCACAGTTAGCCCATGCTGCTGCAACTGGCAACAGACATCTCTTGCACATCAAAAAGGGAGACATTCTTCCACTAGGACAGTGATGTGCTTCCTGGTCGCCTCATGCGACAAGGAGACAAGGAGCTGTAGCAATATGTGGGATCAGTTCGCTGCCTGCTGCAACAGCCTGGCCCTGGCTGTAGGATCTGCTTCAGCAATGTGGAGGTGATGTCTAGTGCAGGTTCAGTCACAATTTCTCTCTCCATAGCCTTTGTCCTGGGGCTGTGTTTGCTGCTCTTGGAGTTGAAGCTGGCTGATAAAGCCAGAGTCACTGTAGTCTGGTGTGGTTTAGACATACTTGCACAGAACTAATCCAGCTGCTCTCTGTATCACTGCTAGCAGAACTTGCACCTTCACTTAGCTGCAGTGTAGTTCGTTTTATTGTTGAGGTGTCATCAGGTAATGCTCTTCGTGCAAGGCCCTGAAGCAGGACCTGATTTTTACAAGGGAGCTTCAAGAGGAAAAGAAGCCAAGTTCCTCCCCTTTGCCAGCTTAGCAGCCTGGAAAAAGTAGGTCAGAGTTGGCCAATCTTCTAATTCCTACAAGCTGTACATGCAGATCTTCACATGGCCAGGAGCCGTAAGCTGTACTACATGCCTGGCAGAGCTGGCAGTATCTCTCAGGAAGGAGATAGAAATGTTCCCATGTGGACCCATGCTGTTCCAGTCTGTGTTAGGGTGGCCTAGATGGGCAGCTGAGTCTCATGATGACCAAGCTTTGTGGGATTTGGCAACCTCTTTGATTTGGCTCTTCTCAGCAGCCCTTGTACCAGTCCAGCTGTTGGTCATGCCCCGTAATTGTCAGTGCTCCATCACCAACCATAGCAGCTGACTCACTAACTCTGGCTCTAGAGCCATGAGCTAGTGCTGAAATATCATAGAATCACAGAATGATTTGGGTGGACAGGACCTTCAAAGGTCATCTAGTCCAATTCCCCTGCAGTCAGCAGGGACACCTATGAATAGATCAGGTTGCTCAGAGCCCCAGACAACCTCACTTGGGATGGGTCCAGGGATGGGGCATCTATCAACTCTCTGGGCAATCTGGGACAGTGCCTCATAACCCTCAGTGCAAACAGTTTCTTTCTTCTACCTAGTCTAAATCTCCTCTTTTAGTTCAAAACCATCACCCCTTGTCCTGTCACAACAGGCCCTGATAAAAAGTCTCTGTCTTTCTTTTAGGCCCCTTCACCTACTTAATGGCTGTGAGAAGGTTTCCCTGGAGCCTTCTCCAGGCTGAACAACCCTAATTCTCTTAGCCTGCTCTCCTACGGAACATGTTCCTCTCCTATGAGGAGAAGATCTTTAAATGCACAATACTAGTAACAACTGCTTGTGAAGCTTCTACTGCAGAGCTCAGTCTAACATTGAGGCAACTGTAGACGAGATTTCTGTCTCCTTGCCACATGCAATGTATTTGCCCTGTTGTAAGATTAGCCAGAAGTAGTGCTGTGAGGTGAAAGTCTTGTTGTAAACAGGCTTATGTATTCCCCAGTGAAACTGGTCCAGGAAATGCTGCTCTTTCTAGATGTAAAAATATCCTTTCAATGAGAACCGCATTCTGTTTCTGAATACTTGCCATGTAGTTAGTGAGAGAGGGTCAATGTCTGTAAAATTGTTAGTGCAGACTTACTTCCGTTCTGGAGGAAGAGTCTCCTCTTACTCCATTACACTGTAATGGTAACATCATAGCAGTCATACTGGCTTAGACTGAGGATCTGTCTTGCCTGATCTTCTGGTTGAAGGACCTCCTTATCTTTCTGCTTGAGGCTTTTGCTATACTGTGAACAATTGCAGCCCTTGCAGAATGGAGCTTGATGGTGACTGGGAACTGTTTCTGTTTCAGGTACTGTCATGTCTGCAGGCAGAATTTCGTGGCAGTACTCTCCTCCAGGGAGTTGTGGATATCACTTTCTCCAGTTTGAGCCTTTCACTTCTATTTAGGATAAGGAGTTCTGCAGGTTCCTAGCGACTGCATGAACATTTTCAATTTTCTTTGGAAAATGTTTTTTTAAAGTGGATTTGAAGCATCCTCTGCTTACTGTCTTGCATTTTGTGGAGGCTACCTGTCCCCCAGATCAGTCAGTATCAGAGAAAAGTTCTTACAAAGAGACATATGTGTTCTGTTTTGTATTTCTGACTGAACATGCTCTGAGAGTTAGGAAAGAAATTATCAACCTTCCTCATCTTCAACACTACAGAAAGGAACACTTCTGTAAAGCCTGTCACTTAAATTTATGCTGTATCCAAGCATCTGGCCAACAATGTTACAGGACAGCTGCAATGTCTGCTTAATGTCAGGTTGTGCAGTGCTTAGGTAGATGAATTAACTCACAAGCAAAATCATCCCTTTCCCTTTAAGCACTTGCTAACATTGATGAGCATACACTGCACTGACTAAGTGCTTTGCAATCCTTTTTCCAGTCTTGTAAATGAAATACCTGTAAGGACCCTGTTGGGGCAGGAACAATTCACAGGTGTCACTTTATTTCTGAGTTTCCTGTGATTACTTGCATTAGCAACGATGATGGTTCTCAGATGTGACGTTTATGTAGCCAACCTGAACCTATACTTAGAATCATGGAATTGTTTTGGTTGGAAGAGACCTCTAAGATCATCAAGTCCAACCGTTAACCCAGTATTGCCAAGTCACCACTAAACCATGTCCATCAGCACCACATCTCGATGGCTTTTCAATCCCTTCAGGGATGATGACTCTACCACTTCCCTGGACAGCCTCTTCCAGGCCTTGACAACCCTTTTGGTGGAGAAATTTTTCCTAATGCCCAACTCAAACCTCCCCTGGCACAACTTGAGGCCATTTCCTCTTGTTCTACCACTTGTTCCTTGGGAGAAGAGACCACTCTCCACCTGGCTCCAACCTCCATTCAGGGAGTTGTAGAGAGCGAGACGGTCTCCCCTAAGCCTCCTTTTTCTCCAGGCTAAACAACCCCAGTTCCCTCAGCTGCTCCTCACCAGACTTGTTGCTCTTCTTTGGACATGCTCTAGCACCTTGTTGTCCTTCTTATAGTGAGAGTCCCAAAACTGAACCCAATATTTGAGGTGCCACAGTTTTGCTTGGTTAGGACAGCTCCAGGTTTTTAGAACCTTCCTGACAGTTGTCTGAATTGAGAAGACATGAGAAAAAACTTTTCTTACTCCAAGGCCTGGAGTCTGTGCTTCAGCAATAGAGTAAATCAAGCTCTAGGGCTGCTGGTAGAGGACCAAAACCTCTAAAGCCTCATGATAGAAGACACAGATC
Source organism: Bucco capensis (assembly GCA_013396975.1). Taxonomy (NCBI): domain Eukaryota; kingdom Metazoa; phylum Chordata; class Aves; order Piciformes; family Bucconidae; genus Bucco; species Bucco capensis. Next base: position 44,308 of record VWZO01012986.1, read on the forward strand.
CAGTGTGAACTTGTTCTGCAGATTCAGAAAACGTTACCAGTTTAAATTTGTATTAGCAGACTTTATGCCAGAGTAGGAATAATCCATACTCCAACTAATGTAAATCTGGAGTAAAAGTCATGCTGTGGGTTTCGAGTCATTTTCCAGGAATGTGATGATATGCCTAAACCTACCCTAGACCAAATTATCACTGCCCAGATCTGGCATTCCCGTGTATCTGTGATTACAGCTGGACTAGCCCGCCATGCCACTCTTCCTTCTCTCCTGCTCATGTCTTTGTCGACAGAATGAGATATATCACAAGTTTAACACAAGAAAAGCTCTTAAGAACTAGGGATTTAATAAAAAAAGAAAAACAAACCCCAAGCATCTTAGATTCTGGCACACTACTAGAAAAACAGATCTTTTCACTGGGTTGCTGTACACTTTTCACTGCTGTCTGTCTACAAAGCAAACTGTATGGATATCCTCGAGAAGCGAATGGTTTTTTGGTCTTGACACTTCTACAAAGTTGGTTTGAACCTATGAAGGGTTCATCTGAATTGTTTGGGTTTTCCTTTTGCCTTTCAAGGCTGGATCAGCAAAACCATTAGTGATGTTCTGCCTCAGTAAACTGGGTAGTAGGACAGTGGCTGTGCTGGGAGTTCAGTTCTTCCTTTCACTTAAGTAATGCTGTAATAAAAGGCACTAATAAACATCTTACCCAATCACAGGATTTCTCACAGCATAGTTGCTGCTCTGGGAGCTGCATTACTTCACCATCCACTCATGAAATCATGCACTGCCTCATCCCAGTTGCAAAATCCATCTTGAAAATGAAAGCCCAAAGCCCAAGTGTTCCCTGTAATACCTTAAACACAAGCAGCAAATAACTGTCACCTCCTCCTTGGGACCCATTGCTGGCAATCTCTATGTGTACTCTTGTGTGTTTTAGGTTCCCTGTGGCCTTCTGGCATGTCTCCAGACTATTAGTCTAGCATCTGTATTACTGCTATGATATGAATTTGTCTGTCTGAAGACTCTCGGAAGCATCTGCTCCATATGAATGGAAAGCCTTGAAAAAGAGGTCAGCTGTTTGAAAATGGAAATGCAGAATAAATCTGTCAAGGGTTAGGGCTGGTCTGGTCACTAGATGAGTGACAGACACTCTCTATGAATCCTCTCCCTTCCCAAAGGGAAGAGAAAGGGAATAAGGGAGAGAGACTTAGGGATTGGGAAAAAAACCCCTAAAACTCAAGAGCTTTGCATTTCTTTCACTAAAAGGAGATAAACTTTAATGTATGATGGTAGTGGCTTGATACTTCATATTTTGTATTTGGACAGGCTTTCTATAATTTTTTTATGTCTATTGTGCTACTGAAATAATTGAAAACAGAATGACTGACAGATAAATTACATGTCTAAAATACTAATTATATTAATATGGAGGCCTGATGACAGTCATCTTACCAAACTAGTAACAGAATATCAAATGGTTTCTAGTCCTTGTAGAAAATTGTACAGGTTTTTGTAATAGATTGCATAAAGCATTTCTCATTTTTAATGTGAAAATGATTGATCCCAGTTACTGTCTGTTGTGTGTTTCCCTCTCTGATTCATAATGTAATGTAGAGGTAGAATTCTATAGAATTACTTAACCAGGGGATAAATCAAATGAGGAGAAAGTCATTGAATCCTTATTTTCTACCTCTCAGCAATTTCTTAAGGCAGTGTGTTTAAAAAATGACAGTTTAGATGCTTGCTCTACTTTTGGTATAGTATATCTGTCTTCAGCCCCTGGAGATTTGCTGTGAATCTTACAAAAGGATTATTATGATCTTTTTTTTTTTAATTACCCTTGTCCCTAATCTAGTTTTAAGGTGCTAATTGCAGGACCCTCTGTTAGTTCCATTGACATCTATGCTGAAACTCTTAATTTTTTTATTTTTTTTAATGTAAATGTGGAGTTTTAGATACACTTGAACTTAATTGTCAGTTCATACTTGCTTTTCCTTGAGCAATATTATTGGAGTCTGGTCCCTCTAATACAGAGCATTCGCTGTGCCTTTAGGGATGAGCAGATGATGTTTTAGTTGTGTGCACATTAGGCATTTACTGTAAATAGCCAAAGAGTGTCAGGGAGAGAGGAATGTGGAATCATAACCTGGTGTATGGTAGTACATGCCAGGTGCTGGTTGACAGCCAGGTGAAGATGAGCCAGCAGTGTGCCCAGGTGGCCAAGAAGGCCAGCAGCATCCTGGCTTGGATCAGCACTAGTGTGGCCAGCAGGACTAGAGCAGGGATCATCCCAATGTACTTGGCACCGATGAGGCCACACCTCAAATCCTGAGTTCAGTTTTGGGCCCCTCACTACGAGAAAGACATTGAGATACTGGAGCATGTCCCAAGAAGTGCAACAATGCTGATGAAGGGTCTAGAGCACAAGTCTTGCAAGGAGTGGCTGAGGGAGCTGGGATAGTTTAGCCTGGAGAAAAGGAGGCTGAGGGGAGACCTTCTTGCTCTCTACAACTCCCTGAAAGGAGGTTAGAGTGAGGTGGGGGTTGGTCTCCTCTTCCAAGGAACAAGTGATAGGACAAGAGGAAATGGCCTCAGGTTGTGTGAGTGGAGGTTTAGGTTGGACATGAATCACAGAATCATTAAGTTTGTAAGAGACCTCTGAGATCATCAAGTCCAACCTTCTACCTATTGCTACAATGTGACTAAACCATATCCCTAAATACGACATCTATATGTTTCTTAAACACCTCCAGGGACAGTGCCTCCAGCACCTCCCTGGACAGCCTGTTCCAATGCTTAACAACCCTTTCACGGAAGAAATTTTTCCTGACATCCAGGAAAATGTTTATGCTAAGGGTGGTGAGTCAGTGTCCCAGGTTGCCCGGAGAGGTGGGCATCCCTGGAACTGTTCCAGGTCTGGTTGTTTGGGGCTCTGAGCAACCTGCTCTAGTTGCAGATATCCCTGCTGACTGCCAAGGGTTTGGACTAGATGACCTTTGAAGGTCCTTTCCAACCTAAATCATGCCAATGATTGTATTTTAAGAATCTTGTATTGACTACATGTGCAAAAAAAGTCGTATTTTGACCCATAAACCATTTGATAAATATTCTTCCTTTTAAAATCAAAATAGAGAGTAACAGCAGTGATCAAGTTACTTTTCACTTACATTTTCAGATTAGTTTTTTTTTTTTAAAACCAAATCAACAGCAGACACTGAAACAGGAGTGAATACATCCATTAAAAACGATGCACACTGGTTTGTCAGTGTTTGATAATTTTAATGTTCTGAAATACATTAAGTGAGTACCTTTGTGTTACTTGCCTGGTTACTGGTAGGTAGTTTTTGATCCCCAACCAGTATTAGGGAGTAAGATTTTGATTAATATAATATAGCTTGGTAAATATAGTACAGTTTATAGCAGTATCTTAACCAGAGCATGCAGTCTTCCAGTATTTTTCCTCTTCATCTAAAGAAGGAAGTTATAAAAGAATAGATTTTCCTTTTCATAATTGAAAATAGCACAAAATAAACTTTCCAACATGAAAGGGCAGATGATTAACTCTTTGCCTCAGGTTAAATAGGATAATAAGGGCAGGGAGTGAGGGGGTGTCTTGGCAGCCCTGAGATCTGAAGATTGATTTTTCTAAGTTTAGTTGCTCATAGCTTGAGTTTAGTTTCTGTTTCAACACTTACGTGGAGTCTGTCAGGTAGAAAGTTAGTAACACATCTGTGTGCCAGTTGTACCCTGGTATGGGCTTTCCACGTGCTTCAGGAGTTTGAAAGTGGATAGGAAACCATTGGCTGTTTGTGTTTAAAAGAAAAAATTAAGAGTTTGTAACTGATGACACAATCACATCAAAGAATGGAAAGGGAAACATTGATGTTTTGCCTAGAACACTGTTCAAGCACCAGTATTTTGGTTAAAAACCAAGCTTTTGTAGGCAAGTTCAGTCTCATGGCAGAGCACGTCTGCCAAAGTAGTGCTCAATATCCACACTTAGCAAATGAGATCTTGTCATTTCTGATTTTGGTAGAAATTTTGCTGTTTTGTTTCAAAGACCTTTGATTCTCTTCTTCCTGGCACCATTTTGTGCAGTGATTCAAGGGTGTTAATGTCTTCAGTAGAAGTTGGCAGTTGGCTACATCTGCCAGGAAGAAAAGAGATTTAAAACCCACTTGGGGGGTTGATTCCCCCATTCCCCTGACTTTAAGTAAGAGACAAGATCAGACATAAATTCTTAGGAGCTCATAAAGATTGCTATTTAAAGGCTTTCCACTCTGATCCTCAACTTTAAATAGCTGCTGGTTAATTATACAAGTAGCAGTGTGACCTGCCAAATTGCTGCAATTAGCTAAGCCCTGCAGATATGGAGCACAGGGTAAAACTCTTTGAAGAGTGTTGGAGCAGCCCAAGGAAATTCTCACACAGTGAAAGCTTTCAATCACAAGGTCTCTTTACACACAAGGTCCCTCTTTAACTGAGGGACCTGAGTCTAGGAGAAGGTTTGTTTACTGTCCCTAAAGTTTCTGTGGATCAGAGGGATACTTAATTCAAAGCGTGGCCCTTGCATTTAATTCTGCATATCCAGAGTTATTTGAAGTACTTTGTGGGTAAGTTCAATGTCTTTTCTATTTGGCAGTGGCATCAGAAGGTGCAATAGGTCTGGCTGATGTTCCCCACTGGCATTGCCAGGAGGTAAAATGTTTTGAGTTTTGTTTCCATTCTGCCCTGGTACACATACAGAACCTCCTAAGTGGTTTCAAAAAGCCTTTTGTTTGTTTTTTTGTTTTGATTGTTTGTTTATTTTCAAAAAATGATTGATTCCTGTTTGAAAATGTCAAGCTTATTTGTTTTGCTCTTTTCCTCCTCCTCCCAACTGAAGTGACCGTATGGTTCTGGGATTCAGCAATCCCACTGGATAACATTTTACTGAAATCCAAGAGTCTTGGAAAACATTTGACATTGTTGAAAAAAACTATCCTTAGACCTGAAGTGTCTACAAGGAGGAATCATAAAATTGTTTTGGTTGGAAGAGACTTCTAAGATCATCAAGTCCAACCTTTAACCCAACACTGCCAAGTCACCACTAAACTATGTCCCTTAGCACCACATCTGCATGATTTTTCAGTCCCTTTGGGGATGGTGACTCCACCACTTCCCTAGGCCATGTTCAGTCCTGTTTTACCTGGTAATGGCTCTTAATTGCTTTCAAAAAGAGACCTTTAAGGAAAGGATTCTTGTTTGTGGTGGGTATTGTATTTGCTTGAAAGTGTTTCACTAAAGCAAAGCACAAACGTTGAAGAGAGGATGCTGTGAAGATGTCCATGTTTTACCACAGCAGAACAGGTGGCTATTCATAGTTACCAAACCCACAGAAATAACTTCCTGTGCTCTCCTGTGAAGCATCTGAGCAATGTGTTAGAGAAATTTGTGAAGGATTACATCTGGCTTGGCCCAATTCACCAAGATTATTAAAGGAGAGGAGCATCTGCCCTATGAGGACAGGCTGAGAGAGCTGGGTCTCTTCAGCCTGGAGGAGAGTGAGAGGGGACCTCATTGATGTTTACAAATATGTTAAAGGGTGAGTGTCAGGAGGAGAGAGCCAGGCTCTTCTCAATGGCATCCAATGGTAGGACAAGAGGGAATGGGAGCAAATTGAACCACAGGAGGTTTAGTAGTAACATGAGGAGGAACTTCTTTACAGTAAGGGTGACAGAGCACTGGAACAGGCTGCCCAGGAGGGCTGTGGAATCTCCTCCTCTGGAGACATTCAAGAGCTGCATGGACACATTCCTGTGTGACTTTGTCTAGGTGATCCTGCTCTGGCAGGGGGGTTGGACTAGATGATCTTTCTAGGTCCCTTCCAACCCCTAACATTCTGTGATTCTTCTTGAAAGCATAATATCTTTTCTTTTTTGTTACATTGTTTATAACATTGTATCATTCATGTTATTATATTTGTGTAGTGTATATAATGGAATATTTTTCTTTCATAGACCATGAACTGCTCTGTGGTTTCACATAACTGCATTGATTATTCTAATCCAAACTTGAGGTTTGCCTAACCTGACTGTCTGTTTTTGTAGTTGACACTCCAGATCCATACGTGGAGCTCTTCATCCCATCTGCCCCTGACTGCAGAAAGAGAACAAAGCATTTCAACAATGATGTGAATCCTGTGTGGAACGAGACTTTTGAGTTCATTTTGGACCCCAACCAAGAGAATGTTCTTGAGGTAAATCATGTGGCTGAGCTGTATCTGTGGAAATGGAAGTTGTACATCTGGAAGGTTAAAGCAACGGTAGCTTATGCATCTGTAGCACATCTGTTGTCTCAAAATTATAACTAATTTTTAAATATTAAGGGTCTTTTTTTTTTTTTGCCTTTAGACATAGTGCTAAGCAAGAGATGTATAAATTCTATTATTTAAGGAGTAACCTTGAGAGTCATTAAAAGATACATCTCTGAGCCATCTCCCCTTCTGCTCTGCTGGACTCTCTCCTGTATTACCTTGTCTCTGTTGAACTGGGGAGCCCAGAACTAGACTCAGGACTCCAGATGTGAACCCACTAGAGCAGAGTAGAGAGGGAGAAGTTTCTTCATAAAGAATTTTTACTAACAGAAAATTTGAAGTAATTGTGTATTTCATATTTTTATTTTAAGTTACTATGTCTGCTGAGGAAGATGGTGACATTTGATGACAGAAAGTTGCTTGGATGAAAAAGTCTTTATACTGTTGTACTTATGCAATTGAATGCCTAGAAGGTCCCACCTACAATATACATGAGCTTACCCCTTTTTAAAAGAACATGTATGTTGACTTTGGGCATTGACTGGACTGGGTTAGGCCTATTCTTTTTCCATATAATTTATTTTTACTTTAGACATAGTCTATATGGCATTAAAAAGGGACTTATTCAGTTGGAGTTGAATTCCCTTGTATCTTTACTAGGTTACTTTGATGGATGCCAACTACGTTATGGATGAGACTCTTGGCACATCCACATTTCCTATATCTTCTCTGAAACTGGGAGAGAAGAAGGAGGTCCAGTTAACTTTCAATGAGGTAGGTTTCAGCATTCATATCTTTCCCTTTGTTGGTGCATCTTCAGACATGATAGAAGGTTCTTAAAAGGGGACCTGAACTGAGAGACCTAACCTACTACATGAACCAGGACATACCATGTTACAGTCCTTTATCAGGTGTTTGAACTTTTTCTGTGCTACACTCTGGTTAGATAAAGCTTCTTCACTGATCAGTAGAGGATGATGCCTATAAAGTCTCAGTGATGTGTCCTAACGACTCTCACCAAGTCTGATAGTACTTGAATATTCTCTCATTGTGTTGACGCGTAAGAAAAACCTTTGGTCTGCTCTTGATACTCATCAGAAGTACACGTTCCTAGATAAAAGGAAATAAAAAACTATTTATGATCCCATCAGTACACCTCAGTACTGTGTATATATGTGTTTTATTAATATAGAGCTAAGTTTTGAATTCAGGAAGAGACTAGGATATGTCATGGAGGGGGTAAAAGTGCAGCATTCCAGTTAGGAACTAGCTGAGTATTTGGGAGCATGGGAAGAGGTGTCTCAGGTGAGAATTGCTCTCTGCACACCCTATTCTGAAGCTCCTTTACTAAGCATTCACTGGTTAAACGCAGAATGCTGGCCTAAAGACATTGTCTTTACCTTCCTACAGTCCTGCAGGGAGGAGAATTCAGAAAAGCCATGCTACTGAATGCCTTCATGATGTGAGAATCCTCTTTAGTAGTCTAGTTCCAAACTTTCCCTTGTTAAACCAGTTTCTGCACTGCTTGATTCAATTTAGGTTAATGGTCTTTGTTGGTGTGAGAAGTTATGCAGAGTTTGCTGGCTAGTATATTACCCCTGAGGCCTGTGGCTTCTGGAAAGCTCACAGAAATTCTTTTATTATTCTGTGTTTCACATTCATCAAATGGCCTGTTGTAACCCAGCTCTAGTTAACATGCAATAATGCATTAATTGAATTATTCCCTTTAAACACGTACCTCAAGCAGGTGGAGTCACTTTGATAGGGGATGGCTGCCTGCATGGTGACTCCCAGCAGTGTTTGTTCCATCTGTGTGTAATCGAGCTTGTTCTGCACATATGAATTTATCATCATTTAATGAAGTAACCTATCACAGGCCACTCTGAACATAATTCAGTACTTGTAGTTGCCTCCATCATATTTGGTTATCTTTATCTATATATATGTAGTATGCATAGATGAGATGTATTAATGCTGTCTGCATTGCTGTGTTGGACTGTGGTTTATTACATCATCACAGGTCTTGATTTGTGACTGCTCTGCTGTTTTCCACAGGATTTAACTTTACAGCTGTGGCTACAGCAAAGAACTGCCCAAGGTGTAATTATTAGAAACTGGAGATTTTCAAAGTTGGTTTAAATTTATTTGAGATTCATCAGACTGGTTTGTTCAACAAGGGCAAGTGTAGAGTCCTGCACCTGGGGAGGAATCACCTCATGTACCAGGGCAGGTTAGGGGTTGAGCAGCTGGAAAACAGCTCTGCAGAAAAGGACCTGGGAATGTTGGTGGACAAGAAGTTCACCATGAGCTAGCAATGTGCCCTCGTGGCGAAGAAGGCCAGTAGTGTCTTGGGGTGTCTTAGGTTACTTGATGTTTCAGAACCTTGTAAGCAATCAATCTTCCTGATTGATAATTTAAGCCTATTTAGTTGTGGAAAGACACTTGGTGGCTCATGTGAAACATAGTCATCCCCTTGCATATATTTGTTTCAGACACAAGTTGAGTATGAAGCTTACTCAGTAAACAAGGAAGCAAGTGGCAGATAGACTGTGACTGGCAGTAGAAACAAAGGATCATAAAGTGTGTGAAGAAAATTAGATCCCTTCAGGCCCACCATAATAGCACTGTCAAAAAGGGGTTTTCAGTGGAAGAAAGCCAAGATGAAGGGATCTGATGAACCTAAGTCAGGACCTAGCAGCATTTTCTGCTGTATTCAGTGCTAGTGGTGTATTTTGGAATCACATTTAAAAACGTAATTCCCTTAGAAAACAAACTCATCCATGTATTTCAGAAATGTTTTCCTTTGTTAAATAAGTGATTTAAAGACAAATTCTGACAGTAGTAGTTAGTATATGTTCCAGCTGTGTGTGGGGGTTTTTCCCCTCTGTGAGTGGTGTAACCATATTTAAATATTTCTTGTTTAGGTCACAGAAATGACTTTGGAAATGTCTCTTGAAGTATGGTAAGTATCTCATATTTAACAACCAAAAAAAATGGTGGAAAATGTTTTGGCAGCAAAGGTATTTAAAGAGTTCAGTTTTGTCTGTAATTATAAATGAGTACTGTAATTCTAAATGTAGAACTCTTCCATAATGATTCTGGAGACTGGCAGACATCCCCCAGGGATAATATCTACTCATCATTTTGTACTAGTAAAGACGTATATGTAGGTGGTCCTTGACATCACCCCTAGCTCTTTCAGGGCTTGTACATTACAAGAATTTCATATATCTGACATTAAATGAACAGGAGATGCTTGGCTGTGTCTTGCTGCTCTCAGGCAGTAGACTTGAAACTGTGTTAAACAAAAGGATTTGATCAAGATCTGCTCTGTTGTACTTGAATGGCTACGTAGGTTTTGAATTCTGGGTGGACCTCTTGTTCACAGTGTCATATATATCATCATGGAACATTGCTTCTAGGCAGTCCTTTCCCCCCTTTCTCTTAATCATAAAGTCAAGGAATCGTTTTGATTAGAAGAGAGCTCCAAGATCATCAAGTCCAACTAATAACCAGTACTGCCAAGTCACCACAAACCAGGTCTCTCAGCACCACATCTACACACCTTTTCAATCTCTCCAGGGATGGTGACTCCACCACTTCCCTGGACACCCTCTTCCAGGTCTTGACAAACCCTTTGCTGGAGAAACTTTTCCTAATGCCCAACTCAAACCTCCCCTGGCACAACTTGAGGCTGTTTCCTCTTGTATTATTGCTTGTTACTTTGAGAAGAGGCCACTCTTCACCTGGCTCAAATCTCCTTTCAGGAAGTTGTAGAGAGCAAGAAGGTCTCCCCTAAGCCTCATTTTCTCCAGGCTAAACAACCTTAGTTCCTTCAGCTGCTCCTCACCAGACTTGTGCTCTAGACACTTCACTAGCTTTGTTGCTGTGACGTGCTCTAGCACCTCATTGTCCTTCTTGTAGTGAGGGGCCCAAAACTGAACCCAGGATTTGAGGTGTGGCCTCACCAGTACTGAGTGCAGGAGGACAATCACTATCCTAGTCCTGATGGCCGCACTAGTGCTGATCCAAGGTAGGATGCTGTTGGCCTTCTTGGCCATCTGAGCACGCTGCTGGCTCATGTTCAGCTGTTGTTGACTAACACCCCCAGGTCTGTTTCTGCTAGGCAGCTTTCCAACCCCTCTGCCTCAAGCCTGGAGCATTCATGGGGCTGTTGTGACCAAAGTACAGGGCCTTGCAGTCGTTGAACGTCATCCTATTGGCCTCTTCCCATTGATCCCTCCTGTCTACATCCCTTTGTATTTACTCCCTACCTCAAGCAGATCAACAGTCCAGCCCAACTTGGTATCATCTACAGACATACTTAGGATGCCCTTGATCCCATTGTCTTATAACAGAGTAGATTTTTTAAAAGCTGAGGAGTAATCTTTCCATTTTAGATCCATTTTACTGTTGTATGTTTTTCATAAAGGACTCTTAAAAATGCTCTCTAAGATGTCAAAGTATCCACAAACACTTTTAGCTCATGTTGGTAACTGTGTGACTTTCCATGAGGGAGATACCAGGATGAATTTGTACACCCTTCTTGCTGCTGCCTGCTTGAGGTATGGTAGTACAAACCCTTTGAATGACACAGGCTCAGTGAGATTACTAGTCCAAATGAGAGGGCAGTTCAAATGATTTATGCTAGCTTGTCCTTTTATTTCAGGACAGTGTTGAGGTCTTTGCACAGCTCTAGGTACAGTTTTGATCACACAGTGTGGGGAAAATGCTAGAAAAATAGGTTTAGCTTTTCCTGTGACTAGCCTGTACAATTTGTGCTGAGATCTATACAGGTTTTGGCTGTAACACTGAAAGGATTCAGAGTCAAAATCGCTCGCTCTCCCTTAACATGAACCTCTAACTTCAGGAGAGTATATGTTAGCAGGAATGTATGAACATGGTCCATTGCAGTTCTTTGTTCAGTGGAGAAGCAGAGAATTCAAATTTCTAGACTGTAAAAAATTGTATGTGAGTTGTAAACTCACTATATTTTAATTTAGGCTTTTTTAAGACTATGTAATATACCACTAGAAGCTTCGTATTTTGTGAGTGGTTTTCACTAGTATGTAAATGAGGTTTCCTAATATAAAATCAGTGTTTTAAAGACACAGTGTGCCTTGGTCATTGCACCCGTCACTTCAAGGAATAAGCAACTGTGTCGTAGCAATAATCATAATTTTATTTTATTTCCTTTTCTCTCAGTTCATGAGGAATTGACCCTTACTTCTACCCACTTCCCCAGGTGGTATTTTTAATTCTGCTTTGGGTTATGCCTGTTTTTAAAACCTGTCTGTTTTGAACAGCTCTTCTACTGATCTCCGGTTCAGCATGGCTCTGTGCGATGAGGAGAAGAAATTTCGTCAGCAGCGGAAAGATAATATCATGCATAGTATGAAATCATTTCTGGGAGAGGAGAACAGCAAGAACTTGACCACGTCCCGTGATGTAAGTCTAGAGAGTTCATGTCAAGAGTAGTTTCACCTTCGGAGTCCTGCATTTGTCTCTGAAAGGAGTGACAAAGATATAGAAGATGGAAGGGTTCAGTGTAAAGATAGATGGCAGATGTTTTTCCTCTAAGCACATACAATATTTGAGCTGGAGAATGATTTCTTTTTCTTTTGTGCTCTAAATTTGTAAAGTTTAAGGAGACAAAATGCTGTGCCAAAATGAAGCTACACTTAAATAGATTTACCTATTATGTGCCAAAGGACAGTGTTGTGTTAATGCCATGGTAGGACAGAAATTCCTTTGCACTGGCAATTTAAACTGCTGTATCTGGTTCTTGTTTTAATCCTTAACAGGCTGTGTCTAGGTTAAAACTGGGCAAAGGAGGTCAATCCATGCTTTTGGTTTTGCTCTGATTCTGAATTACGTGCTTTGTTGAGGTGTTGGTCCTGAGCTGAGATCATCATCTGAGAGGTGCCCACAGGGCATGTGAAATATCTGCTTCACAAGAAGCATGTGATGGCTCTGGGCATGTGCCCAGCTGCTGAATCTGCCCTTGCATGTTTGGTACCCACCCTGGGCTCTTAAAATGGCCTTGGCTGTGTGGCCATCCTGTCTGAAATATAAGGCAGGAAATGGAATGTTTTAATGGCAGAGCCAGCTTAGAAATTATTTTCTTTCTTTCTTTCCTGTTTTCCTTTAGTTTGTTTTATAGGATTAGGATTATGGAGTTTATTTCCTAGAGAATATGAAAAACTGCAGCTTCCATTGACTTGCTGGAGCTCTGAACCAAGCCAACAGAAAGTTGAGCCAACAGATCTAGAGGAGCTGATGGTGATTTTGGGTCACATCAGAGTGAGGAAGGGTGCTGAACCCTACTGATCTTTTCAGTGCTTTCATAAAACACTGCATTATTTTGAGTTCATTAAGGATCCACTTTCATAGTTTCATAGTAGCTTTTCCATCCTCCTCTTTCTTTCTTGCTCATTACCTCTCCTGTTCTGCTCCCAAAATTGTACAGGATGCACAATTCTCCCTGCATGTTGAGGGGTGTCAAGTGATGAATAGAGTCAGTGAATTAATCTGAGTTGATTAAATTCATTGATATTGATTCCTTTAGTGCAGTTTTAGTATAGATAGAATGTGACAATCTTTTGCAGAAACTGGAACCAACACTGAAAAATTCATTTTAAATTTCCTCGAAGTTTTGAGCAGGTAGTAAATGTGTTACTGTCACATACTTTGGAACTCTGTCTTGCATAACAAAATGTGCTGCTGAGGAAGGTGAAAGAATTTGACGAATATTGTACATACTTTATTTGTAGTGATATAAATTGTGCATATGACGAAGGAATGTATTCAAGGTTTTCTAATTTTCAGTTATTTTAATCTTAACACATGCGAATCTTACCAGAGTAGATATTTGTGGATGTGATATTGCTCTGATCTTCTACAGCAGAATAATATCTTTCTCAGAATGAATGCAGATTCTCTGCCAGTATCCAGTTAGAATGGGACTGATTGAAGTATCAGATCTATGCAGGTGGTATGTGTGCATGAATTATTGTAAACACTAGGTAAGATTTCATGTTCTCTTTGTCATCATCTTCCCTTGGTCTCCCTCACTGTCTCAAATACTGAACTGTTATCTGTTAAGTTGCATCTTCCAAGATCAGACAGTAATCTCTAATTGTAGGCTTATCAACCTGAAGAAGGACTGAGGTAATGTCATCCTCCCTTTTTTCAGATGCCAAGATTTCTAAGCTGACTTGTCAGAATTTTTAGCTGCTTCTAGAGATGAAAAAACCCCACCTTTTTGTTCTAATAAAATGTAGTTTTGTCCTTCCAGGCTGTCATTTTTACTTTTATAGCTACAGATGGAAGATAGCAGGACAATTCATAGGATGTTTGTAGTCTTAACATGGCATCAGAAGTCAGGAGACATAAGGAGTATTCTTAGCTGACTGTGAGTCATTGTTTAATCTTAAACAAGTCACTTACTTCCTCAAAGTTCACCTGAGTTTCTTCATCTGTGAATAGCACCATGTGTGCCTTGCAGGGATGCTGTGAGACTTGAATACCTGTGAAATAATTATACATCCCTGGATGGGGAAGTGAGGGAGTACTTTCAGATTACCTTCCTTAATCTTGAGGTACATTTTGAAAATGGGGAGGATGAGATTTCTCGTACCTGTGTTATTACTCAATTTATTTTTGTAATTCTTGTTTCTTTTAGCAGTTTTCTAAACATACCATAATCAGTTAAAGAAAGCATATGATTGTCTAAGACTGGACCTGCAGAACAATTTTTTATAATCATCTCTGTACCCCATGACAATTTTTTTTCTACTACAGTTATTATTGTCTACATTTTGTGCTCTGGGTTCCCAGGGCATTTGAATTAAAACATCTGCACCACTCATTCCCAAAACAAGATCTAATGTTTTAACTTTTGTTTTGTTTAGGTTGGTTGTGTTTTGGTTTGGCTTGTTTTTGGAAGATTACTGGAAAATGTGGTTGAGAGGCCTTTTTCAGAGCTTACTTTGCTTAAAACTTACATTATTTCCCAGCTCCTTTTCATTTTCATACCCAGTTTGGTGACTAAATAATCAAATTAAAATATAGTTGTGTCCTTCTCGGCTGTCATTTTTACTTCTATTGCTTTTACTTTTATGGCTTTTTACTTTTATTACATTCTTAAGCATCTTGTTGAGATGAGGTGCCCATTGATTGAAGTGGAGCTGTATGGTGCTGAGCTTGATCCTATGGATGCTGGAAATAGGAGAGATGAATTGACAAAGCACTTCACCCACATTGTTAAATCCTGGTCAGTGGAGTTTGTGCAGATGATACCTAAGCTGGTTTGTTCCAAACTATCTTGGGTTCCTTCGCAGACCAACCAGAGGAAAAAGAAAGTCATGTTGGCATGGTTCAGAAGTGGACACAACCATATAGCACTGGGTGTCCAGTGTGGCTAAGGATTAGAGAAATGGAATTTTGTATCCAAGACTTTTGAATTCAGTTCACATTTTTGCCATTGAGTCACCACATCACTTTTTTGTAAGACACTTACCCTTTTGGTCTAAGTTTACTAATCAGCTTGAATGGGTTTAGTGCCTCTGCCCTTGGTTTAACTAAGGTACAATGCTCTTTGGGTTAAGAGTGCCTCAAAGAGTGAAATGTGTCATCCCCAGCCTGTGTACATGGAGAGCTGTGCACACCTTGGGGTCCTATCATTTCTCCATCGTTGATCAATCATGAGATGGCTTCTTGGCTCTTTTCCCTTTGTGCTCTGCAGCTACTTCTCCCCTGGCTCTGCCCTATTTATACTAGAGGACAACTTCTAAGTTGGGTGTATGTGATCTCAAATTTTACACTGTTTCTTGCCCTTAAACATGTTGAAAGCTAGAATGCAGCTAAAAAGCTGCTTTAACAAACCTACCTGCATGGAGATGTGCTCTACCTTCCTTTGCAAAGCAGCAAAGGACACACATCCTTTATCACTTGGCTTATGCCTATAAGTCAACTTGTATTCCACTGGCTGAAATAAATGAATGTAAATGTGCAGCAGATGCTTCTCTTCAATTATTTTTTCATCATTTAAAAGCTTTATTTACTCTGGGAAGCTTACTTAAGCTACTGCTTTCTGCTCTAGAGCCCTTTAGTTGAATTTCATTTCTGGAAACAAAGTAGTGATGGCAGCTCTTCATACTTTGCTCTGCTATCAAGTGGAACTGAGGAGATCCTCTACATCCACCTACCTCTCTCTATCCCCACCCTCCCCCAGTACAGGCATCTTTGATTTCCCAGTGCCTGCGGATTCAGTAATTTACCATCAGAGTGCGGGTGACTCTTCTCCACATTCTTTGTTGATCCTCCTTATTGATTTCTCTGCATCCTGAAGAAAACTCAGATTTTCCCTTGTGCTCATACCACTGCCCTGATGAACAGATTTGTTGAATAGTGGTGCTTTGGAAGTGTTCTCACATACTTTCTCCAGGCTTGCACCTGCAAACCACTGCCGTCATCCTGTTGGGATTTGTCTGTGTAGGTTAATTAGGTAGTGTTTGTAAAGAGCTTTCAAAGCCTAACATACATGATTAAATTTGCGATTAGTAATATGATTCTTCTGTTCAAAGCGACTGCTCCGTTAGTGGGGTGTTGGCTTAACAAAACAGCCACATCCTAAATCTTTACCTCTGTTTTGTCATTTTTGTGATAGATAGCTATCTCTGGAGGTGCATGACGAATGCAGATGCCAGTAAATACTTGTGGTTTCTAAAGCATAAAACTTATGAAGAGTACAATCAAATATCTTACTGCATCGAGAAGAAGCAGCTTTTGCAGAATGGAAGTCTTGGGAAATGTCTCAACTCCCTTGGTCATTGTGCATGGGCATATCCGTGTGACTGTGTGTTTTCAGGCTCCAGGGCAGTTTCAGGGCTTGGAGAATGGAATCTGCAGAAACTCACTCAACTTAGTAGTCATCTGGGTCCTTTTCTTATAACTAATCCCATCTATTGGCACCTTAAATTGTGTTTCAGTGAAATTTTTGACTGATTACCTGTTTGATCAGATAGGGGCTTTCTGCACAACTGTGCAATTCTTTTTGTGCTTAGTAACAACCAAGAGGTTGTTACCTCATCACCACTGAACAGTGGAAATTTCTTCTTGGTGTCAGAAACTGGGAAACAGATGGGACCTTTGCTTAGTCTAAAACGCTTAATGATGGTAGCAAGCAAATTTTGATTTTATTTTTTCGTAGGGAAACTGTGCAGTGGAAGGGAACAGCTTTGAAGTCAGTGCTAGGAAGGCTGGGAAGTAAGAAGGAAAGAAATGTAAAATAAATCCCCTGTAGATAACCTTGTCAATATGGGTGTCACTTGAAACTCAGTTTGATTTTGTTCACTTGGCTATCTCTTGATGGCTGAGTAGGTGTCCAGATACACATAAATTCTTCTGTTATTTTTTTGCAAGATACTTGTAAATTTGAGGCTGTCTTCATGCTGTGTAGTAATATCAGATGTTTTTATTATAAAATGAGTTTTAAAATTCCTAGCCAAAATATTATTTGTCTCCCTTCTGTTTCTGGTTAGTAACTTTTACTGCTTTTGGCTCTATCACAAAGATATAGTTTGGATTACAGCTGATGTTTGGATTGTGTGAAAAAATTCTGTGGTCATGTAACTAAATAGTTTATTTAATAACTAAATTTAATATCGCCTCTTATTTTGGATTATGGGTAAGAAGGACAGAGATTCTAAAGAAATTCTGAGTGTATTTTTACTCAGAAATCCTCCTACAAGTGGTGACTTCTACAAATAAATTCTAATTCTTCAGATGCCAAGGACTTAGAGTTCTAGGTAAGAGGGCATCGTGGGGGCAACAACTTACTAATGCTGAGACCTGATGTGGTTTATTCACCCAATTTTTAGACTTACTGGTTATATTTTTAAGTCCAAAGCAGTGCCACCAATCTGTGCAAGTAAACTGAACTTGAAATTCTGTACATTATTCCAGTATACAGGAAGCTAAGAAGGGTCATAATGATAGTATTTGACTTTCATTATATCTATAACCATGGTCAGATCCTGAACTTAATCACTTTGTGAGGACTGCAGCCCAAGCAGCTCCTGGTGTCCACGTTTTCCTTTGGTTTTTTACTGTTTGTGTGCAGCAGGTAAGATACAGCATTAGTTAGCCCCTCCAGCATCTGCATTAGGAAATTGTCATAAAGGCCATCTACAGACTTCCTGGATGGCTTGCACAATGCTGACCTTTCAACAGGGGATTAAAATCTCACTGTGATGACCACAGCCAGATCAGGAGACTTCTGGTGTGTGAAGAAAGCCTTACCTGCTTCATCCCATCACTTAGCAGTCTGAATCTGACTGCCGCAACATCTCTGGTGTTACTTTCTTTCTGATCATAGAATCACTGTGGTTGGAAAAGACCTCTGAGATCATTGAGTCCAACCATCAGTGACCCAGAAGATCTCAGAAGATGTGTATGTGGTTACATTCTGATGTTCTGTTCAATCAAGGAACTTCTTCTCTTGTAGAGCATAGCCCTCTTGCACCCTTTTTCCCTGCCTATCTTCCCAGCCTCCATCCATCCATGGTAGTGTGCCAGGCATGCATGCCCACCAAGTCTGTGGCATTCTGGTTGTGTCATAGACCTGTAACCGCACTTGAACTTCCAATTTTTCTTGTTTGATGTCTCCTTGCATTAATAGAAAGACATTGAGGTAAGCCTCTGAACACTCTTCCTTCTGAGCAGGAACACACAGGTCTCACTATCTTTCTGCCATGCATTCCTCCTGCATTTGTAACATTTACACCCTTTGCGCACTTAAATATCTGTTACTGAAGTCATCTAAAGTCTTCCTTATTAAATTAAATGACTCTGTTCATGAAGGTGTTCCTCACTCTATTTATAGTCAGGTAGACTCTTTATTTTCTCATGGACCATCTTCATCAGCAAGCAAAGCCTCATGGTCAAGAAGCCAAGAGTCTCACCAGTGACACCGCATGAGCCTGATAGCAGCTGCTTAAGCCATTCCTCTTCCAGACCAGAAAGATAAGTTTACAGGCTACAGCCTTGGGTTCCTGTGCACCTCATTCTTCCTCCAACAGAGAGAAAAGCACTTCTTATTTGCTTAAGATCTCCCCTGCCTTGTATCACTGTTGCATACATGGATGAGCAGTGAGGAGCAGTATCTGGAAGGCCAGATGACACTCAGCCATTTCTCCATGCCATAATGGATCTGGAATCTGGGCAAGCAGGAGACCTCCTAAACAATCGGTCTGGCTGACAGATGGGCCTGTGTCCCATGGAAGAGGGAATCATCAGCTTTGTCGCTTTGTTTCTCATCCAGTAGCCAGTGATATCTGGTCCAAAATCCTCCCCAACAGCATTCCTTCTCTGTCACCGAAGCTCTGAACCAAAGTGGAGAGCTGCAAGTGAAAAGGTAGGCTTCTCTCACTGCCAGATGCAGCAAGCTTAGAGATCCCCTCTTCTGGGAATTGATGATTTCCTTCTGCCCTTTCGTTGCCTCAGTCATCTCTTCCTTCTTGCCTGCATGGGAAATGAACATATTTTGCATCCCTTTATATCCCAGCAGGTTCCCTTTGTATCCTAAGTGCTTTGTTACCTGCCATCTCTTTGCATCTGCTAGATGCTAAATAGGAAGCTGGAAGGAAGGCTGCTCTGCCCCTCTATGAGTTTTCCACCTTGACACAACCTCTCACACTGCTGACTGGGTCCTGACTGCCCTTGCTCATGATTGGCAGTGCTCTCCTCCCGTGCTGCAGTACTCCTGCCATCCAGCTCTTTGTCAAGCAGAAGGGGCTCAGTGAGTGACATAGAGATACTGTACATCACACTTGGGCCTGGAGAACCTAAGGGAGACAGGTAACTTCATGTGTGGGATTCTAGTACTGTTCCATTCTATGTAGAGTGTTTAAAAGTCATACCTCCAAGTGCTTCATTGAAGTATTTTGAGGTTGACACAATCCTTGACCAGGCTGTCCAGAGAGGTTGTGGAGTCTGTTTCTTTGGATGTGATCCTGGGCAACCTGCTGCGGGTGACCCTGCTTTAGCAGGGGGTTGGACTAGGTCATCTCCAGAGGTCCCTTCCAACTTTCACCATGCTGTGATTCTGAGATTTTGCCGTTCTCTTACACATGTACCACTAAAAGACTGCAGAATACCTTCTTTTAGCCTTGTTAGAACTTTTGTGCACAGGTTTGTAAAAGCAAAGGTTTCTTCTCTGCTGTGAGGATCTCTGGATGGTGACCTATTATCTGCAGAAGGCTGGTGTGTTTGACCAGTGATTGATGAATAATATTTTTTACTGCTTTTAAGTCTTTATCAGAATTGTTCTGTTGATAAGTTATTCTTCTCATCTCTGCAGGTACCAGTGATAGCGATCTTGGGTTCAGGAGGTGGATTTCGTGCAATGGTAGGGTTTGCTGGAGTCATGAAAGCACTTTATGAATCAGGAATTTTAGACTGTGCCACTTATATTGCTGGTCTCTCAGGATCCACGTGGTAAGAGGATTTTCTTTTGTTTTTCTTCAGTAAGTTTAAGAATGAATTTTCATGAGAGTTAACTTATTTCTAAGGTTATAATTCACAGCAAATTTTATGCATAAAATATAGCATGGTAAAGACATACAGAGACAGCTATCTTTCAGCATAGTGGGTTAGTGGAGCACATCTACTGGTGGAGGTGTTCAGAATGCCTCAGAGGTTGAGGACAGCTCAGTCTCCAGGAGATTGCATCTTGAAACCGTTTTGGTTGGAAAAGACCTTTAAGATCATAAAGTTCAGCCATTTATCCAGCACTGCCAAGTCACCACTAAACCAGGTCCCTCAACTCCACATCTACATGGATTTTCAATCTCTCCAGGGATGGTGACTCCACCACTTTCCTGGACAGCCTCTTCCAGGTCTTGACAACCCTTTTGCTGGAAAAACTTTTCCTAATGCCCAACTAAAACCTCCCCTGGCACAACTTGAGGCCATTTTCTCTTATATTATTGCTTGTTACTTTTAGAAAAGACCACTGTCCACCTGGCTCCAACTTTCTTTCAGGGAGCTGTAGAAAGTGAGGTCCCCTAAGCCTCATTTTCTCCAGGCTAAACAACCCTAGTTCCCTCAGCTGCTCCTCACAAGACTTGTGCTCTCTAACCTTCATCAGCTTTGTAGCTATTCTTTGGACATGCTCCAGCACCTCAATGTCCTTCTTGCAGTGAGGGCCCCTGAACCCAGTAATTGAGGTGTGGCCTCACCAGTGCTGAGTACAGGAGGACAATCACTAGTCTGCCCTAGTCTTGTGGGCCACACTAGTGCTGATACAGATCTTCCTAGGAGTTTTGATAGCAGGAATGGATGCTACATGTATGCACCCACATTTCTGTATCAGCAGCCACTACTGTATGTACTAGGACATCTTGATAAAAATTAAGAAACCAAACCACTGGTGTAAACCCAGAATAGCTTTTGTGTTGTTTTATTTTCCTGACGAAGCAGTAAAAAGAGAATTCCTTGTGATATGAAGGTTATGATTCATTAAACCCTAAAATACCATATACTTTTGGGGACCTTTTCAGAGATTCTCAATATCACTCTAAGATCTTTTGCTCTATTTTACACCCAGTAGTCCCCTTCTTAGTGGATTTACTGGGCATGTCTAGGACCTGTTCACTGATTCTTTGTTAGTGTAAGGAGATTTGAGCAGATGTATTTGAGCTTGTAGAAAAGAATACCAACTGGTTGTCATGCTGCAGGACATCCTGCTGTGGGTTGCCTTGTGTTCTCCTATTGTCACTGTTTAATTTAGAAATTACATTGATTTTTAAAATAGTTTCTTAGGTGGGAGTGAAGATCTTCAAAGATGTTTCCATTACAGTGCCCTAATCCAGTAGTTATAATGTGTCTGACTCAGTGAATACTTCAGCCCACTAACAGGAGCAACATCAACAGGAGAAAATCAGAATGATTCTTTTTGGAGACACACAGAGAAAGCACAGTGAGTAATGGCCATAAGTTACAGCAAGAGAAATTTTTTGATGAGTTATTAGGAAAATTATGTTGCAGTGAGAGTGGTCAAGCACTGGAATGTATTATCCCATCCTTACTTAATGAGAGTGGGTAAGGTGTCATCTTCTTGCTGTCTGACTCAGTGAATACTCCATGTGAAAGCAGAACTTGACTGAACAAAGCCCCAAGCAACCTGATCTGACTTTTCTGTTGGCTCTGCATTGAGCAGGAGGCTGGAATAGAGACCTCCAGGTTCCTTCTAGTCTAAATTACAAGATTACAAGATTATACGAATATCTCATTTTTTTGAGACTAAGGGAAGAAGACTTTTATTGAAAGATCTAAATAAAAAATGTAGGGCATTTTCCTGGGATGAGTTTTTTATTCCCTGGTTTAGCTCTCAGGAAATACATGGATTTTGTTTCCATGTGTTCTCTTTCCCTCTAACTCCAAAGTTGTTAACTCTTTTGAAATAGATACTGATCCATCTATTCCTTGGGTAGGTTTTTCTCAATTATTTTTTACTCCTGTGAAGTCTGCTATCCATCTCCCAGACTAGATAGAAAGTTTTCAGATGCCAGGAAGTTTTGAAATGCTAGAAGTGTCTATAAGCTAGAATAATTTCCTTGTTTAGATCAGACTATAAAAGGTTGACATCCCTAGATCCTGAGTTTTCGATCACTAGTGGCTGGGGAGGCAGGTTTACCACTGTTAAGAGACCTGGATGCACTTTTGTCAGATTGGTGAAGAGTGGAAGATACCATTTGTCTGGACAAAGAGCAATTGAATAGTGTTTCCCTGTGTTTCAGGGAAGGATATGTAGTCTGTGTTCTGAAAAGGCATCACTCATCTGGCCATGAGGTTCTGCTTTGGAAAACCCAAGGTGTGAATACCTAGTCAAGCTAATGTAAACCTATAAAATCTCTGTTGAAACAGCAACATTATCTGAACTGATTTAGTCTCTTCTCTCAGATAACAGATGACAGGATGAGAGGAAATGGCCTAATGTTTTGCTAAGGGAGGTTTAGGTTGGACATTAGAAACAATTTCTTCCCTAGAAGAGTGGTTAGGCATTGGAACAGGCTGCCCAGGGAAGTGGTGGAATCACATTCCTAGAAGTGCTCAAAAAATGTGTAGAGGTGGTGCTGAGGGACATGATTTAGTGGTGACTTGGCAGGGTTAGATCAACAGTTGAATTTGATGATCTTGGAGGTCTTTTCAAACCTTAATGACTCTATATGTCGGAAATAGTTGTATTTGAACAAGTTTGCTTTGCTGTTTTGGTGATGTCACCTCTTCAGACTTTCCTTGCTTGATGAAGAAATAAATTGACACTTTGGCATGCACTTTCTTTCCCTTCTTTCCATGCAGTCTTTTACTTGGGAATAATGCTCTTTTCTTTTTCTTTTTTTCCTGAAGGATGGAGGATTCCTTTCCTAGCAGGAGAGGCAAGTTTTTGCTTGTTCTCTCAGATGTATGCCTAACCTCGGAGCAATGCATTTACCTTCTCAGTGGTTCCTGTCATCTTCCTTCAACCTTGTGCTGAATGCTTCATCCTGCATTTTCCTTTCTGTGCTCACATGGAAGCTCGCTGCTGTGTTTGTTCTACCCACAAGCTGACGTGCACGCTAAGCTTTAGAGACCGTGCAAGGACTCATGAATGAAGTTCTTACATCATGCATGTGACAGGGTTCATCAGGCTTTAAAGTAAATTGCTGGGCAGTGATCTCAGGGCCAAGCTTACACTGTGTGTGTTTCGCTGCTGTGCAGTGTGGCATGTATTCCTGAGCCAGCTAAAGGAATAAATCATAGTGAAATGAGCATCTCGTGGATTAGGACAGCGCATCTTTAGTCTTCACCCACAGTGTTGCCTAATCCAACCATGAGGAAACCACAGTTGTCTGCCTGTTTGTCTAAACTTTGTTGTGGGTAAACAAAACTTCGGTTTCCAGAGTTACTCAGTGACAAAATCAAGATTTGTCTGATAGGCCTCTTCTGAGGCCTTGGAGTTAATTAAATTGCTACACATATTGTAGTTATTGTGCTTCCTCTTACTATGAAAGCATCTAAATCCTGGAAAGCATGCCATATACTAATGTATTTTAGATATCTTTGAGTTGGAGAGTGACAGAGACATCTCAGAGTGAAAGAACTACATGTATAATATCCTTGTAGGACCTCCAGTCTGCCAAATTTAGGTACACTGTGACAACTTAAGAAGCTCTTTCTTCAGCTTGTGAAGTTTCTGTCCATTATCCCTTAAACAGATGAATAAGGAACATTTTAATCTTTTACATTATACACATTATGGAAACATATGTTGAGTGTGGGTTTAGATCTAGAACAAATTGTTTAACTTTCTATTCTTTGAGAAAAAGGAAATGACAAGTTGTTGTATAAATGGTAAATGAATCTGATTTAATCAGTAACTGTCTCAAATTATTTATGAGCTTATTGTACGTTTCAGGCAGCTGACACTGAACCAGGCTTCGACACTTAGAGAACCAATTTTTCCATTGCAGGTACATGTCAACTTTGTATTCACATCCGGATTTTCCAGAGAAGGGACCAAAGGAGATTAATCAAGAACTGATGAACTCTGTGAGTCACAACCCGCTTCTGTTGCTCACTCCTCAGAAAGTCAAACGCTACATTGAAGCACTGTGGAATAAGAAAAGCTCAGGGCAGCCTGTCACCTTCACAGATATCTTTGGAATGCTGATAGGTGAAACACTTATCCATGATGTGAGTTCATTTTTTTAATGATTATTAGAGTTTTGAAACTATTGTGTAAGAACTGCTGATACTGTTTCCTTTCAAATGACCTCAGTGACTCAGTGTTTAGCAATAGGAATAATTATAGTAGAACAGATACTGGCTAAGAACCTTGTCAAATGTGTTCCTTGCTCTGGGACATGTTTCTGAATTGTGCCCATTGCTGTAAGAGCAAGGAAAACACCACATCATGCTTTCATAGACAACAGAAGTGGACTTGACCAGTGGGTACTTGCAGCAAGGTCTTAACAGTGTGTGTCATCCATTAACATTTTATTCAACATTTTCGTCAGTGACCTGGATGAAGGGACAGAGTGGACCCTCAGTTAGTTTACTAGTCATAAAAAGCTGGGAGGAAGGGCTGACACCCTTTTAGGCTGTGCTGCCATTCCTGGACAGGCTGAGAGTTGGGGGAGAGAAACCTCATGAAGCTCAATAAGGAGAGGTGTAGAGTCCTGCACCTGGGGAGGAACAGCCCCATGCACTAGGACAGGTTAGGGGTTGACCTGCTGGAAAACAGCTCTGCAGAGAAGGACCTGGGAGTATTGGTGGACAGCAAGTTCACCATGAGCTAGCAATGTGCCCTCATGGCCAAGAAGGCAAATGGTCTCCTGGGGTGCATTAAGAAGAGTGTGTCCAGCAGAAGGTTGAGGGAGGTTCTCCTCCTGAAGCAGGTGCCAAGTTCAGATGAGTCAAGTGAGCAGAATATGGATTTGATCATATGGTGAGATTGAAATGTGTTAATAGATCCACAGATTTGTTTTACACACTTGCGTCTTTCATTAGTATACATTGCAATTAGCTTTAGTAACTGATACGTAGGGTAAGTTTTTGACAATGATGGGATCTTAATGATCGTGTGAGGTTGGTTAGAAGTTCCTTTTTTGGCTAAGGAGTTAAACAAATGCATAGGTATTTAGCCTAAATCGAACCTGCCACAATCCATCAGTGAAAAATGGAAATAAGGCTCTTAGTTATTCAGATCTTAATGATGTTCACTCTATCTGGATTGCAGACTCCAGAATGTTTTCTGGGAGAGATGCAGATCCTTGGTTAGCAAATATAAGCCTCTTAATAGTCCATTTGCTTTTCTTAGTTGCCTTTGCTTACTTTTTAGGAACAGCACAGCTTGAAAAACTTAACATGATCATTAATGGTGGTTCTCCCTAGGATGTTCTTCCTTGTTTGTGTTTTTTACAGTAGCAGAAAGAAGCAACTTGCTTTGTCCAGAAAAATACTGTTTTATTTGGACATGTTATTTTGGATTCTATAACACATGCTTGTTTCATCTTCCTATCATGTCTTCTTCCTTCATGGGCTGTGCTGTTAAAAGGTATTCAAGTAGATTGCTTCCTTTCCTAAGTTGTTCTTTCCTGTTTTTCCTGGAAGTAACTCACTTTGTCCATTTTCCTTCTCTTTGAGAATTTCAGAGAAATGAATAGTCTCCCAAGTATCAACAGGTCTTCATATGATCTGTTTGGACATAATGTCTTTCATTTCATGCAGAGAATGGACACCACTTTGAGCAACATGAAGGAGAAAATCAATAATGCACAGTGTGCTCTCCCACTCTTTACATGTCTCCATGTCAAACCAGACGTCTCAGAGCTTATGTTTGCAGGTATGTTTTCAATCTGTGTGTTGAGTCACTTGGGAAAAGAAGAGAAAAGTGCACAGCTGACAAAAAAGCCTGTTTTTTTAATACTTCTGAGGATAATTGTATCTTGCAACTTGGTACCCTTTGAAATTGTTAGTCTTATAGCAAGGATTAGGAGGGAATTTTCCATGATATGAAACATTCTTTGGGCCTTAACAAAACTTGTATTGTTATGAACTGACAAGGAGATTTTAATTTATAAGGAGAATAGGAAGTTGTGATGTTGAAGGATATATCAAACAGGCACATCATAAGGACTATTTTGGTAAGTTGTCAAAGGTGATTGGGAAATGGACATATTTGTGCTCAGCAGCTTCCTGGAATCTGACAGTAGACTCTGATAAGAAGAAGTTGCTCAGCAATAAGTGATCACATACTTAGGTAGGTGAGTACTTAATTGGTGCATTATTTGCACCAAGATTGCAGGGCTGTGGAGAACAGGCACCAAATGGACCTATTCCTCATGGCTTACCATGGAGCTGAGCCTTTTCTTGGCTTCTAGGATGAATCTGTTCCTGTCCATGGAAAGACAAACAGACTGTACTGTTATTTCTTTATCATTCTTGGGTTTGGAGACCATTGTAACCATTATTTGCTTGGGTTTTTTTTTGTTTTTATTACCTGAGAAATAAGTCTAACAGTATAACAGCCTCTAGGTTTCTGTGAAATGTTAAGTGATGGCCAAGTTTTGTTCTCTGTGTTAGCAAGAAAAGGATTTTTTTGTCCATGAAGTAGCTAAGCACAGTGCAGGTGTCAAGATAAAAAGAAAGCTGATGTTTCTCCAACAGCAGAAATCTGCTTATCATTAGTATATCAAACAGGAAAAGGGAAATGTCTTCAGTCATCCAGGATTATCCTTCTTCCAAAAAAGAGTGAAATTAGAATTTGAACAAATTAGATATACTACCTCTTTTTTAAGCCTTACACTGTGTAAAGTACTGTTAATAACAAAAAAAAAGGGTCTTTACTTTTCTTTATTCTGTATGTTTTAATCCCATCTAGTAGCCTCAGGTGAGAGTGGGTCCTGTTGTCTTAGATGCTGTACAAAGACAAGAATATGTATATCTGTGTAGTTTATTTGTAAGACTAACAAGGGGCACACCATGTGGCTTGCCCAAGATTTATAAGTCAGATGTTGTATACACACATCCTAAAAAGATTATTTGCTGTCAAAACTTGGTTTATAATGGGAAATGAGGTTGTAAATCAGGTTAAGAATGGAGAATGTCTACTTTCCTCCTTAGGAAACTGAAACCTTTTTATATGAAAATAAAAGTATTTTAATTTTTGACAAGCTTCTGTTTTCTGAGAAATTTTCTTTGAGTAACTTATTTACCCTTTTAAAATCAAAATGGTTTTTAGTTAATAACAGCCTTCTCTGAGGAAGACCAGAAGCACCTGAAGGCTGTCTTATTTCTCTAGTCTTACCAATAGGTCTCAGAAAGGTTTTCATTTTTGCTTTTTTGAGACTATCTCCTATATCATTACAGGATGCTAGAGCTTCATTGTTTCTAATGTAAGCTTTTTTCTTCCTCTTATAACTGAACAGCCATTTTTGATGTAAAATATGTAGTAAGTTTTGAACAGAAATACTTACACTTTATTTACTAGATCATAGATAAGTGAGATCTTTCATGTTGTTTCAAGTTCAAATGCATTAATTATATCAGATATTCAGGGAGTGATGGTGCAAGATTTCATGCAGCTGCTAACAACTTTTATGCCCCAGGCTCAGCATGTTTTTTCTCCCAAAAGCATTTGACCCGGGTGGCACCAGCCATTCCCAAAACCTCAGTAATCACTTTAACCAAACATAATTACAGTGATTTTTTTAAAAGACTGCTAAAACAGCTTTTTTTTTTTTTTTTTTTTTTTTTTTTTAAAAATTACTGTACCAATACTTCAGGAGTATTGGTCAACTGTGGCTGAACGTGAGCCAGCAGTGTGCCCAGGTGGCCAAGAAGGCAAATAGCATCCTGGCTTGGATCAGCACTAGTGTGGCCAACAGGACTAGGACAGTGATTGTCCCCTTGTACTCAGCACTGGTGAGGCCACACCTCAAATACTGGGTTCAGATTTGGGTCCCTCACTACAGGAAGGACATTGAGGTGCTGGAATGTGTCCAAAGAAGGCAATGAAGCTGGTGAAGGGTCTAGAGCACAAGTTTTATTAGGAGCAGCTAAGGGATACTGGGGTTCTTTATCCTGGAGAAGAGGAGGCTCAGGGGAGACCTTCTCACCTCTACAACTCCCTGAAAGGAGCAATAGTACAAGAGGTAATGGCCTCAAGTTGTGCCAGGGGAGGTTTGGGTTGGGCATTAGAAGAAATGTCTTCCCCAAAAAGGTTGTCAAGGCCTGGAAGAGGCTGCCCAGGGAAGTAGTGGAGTCACCATCCCTGGAAGGATTGGAAAGACATGTAGATATGGTGCTGAGGGATATGGGTTAGTGATGACTTGGCAGTGCTGGGTGAACAGTTGGACTTGATGATCTTAAAGGTCTCTTCCAACCCTAATGATTCTATGATTCTACCTTTTTTAATGATAAGTAGTTACCTGAAGATGCTGATATGCAGTGTTAAAGAGGAGAGTAGAGTTTAATGTTTGGCTTTGGTATCGCACAATTCCATCCCCCAACAGCCTCCTTCACCAGCTTTCCTGCTGCTGCAGTGCCAGACCAGTCAAAATTTGGATTTTGAGGTTTTGCTTTTGAAAGTCATTATAGTAAACTCATGTCTGTGAGAGAGTGTTTGTGTTGCTCCATACCAGTGAGTGGTACAGAATTCATGGGGGAAGCTGGGCTGCCTTTGAGATATGGATTCACAGCACTCAGATCCCAGGCTCCAGGTTTCAGGGGGAACCTTCCATCAGTGCTCAGTTATCCATGTTCATCACACCTACTAGACTGAGTATGTGGCTTTGATATGCCCCCACGTGGCAGGGCTGGGCTGTATGCCCAGTCCTGAATCTACCAACTGCTTCATGTTGGCAAAATATTACCTCTGGCTTTCCTCCTGAGAACTCGCATCTTCAGCTGATAGGAAGCAGTGTAGAGTTATGAGTTATAATCTAACTTATATCAGGGTCACATCCAAATCCAGTGAACACACCTGAGAGCTTTGACTTTAGTATATTGTGGATTAAGCCACAGCCAAGAAACTAGCCTGGTTTACTGGGAAATAAACACTAACTATTTCTCTTGATGTAGAGTTCTTGTCTCTTGGGACATTAAGTTAATGGATTAGGTGTGAACGCTCCATCCCTGGAAGTGTTCAAGGTCACATTGGATGGGGGTCTGAGTAACCTGGTCTAGTGGAAGATGTCCATGTGATAGCAGGGGATTTGGAACTGGGTGATCTTCAAGGTCCCTTCCAGTCCAAACCATTCTATGAGTCAAGTCCTGCTCAATTAAATGGCCACTTTCTCGAGGAACTTTTGGAATGGCAGAAGCTAATACTGAAGTCCTTTAATTTTAAGGCAGAACTCTTATTTCCCTATGCAGGATGTGTGATCTGAGAAAATCATCATCTTCTATGCAAATACAAAATCAAGGTGAACCATCACAGATTAAATTAATTCTAATATTAAATTCAGTTTCACTGTCAACATGGTTCTGAATACATATCTGCCAATTCCTGTTGATTTATCTAACAGGAAATATCATTAAATTCCTGGTCTTCAAAGGAATTTCCTTCTGCTCCAATGAAGATTTGTGGGTGATTTATTTGGAAAATAGGATGTTATATTTGACGTAGCATAGATAAGCATTGCCCCATGAAACAAACCCCTCTCAGCAGTCATGATTATATCTTTCCATTTCAGGACAAGTGGATAACCTTGTGCTCAACATTTGAACAGAAACACTGGATATCTTGAGGAGCAGATGGGATCCTGTGGCTTGT
Organism: Bucco capensis; assembly: GCA_013396975.1. NCBI lineage: Eukaryota > Metazoa > Chordata > Aves > Piciformes > Bucconidae > Bucco > Bucco capensis. Next base: position 73,923 of record VWZO01012986.1, read on the forward strand.
GGGGATTTTTCAAAGCTGTTTCTTTGGCCTTTCTTTTTCAGAATTGTCTCATTTGTTTACAGAAGCAGTCAAATCAATCATGACTAAAAAATATGGAAGATAAAACAGATGAAATTGTGGAATGCTAAAAATTTAGGGTATTTTTTGTTTGTTGTTGCTCCTTTTTTGACATGAATTCTCTGATGTAAGCAACTCCACTGGTATGAAAGAAAGCATTTCAGAGTCAGCTAAAATCCATTTTCAGCAAAGGCATACATCATAGAGTGTAAATCACTTTTCACACTTCCTGCTAAGATCAGAAAATGCATCTGAACATTTTATTACATGTTTTTTTGAGCTCTCTGTTCAACAAAATGGCAAGGACTTGTAAAAGTATGTTGGGCGTTGTTTGGTATTACTAAATTTCTCAGCTGCCTCTGACCTTTGTCTTTTCCTATTGGATTTCAGTACAAACTTTAGAATCCAAATGCTTCTCCTGGACTATTTTAGAACTTTTGTGTTACTGAATAGTTTTTTCTGCCACTCTTGTCACTGCCCTCCACATTTTTGGTAGGATCACAGTGAAAGAAACTTGGAACTAAGACCCACATTGCATTTCATGTGACAGAGAATCGTATTGAAGCATGAGATGAAAACCAGATGTAATTTTGTTTTTCTCATTTGTGATTGCTACTTTTATACTTCTGTTTTTACAACCTCATATTTTTTCACCAAAATTTGTTGTGATAAGAGGGAATGAGAATTCCTTCTCTGCTGAGACGTTAGACTGTCCTTCATTTGAAATCAACATTTTTACTTCTGCACAATCTAAGAACTATTTCTGTTGGTTATTTAACTTCCCATTTCACTAAAATTCATTTGCTTGGACTGAAGTTTCATATATCTGGAGAATAAGTCTTATGAAGAGCAGTTGAGGAAACTGGGATTTTTTGGTCTGGAGAAGAGTAGGCTCAGGGGAGACCTATCTCTGTCTATAACTCCCTGAAAGGAGGTTGGAGCAAGATGGGATTTGGTCTCTTTTCCTGGGTCACCAGTGATAGGACAAGAGGAAATGGCCTCAAGTTGCACCAGGGGAGGTTTAGATTGGCTATTAGAAAAAATTTCTTCACAAACAGAGTTGTTAGGTCTTGGAATAGGCTGCCCAGGGAAGTGATGGAGTCACTGTCCCTGGAGGTGTTAAAAAATGTACAGGTGTGGTACTTATGGATATGGTTTAGTGGCATGGTGGGATAGGTTGATGGTTAGACTTAATGATCTTAGAAGTCTTTTCCAACCTTAATGATTCTATGATTCTACAATTTTTATGCTCTTGTTTCTATTCTGGTTGAGATCACTAACTAAGCAGAATTTTGTTTCTTATTTTGCAGACTGGGTGGAATTCAGTCCCTATGAGATTGGTATGGCCAAGTATGGCACTTTCATGTCTCCTGATTTGTTTGGAAGCAAATTTTTTATGGGGACAGTGGTGAAGAAGTATAATGAAAATCCCTTGCATTTCTTGATGGGTGAGTATGTGACAGAAAGAGACTTGAAAATAAGACTAAATTGACTAGTTAAGGGCTTTTAAATGTAGTCACACAAAGTGTGAGATGAGAAATAGAGTTCTTTGAGGCCATTCATTGGAAGGACTTCACAGACAGCATTCCCTGTTTTTTTGTTTCTGGTATGTACATCTGAGCTTGTGACTTAGTGTGTTCCAAAATCAGAGGTGTGTTCAGAAAGCAAATAACTTCTTAAATAGTGCAGTATATGTATTTTTTCTTGTACCAGCCTTCATTCATTGTTCACTTTTTCCCTTTCAGGTGTCTGGGGCAGTGCATTTTCTATATTATTTAACAGAGTGCTTGGTGTCTCCAATTCTCAAAATAAGGGTACCACCATGGAAGAAGAATTAGGTAATATTAGTAAACAATTCTTCTGCTGCAAAACAATTACTAGCAAGGTTCAATGCACTCTCATTCTGTGGAGGGATGGTACTCTGCTGGCAGTCCTTTTAAGAAGGTGGAATTCAAGTAACTTTAATTGCTGTCATTGCTAGATGCTGATGAGTTCAGGGAAAGAGGGTTGGGAATTGTTTTTCACCTTCACTTCTGATCAGTATCAGAGGTACTGAAAGCCCCAAGCATATATCCAACTGTTTTTGTGAAGTTAAAAGAACTCAACTCCCCTTTTTACATTTTTATGCTAGTTTTTAGAGATCTGAAGCTGAAAATACTTGATAGTGTGGTCTCTTGACACTGGACTGTGTTATTCAAGGGATTAGTAAGGTAAAACCAGATTTTATCATCACCGATTGTTAGATTGTTCCATTCTGACCACAGGTCTCACCTCTTGGTATCTGATGCTTTGCTTACGAATTTAATGATTTTAGTTTCATTCCTGAATTCTACTCTGCCCTGGTGNTGCACAAATGGCACGATCTAAGTGGAATGTGTTGCTTTGTCAGTATTCATTTTGACTTTGGAATAATGCCTTGAGATAGTAATGGACAATTAGCAATGACTTTGTCATTGGTTCGGAAGCAAAACTGTTAACCCTAACAAAATGCAGATTTTTGCCAGAGGAATTTACTTCTCTCCGATTTATTTCTCTTGCTTAATGTTATAAGATGAAACCATTTACTTTTCTACCCATGTAACTGCATTGGCCTTTTATTTTTCACACATACTCCAATAGTACTTCCATAACCCTCGTGGCTTTTGTCCCCCCTGCCCTTCCCTGCTATTTTTAAGGGTCCACATTCATATATACATGAATGATGTTAAGCTGCCTTCTTTAATTTTTAAATTAGAAGGTAATTAATAGAAATGAATGTTGTCTTCTAGTTCCCTAGGAGCTGTTGAGAGGACAGAAGCTATACATCTAAAGTTTAGTCAAGGTGACTGAAATGTGTCAGATATGTGGTGCAGAGGTAGTGCTTTGGGATTACATTTTGTTTTCTTAGCCCTTTGGCTAGCCTCCTTTGCAAAAATTGCAGCCTAAACTCAATAAATACTGATCAGATTCTGAATATAGAGATGTCCAGAGGAGACTGAATCTCTTCAGCTGTATTTTGTGTTATGAAGACTATGATAGTTTTATGACTAAGGTTATTTTGAAGTTCTCAGCTGTTCTGACAATTAAACCCTAGCAGTTTAAAGTCATTTTATATTTCTTTCAACAGAAAATATTAGGCCGAAGCACTTTGTGAGCAATGATAGTTCAGACAGTGAAGATGAATCACAGCATCCAAAAGGTAAGTAAATCCTCACATTTTATTTCATAATTTCCTTTTTCCATCAGCTTTCCTGTTGCATAGTTTGGTTTGTGAAGTGGATAATTAGCCATAGCTGGTTTTCCTTAGTCTTATCAATGGTCTCTTATTACTGAGAGCTCTGCTCTCATTATATCAATGGTAAAACTTAATTGCCTAGCCCAAGGGTCTTAAAAGAGCCAATGGCTCAGCAAAATACAGAAATGTTGAACAAGAGACCTCAGAAGGGCCGTCGGCTTGACTTCATGCCTCCTGCTCAAGCTGATGATGAAATGATTCTCTCACGTCTTCGGTCTTGGTGTCATCCCAATGGGGCTTCACATAGGTCTGCAATTTTGCATACACCCAAACATCAGGCTTGCTGAGCCATAGATCTCCAGAAGTCTGTTGCTAGCAAGCTACTGAGCTCAGAGGCATGTTTGAATTGTTACCAGCCTAGCAATCTAACGCTATCCATTGTTTTCAAGTGTTCCTTGATCAAATATTTACCTGAGAGCTTAGTTTGTGCTTCCAGCATGTACAGATGCCTTCCAGCACCTTTACAAGTGACATCTGATACAGGAAATTCCTAGTGCTTGGCACAATAGTTTGAACAGTACCCAAAGTTTCCCAGAAGAGGCACAACCACAAGGGGAACATTGGTCAGTGGGAGTTAAACCTCCTTTTGTAAACTACCTTTAGGTACCGAACCCCACTGAGGATTTCTGTGATTTTAGTCAGGCTCTTTGTCTAATAATTTGATGGTACTTTTTGGAAAAACAGTGATTTTCACCTGAAGAAATTGATTATGTTTTTAGCAATTAAAGCAAACAGGTTTGGTTTGGACATGAGGAAAAATGTCTCCACTAAAAGGGTTGTCAAGGCCTGGAAGAGGCTGGCCAGGGAAGTGGTGGTGTCACCATCCCTGGAGAGGTTTAAAAGGTGTGTAGATGTGGTGTTGAGGGACATGGTTTAGTGGTGACTTGGCAGTGCTGGGTTAAGGGTTAACTCGATGGTCTTAAAGGTCTTTTCCAACCAGAAGGATTCTGTGATTCTATGGAAGTGCAGCCCTTGGTAACTTTAGGATCTACAGAAAGAAAAGAAAAATCTTATGTGATGAAACAGTGAATTATGTCATTAGCTCAGTTAAATGATTACCTCAGTTCCCCATATATGTAAAATAATAGGGGTAGGGTGATACCACATTGTGTTTATCTGTGGATTTCCTGTGTAAGCACTATAGCCAGCACAAAACACTACATTTCTCTGAGTTTGTAGCCATAGTGGACAACCAAAAAATCTGTGATATGTAAATACTTGGTAATCCCTCTCCCTTCTGTAGAATATTGTTGTGCACATCTTAGGCCTCTAAACTTTGTGGTGTTTGATGTTTTTTTTTTTCTCTCTACATACATAAAAATGAGCTCCTTTAATGCGTAGATTAAAGAGGCATCATTATCAAAACTGAGCCTGAATTATCTTCTTATACAAAACACACCAAAAAGTCAAGTTTTGACAGTTTATGAATGTAAGGTGATGCCAAACAAATAATTTTTGCTGTAATGTCTAGCTATAGGTATCTATGTGTGGATGTTTCATTGTACTCTGTAGCTAATTCAAAACAGATATTGACTATAGTCTACAAATTACTCTAATGATATTTTCCGTTCTTTTAAAATTGCCGTAATAGAGCATTCTGATTTAGGCAGACTAACTTTCCCTTCTTAAGGACAGCTGGGTTTCTAGCAACGAGCAAAGTGTGAAGAAGGGTGTCAGTACACATCTAGATGAATTTATGTCTGCATAGATCAGAATGATCCAAGGGCTGGAAGCCTTCTGCTGTAAGGACAGGCTGAGAGAGTTGGAGTTGTTCAGCCTGGAGAAGAGAAAGCTCCAGGGAGACCTTACTGTGCCCTTTCAGTTCTCGAAGGGGCCTAGAAGAATGATATGGACAGAATTTTTAGTAGGGCCTGTTGTGACAGGACTGAGGGTGGTGAGACACTGTCCCAGGTTGCCCAGAGAGGTGGTAAATGCCCCATCTCTGGCAACATTCCAGGTCAGATTGTTTGGGGCTATGAGCAACCTACTCTAGTTGCAGATGTCCCTGCTGACTGCAGGGGGGTTGGACTAGATGTCCTTTCCAACCCAAACCATTCTGTGATTCTATGATAGAGTATGAATCTTGTTGACTCAGGTGTGTCCCCTGAGCTAAGGAGAGTTTACATTCTGGGTGCTAGCAGAGATAAAGCCATATCCTCGTTGGGCTTTCCATCCAGACTATGTCTGGCTCAGGTCTTCTAATGCATTCCTGATCTATTTTCCTGATGGACACATCCACACTTGTATGCTGCAGATAAAGTTTCACTGGCCTGTGAAGTTAGGAGGGTGGTTTCTCTCCATTCCTCTGAAAGCTCTCTCATTCAGTTCATGGCTCCCTGAAATAAGGCTATGACCCAGTTCCTTTATATAGGTCCTTTATTTTAGTAGACCAAGAAATTTTGGTTTTATGCTTCATATATTAACTGTCTCACCACTGGTTATCTTCATTTTCCTCTACAGGCACTGAAAATGCTGAGGCAAATCAGGACTATCAGAACAGCAGCCAAGAAAGCTGGGTGCAGCGCATGCTGATGGCTTTGGTGGGTGACAGTGCCCTTTTCAACACCAGGGAAGGGCGAGCTGGGAAAGTGCACAACTTCATGCTGGGACTGAACCTCAACAGCTGTTACCCACTCTCTCCTCTGGCAGACCTTCTTAAGCAGGAGTCCGTGGAGGAAGATGAACTAGATGCAGCAGTTGCAGGTCAGTTCATAGAAGGCCTATGGTGCTGCATATTCATTCAGAAACAGTGAGTTCTCAGTGTGGTGTCAATGAACTGTGAGACGTAAAACAGCATGTAGCTGAATTCAGGAGAATATTTCTCTAACAGTAGTCACAAGTATTTATCATCAGCAGAGGTTGTGAGGTGACTGGGTGTCTCAGAGGGCACCACAAAGTGATTGTACTCTTTTACTTGGCACTGGTGAGGCCACACCTCAAATCTTGGATTCAGATTTGGGCTCCTCATTCTAAGAAGGACATTGAGCTGTTGGAGCATGTCCAAAGAAGGGTAACAAAGCTGGTGAAGGGTCTAGAGCACAAGTCTTGTGAGGAGCGGCTGAGGGAGCTAGGGTTGTTTAGCCTTGTTTAAAGGAGGCTGAGGGGATACCTTCTTGGTCTCTACAACTCCCTGAAAGGAGGTTGGAGCAAGGTGGGGATTGGTCTCTTCACCAAGGTAACAAGCAGTTGGACAAGAGGAAACAGCCTCAAGTTGTGCCAGTGGAGGCTTAGGTTGCACAGCAGGAAAAATTTCTTCCTTGCAAAGTTTGTTAAGCCCTGGCACAGGTTGCCCAGGGCAGTGGTGGAGTCACCATCCCTGGAGGGATTGAAAAGCTGTGTAGATGTGGTGCTGAGGGACATGGTTTAGTGATGACTTGGCAGTGCTGGGTTAACAGTTGAACTTGATCTGAAAGGCCTTTTCCAACCAAACTGATTTTGTGTTTCTATGATTCTGTCTGCTGTCACCTCTCCTGTCCCATGGCAGAGTGTGCAGAACAGTCAGTACCTTTGGGAGGGGAAGTGGCTTTTGTTTTGAAGGCATTGCTGGCAGAGGTAACGAAGATGATTTTGTGTATGGTGCTCTCCATTAAGGCCACTTTATTACTCTCTTGGACTTCTCTAAAGGGTATCCTGTGTGGTTCCATTTCTCTTAGTGATGCTAAACCTTCTGATGGAAGTAAAACCTTTCCTTGTTTTGTAGCTCTTCTGCTGTTTTGTCTTCCTCTGAAAAATTCGTGAAGGCAACACATTTCCTACTTGTAGGTCCTTGCTTTGCTTACACTGTGTTGTTCCCAGCGTGATTGATGTGTCGATGCATGCACATTTTTATATTGGCTGAAGCAGGAAGCAGGAATATGGATGTAAAATAACAATTTCAGAAAAATGTTAATTTGCGTAAGAAGTTCTCTGTCTTCCCCCACTGCCCAAAGTAGATGGTGTCTGGGACAGTAGCTGCAAAGAATTAGGAACCACCTTTGATAAGTTTGAGCTGGTTAGCCTGGAGAAGGGTAGACTGAGAGGGGATCTTCTCAGTGTTTAGAAATATCTAAAGGGTGGGGTCAAGATGATGGGGCCAGACTCTTTTCACTAGTGCCCAGCAACAGGACAAAAGGCAATGAGCACAAACAAGAACATATGAAGTTCCACCTGGACATGAGGAACAACTTCTTTGCAGCGAGGGTGGCAGAGCCCTGGCACAGGCTGCTCAGAGAGGTTGCGGAGTCTCCTTCTCTGGAGAGATTCCAAACCCACCTGGATGTGATCGTGGGCAACCTGCTCTGAGTAACCCTGCTTCATCAGGGGGGTTGGACTAGATGATCTCTTTCCAACCCCCACCATGCTGGGATTCTGGGTTTACTGACATCTGCCAAGCTGAGGAGCTATATATCTCTGAAAGTGCTGTAGCTTCCACATTCCTGTGTAGCAGCACAGCACTACCAATTGTCCCTCATCATAACTGTAGTCATTCCAGCCCTTATTTTCTATTCAGAGGACAGAGGTTGTCCTGTGGTCATTATGCAACAGTAAATACCAGATGTCGTTTAAAAGCTTAAGTAGCAGACGCGCTCTAATGTGTATTTGTTAGGGTAACAAATCTGTTTGAGTGGTTGAATAGTAATTTCCATCTGTGCTCTGCTTTCTAAATATTTTTATCATCTCAGAGGTGTTTATAACTGGGTAATCTTAATATTTATAGTAGTTATAAAAGAGGCAGGAAAGCAGGTAGTAAATTTGTGGAAAAAATGACAGTTGATGAGAATTTTGCATAATTAAGACGTGGGTAATCTTCAGAATCAACTGTCAGCTTCCTGTGGTTTAATTTCAATTGGAATGAAACGCTGCTCCGACAGAATGATCCTGCACCTTGGAGACAATTCCTGACATTTCTCTGGGTAAAATGTCTGGCAAAAGTTTGACATAACTGAAATTTTTTAAGAGTTGGCTGTAGCCCATGCTCATAAACCTGAACTAACAAATCTAACAGCTATGAGTAGCTGCAATATTATGGTCAAGAATAGTTTAAAACCCCTTGAGATATCAGCAGTTAATATAAAATGTAATCACTCCATAGCATGATAGGTGCAGCCACATTTTAATGCTGTGAATTTTGCTAATAAATATAAGAGCCTATGTGCCCACAGGAGCAGATAGGTAGGAAAGTTTGATGTAAATTTAAAATACTCTATATTATCAAGGCACTGGAAGCATTTAAGCTTTGCATATTTATTTCTACCACTAGCAGTTTCCCTGTCAGCTTGAGTACAGAGAGCAATCTGAATTGCTTTAGGACTTACTTTCTCTTTATTACCAGACACTCCAAAGGAGAAATAAATGAATCAAGAAGTATGTAAATAATACTTCACATCTCCAGTTGTCTCAAGCCTTATGTGAACCCACTGCTGAGGATGAACTGTGGCAGAACTAAGCTGATGTTACAGTCATTAGTGAGGATTGAATTTAGGGTCTGCAGTGTATAGGAACCTGATCTAGTTGAAAATGTCCCTGCTGACTGCAGGGTGTTGGACTAGACGACCTTTGAATGTCCCTTCCCACACAACCCTTTCTGTGATTCTGTGAATTCAATGGTTCTATACAGGAGAGGTTCAGCTGCTTGATCTGAAAGTAAAATGCTTGGCTTCACTTTGCAACAGATTCAGTTTATGCTGAGCATGTTCTTAATTGATCTCAAATATGCTTTAAAATTTACACCCCTGGAACGATTCCATTGTGAACTCAGAGTTGTTCTGTTTCTGTGCCTTGATATTACAACACACCAAAATCATTTGTGAAAATGCCAAGTGAGTAACAATAGGGAAAAAATAACTCAGAGTCTCTGCTTCCTTATTTCAGTATTTATGGAAACTCTGTTATAGTAGATGCACTTCAGTCACAAATGCCCTTTTCATCTCCCATACTTACACGGAAGCTCCCATCTGTGACAGAGCTTGGTCTCTAGAACATGCTCTCTTTTTTATTTTCAAACAATTCTTAATACCTGTGTGTGTATCCGATTAGTGCAGGTCAGACAGGCATGCTGTGCTGCTTTCATACAGAGCTATGCTCCTAAATGTCTTGAGCTTCTCTTGCTTTGCTGTTTGATGGGCTGAGAACTTCTTTTAATACCATTGTGTCTTTCATAAAAGCAGGCTACATGGGCTGAAAATTCATGTCCTAGGCTCTCAGGGCATAAATACTCCATTCAGCTCATACTGTGTGATGAATAATGATGGAATGACTTAGGGCTGCTAGACTACATAGAATGCTTGTGGAGTCTTGTAGCATGAAGTATAAAAAGACCAAAGCTTTCTTATCCAGCCCTCCAGAATAACTACAGCACAGGTTAGAGAATAGGTGATGCTTCTTTTAGCATCAGGGATTAAACGTTATCCCTCTCCCAGGAGCAGCTCCAGGCTTACCTGCAGTGTCCTGACACACAGTTCAGTCTGTCTTACCAGAGTATTATGTGCTGCTTCTGGCCCCTGGCTCCAGATCCTGTGTACATAAAGTCAAATCACATACTGAGTCTACCTTTCAGGTCAGATCCTTAAAATAACACTGGATCATCTTGGTTGCTTTTTGAATTCTGACCCTGTAACATGGACACAAGCTGCGTTTTGGAACTTTTCTTCTCAGCTCAAAGCTCAGAAATGCACTTCTAAAATAAATTATAATGAAAAGAAAAAGGATCACTGTTGACTTTTAAATGCAAATTTTGTGAAGTAAGGTAACACAAAACTTGAACAGAAATGTTTCTGCCATTTTTAGAAATTCTATAGAGAATGTTAAATTGTGTTTGAAATAGCTTCAAAAAAGGAAGGGGAAACAAACTGATGTACTTGTGCAGAAAGAATACAGATCCTTTTAGTAAATGCATTTTTACCAGTTTTTTTAAATGTTGATGAATTTGATAAGCACTAATATATTTTCATTGATTTATACTAATTCATAGTTACGAAATATATCTGGTTCTAAAATAGGTCAATAAACACCTCTAGCCCTTTAGCAGTAGACAATGATTTGGAAGTATTTTCTGCTTTGGAAATAAAGGCAAATATTAGGAAACTAGTGCCTCATTTTTTGGAAAGTGCCCTCAAATAATAATGCAAAAAAAATCAAAGTATCTGTTCTGAGATTTGGTTGCTGCTCATAATAATAAATTTTTCTCATTGATGCTAAAATGCTAGGAGCTAAAGTTTGAATTATTTTTGATGGATCTTCTTCACATCAGGATATCTTTTTTTTCAGATTACTTCTGTTGCTAATAAGAATTTAATAAGACTTTAATTACATGAGAAATAATTGTATTATTCTATTCAACATTCCTTAGATTACACTGCCCTCTACAGATATGAGAATTAACTTTTTAGTCAAAAGGCAATAACATGCACTGGAAATATTTTTAAGATCCAAAGCAAGAAAAGACTTCCAGGAGAAATGCTTTAAGTACTGCAGGGACTATTCACTAGTACCCAGACACTTAGGCAAGTGCCAAGACACTTAAGAAAAATGGCTTGTTTTTGTCCTGAGCTGCATCCAGGGAATATTGGAGTTGAAGGGGAAATATCATTTTCTTCAGCCTCAATTTGGGCATTAGAGATAGGATATTTTATACTGTACTGTGACGGTGACAGCAGTTAAGTGGCTAATGTGTAGTCCTGCCCAGTGATTAAATTCCAGATGGAGGTATGGGTTACTGTTTCTTTCTGTTCCTAGTCTAGTAGTGAGTATGAGGTCATGAGATTTGATGTAGGTTGAAAAACAAGGCTTGATAGTCCTAATATTAATGGGCATAAGCAGACAGGGACAAAAATCATGCAAGAGCAGAGCCTTGGCAAGAGCAGAGCCACGTCAAAGCTTTCTAGGCAAATTTCAGTGATTTGGGGAAGAGGAGCTGGGAAGGATAAAGGCTTAGGAGGGAACCTGTGGGAAAAGGTTTGGGAGAGGTTGTAGGACACTGAAGGGCTGTACATCAGGAATCTGTCTCTCAATGTCCTATAAACACTTTCATAGAATACTTTGAGTTGGAAGGGACCTTTAAAAGGATCTCAACTAGTACAACCTCCCTGAAGTCAGCAGAGACAGCTTCCAACTACATCAGGTTGCTCAGAGCCCCAAGCAACTTTACCTGGAATAGTTCAGGGTTGAGGCATATACCACCTCTCTGGGAAACCTGGGACAACGTCTCACCACCCTCAGTGTAAACTACTTTTTTCTTCTGTCTTGTTAGGATGAGTTAAAGTTACACATGAGTTCATGGTATGTTTAGCTGGGATACTGTACACTCTAAATTCTGTGGAATCTTCAGTACTTGGGGGAACACTGGAAAGCCCACCAAAATTTCAGTTCTTAACTCATATGTTCCTATTCTGTTCTGTTTCCATTTGTTCTGTGCAGATCCTGATGAGTTTGAGAGGATATATGAGCCACTAGATGTGAAGAGCAAAAAGATTCATATAGTGGACAGTGGGCTTACATTTAACTTGCCATACCCACTTATCTTAAGACCTCAAAGAGGTGTTGATCTCATCATCTCTTTTGACTTTTCGGCAAGGCCAAGTGATTCCAGTCCTCCTTTCAAAGTAAGTAAGATAGCCCATTTCTTTTCTTCGTGTTCATGAAGTTGGCTCAGTTGTACTCTTCCAGTCAGGCTGGTTGCATATTTCATGGCTCCAAAAGGCCTTAGTGCTATAGTATTGACAGCATTGGAGCAATTTATTTCCATGTCAAGGCAGAATATTGCACTCTGCCTCAGTTCCTGTTTACATGACTCACATGAGACAACTGACACAAAGAAGGCTGATGTAATTCATTTGAAGTAGCAGCTCAGTTGTTGTTTTGGAAGTTGTGCCTTCACACCAAACTGCAGATTTTTATTTTATGTCAGGATTAAACAATTAAGTCAATTGCTCACTATTGCACGAGTGCTCCAGCCCTGTACAGCTGTTTTCCTTTGTGATATAAAGGGATGAATTTCTGTCATCATCTTGTGGGAATGTGTCTCACTCACTCTAGTGTTGCTAAATAAATAACATTCTGGAAGCAGAGTTAACTGTTCATTTACATCTCACTAAGATAATCCCATTACTGGTTTGAGTAGGATTCCTAAATCCATTCAGGATAGAGCAAACACAAACAGGAAAAACATGGATGAAATGCTGTGGCTGTTTCCTGTAGCAGGTGTGGAGAGCACAGCTATCAGTCTGTATGACCTGTGCAACCTGCATGTTCAGAGAGCTCTAACTGGTCAGAAAGGCTTCGTGTTGGATCACTTGGATAGCTGACACAGAAAAAGCAGTGCTTAGGAGACTATTGTGAGGTTCTCAAAAAAGAAGTAATATATATTGAATAGAGTCATAGCATTATTATGGTTGGAAAAGACCTCTGAGATCGAGTCCAACCATCCACCCAACACTACCATGCTCACCACTAAGCCATGTCACCAAGCACCACATCTATACATTTTTTGACCACCTTAAAACTCCAAGTGGAGTTTTAAAAGTAATTTTTAAGGAAACTAGGAAAACATGGCTGTTTGTTGCTTTACAGACAAATTTCTATTAGGACAGAGTCTTTTTTTCCTTCTTCCTGCTATCAAGGGACAAAACACCCAAACAATGTTAGAAAACAACAGCAGTAACAAAATGAGCTCTAGAGCAGTGTTGTTGAATGCAGAGATAAACAAGCTTCAGGAGGATAAATAAGGACTAGTATCTGTAATCTGTAGAACTCCTGGGGTCTACTTGGAAGAATAGAGCACTGAGAAGGTTCTTTTTAGTGCTGAGGTCCTTAATTTTCCCTTAAATGACTGAATCTCAAAGTCTGTTCCTTCATTTAGTTTTCTATTTGTTTAAGAATTTGTCTCCGGAATGACTGTTTTCTGCATCAGCTAAATTTACTGTCTAAGCACTACCAACTCCTTTGAAACATCTTCTTTTTCCTCCCTTTGTTACTGTCCTGCATGTGGAGCCTGTGCAAAAGGCTGCATATGATCATCCCTGTCACTCTTAGCCTAGACATGGAGCTTTCTGTCTCCATCAGCTGCCATTTGAAGCAGCAAATTTTCTGTGTTGTTTTGGGGAACATACCATAATGTGGAGAGACTGAGCAGAAGTCAAGAGCTACCCTGAAGGTTTTCCTGTAAACTGTCATTTTAAAAAGGTAACATCCTTTTATAAAAAAAAAAAGGTGGGGAAAATAAAATGGTGCCTTAGGTTTTTCATGAAGCAGCTGGCGAAGGGAATGGTTCATTGTTTCCGAAGCACAAGGATATGTATAATAAGAAGAGTGACCTAGCTCCAGCTCATACCCAGGTATAGTCCACAGGCAGAGGCTATATGCTGATGGCCTGAAGGATAGAAACCAGTTGTGCTTACTGGCTGTGCAATCCCACTGGTTCTGCTTGTGTTGCAAAGGGTAAATGCTGGTTCAAGAGCTGGCCTGCATCTGCGGTAGCACTCGAGGATACTTTTCTTGCTCAGATGTAGAGGGAAATCAGCCAGCTGGAATCAATAGCTCTGCTCTTGGTTTACCTTTTTACACCCACTATCTTTTAATCTCTTGTGTATCCAGAACAATTGCCCAAAGAAGGGTCCTGTTTCATTCACCCTGAAGATGAAAGATGTTGACCTTCCCTCTCCTCCCTCTCACACACCCTCATTACACACTTTTGAGTCATTATTTACAAATTAATTTGTTTACTGAGTTGTCACAAGGCAAAGCAAGCCTGTAGTCCAGGCTGATTTCTTCACTTAGCATGCTTTCCAATGCCATTCTGTGCTTTGCTGTGACTCTGAACATAACAACGCCTGCATTGGTGTTTATTAACTCCCCTTGGTTTCCATAGCACTGGTACTCAGTTTGCAAGGAAAATTACGGATGGTTTTTTCTAGCTGTCAGCTCTGTAAATTCACACAAAGATTTATGTGACAGACCAGCTCTTTCCTTCCTGTGAATCATCACAGGTGGTGAGGACTGGGCAGGCTCAGTTAAGTGCTCATTTTGCCATACTGGGTCATCTGTACAAAGATTGACTTGATCAGTCCTTCTGCTGTAAAGAAATGTGAGTTCATAAAGCTGCTTCTAGTAACCAAATGCAGTGTGCAAACCACACGTGAGGCAGCCAGGAGGGATCTGGAGCAGGTGGGCAAACCTGGAGTGAGCAAGGCCTATGGTCACAGCAGGGTCACGAGTCTGGTGGATGATAAGCTAGATATGTTCAAGCAATGTGTACTCACAGCCCACAAATCCAACCATATCCTTGGCCATGCTACTGGGGATACAGCTAACAGATCGAGGGAGGGGATTCTGCACCTCTGCTGTGCTCTGGGGAGACCTCACCTGCAGTGCTGGGTCCAGCTCTGGAGTCCTCAGCACAGGAGAGACATGGACCTGTTGGAGAAGGTCCAGAGGAGGCCACAAAAATTGTTAGAGGGCTGAAAGGCCTCTGCTGTGAGGACAGGCTGAGAGAGTTGGGGTTGTTCAGCCTGGAGAAGAGAAGACTCCAGGGAGACCTTCTTGCAGCCTTTCAATTCTTGAAGGGGCCTAAAAGAAAGATGGGAGGAGACTTTTTAGCAAGACCTTCTGTGATAGGACAAGGGGTGACCACAGTGAGGGTGGTGAGACACTGTCCCAGGTTGCCCAGAGACGTGGTAGATGCCCCTTCCCTGGCAGTGTTCCAGGTGAAGTTGTTTGGGACTCTGAGCAACCTGATGTAGTTGGAAGCTGTCCCTGCTGACTGCAAGGGGTTTGGACTAAATGAGCTTTGAAGGTCTCTTCTAACCCAAACCAGTCTGTGATGCTTACCAATTTGATCGGTGTCTCACTACCTAACTTCTCACTTTGTAGTGGTTGCTTACATGCACATAAGTCTTTGTTATCTTTTTAGGAAATTTTGCTTGCTGAAAAGTGGGCCAAAATGAACAAGCTTCCTTTCCCCAAAATAGACCCAAATGTATTTGATCGAGAGGGCTTGAAGGAGTGCTATGTTTTCAAACCAAAGGACACTTCTTCGGAGAAAGACTGTCCAACTATAATCCATTTTGTTTTGGCCAACATCAACTTCCGGAAGTACAAAGCTCCAGGTGAGCACACAGTTTCTGATGCTCAATCTAGCTGTTCCTTTGAAGCATTATAATGAGGTGGTAATTGCATACTAGCAGTGTTTTGTCTCTGAAATAACTCTTAAGTCTGTCTGTAATAGTTAGGGATTTCAAAAAATCCATTAAAATGTAAGCTGAGAAGTCCTCAGACCCAACTTCCGATTGTATTTTTGTGTTTGTTCTGCACACAGGAGTTCCAAGAGAAACTCTGGAAGAGAAAGATTTTGCAGACTTTGACATTTTTGATGATCCAAACTCACCGTTCTCTACCTTCAACTTCCAGTATCCCAATGAAGCTTTCAAGAGGCTCCATGATCTAATGGAGTTCAACACCCTCAATAACTTAGATGTATGTATGCCACTGTGGAAGGAGCTTGCAGGTGCTAGATCATTAAACAGGAAACTAGGTGATTTAAGCCCTCAATCTGCCATACAGAAGGTCTAGGGGTTCACCTCAGTGTTTTCATGATTCTTATGACACCCAAAGTGTTTCCAGCATTTAGTTGTGCTCCTTGCTCTTCTCAGAGTTGAGGCTGAATCAGTGGAAAAAGATCAGCTTTATTTTGATGAGGGCTGGAGTATATCTCAATACTTCAGATAAGTTCTTCAAGAGCTTGTGTAGCAGCATGCGTAGTTTGTGGCATGTTCAACATGCATCCTTCTAGCCTGAGAAGGAGAGAATCCAGTCACTGTAGGTAATAGAGCAGCTGGAGTTCACTGAAGTGAGTTGGATGAGATACATGGTGAGAATTAGATGGAGAGACTTTGGTCTTTTCACTTGACCTGTATTTCTGATGCACTGAAATATCATTGTTGTAGGAAATATGACCATCTGTGGTCCTTTGTCAATAATAAAACAGTAAGCAAATATGCTGCTGAAAAGGCCAGAGGTTCTTTCCAGTGGGAAAAAAAAATCTTATCAGTATTTCTGGGGCTAAGAAGATTGGTATAACTTTGTGGTCATCTTCCAAATGGAAGAACTATTGGAGTGTAGCATGTGTATGCTTTTCATAATGTTTGAGCCTATGTTTGTTAGGATTCATTCCACGTCATATTCTAACTCCATCCTCTTGCTCCCACCCTTCAGATACTAATCAGCATTGAGAAGATCCCCTCTCAGTCTGCTCTTCTCCAGGCTGACCAGCCCCAAGGCTCTCAGCCTTTCTTCCTCACAGAGATGCTCCAGTCTCCTCAGCATCTTGCTAGCCTCATCTGGGCTCTCTCCAGTAGTTCTTTAACTCTCTTGAACTGGGGAGCCCAGAACTGGACCCAAGATTCCAGAGGTAGCATCACTAGGGTAGGGTATAGAGGGAGGGGAACCTCCCTTGACCGGCTGCTGGACACACTCTTCTTAATGTGCCCCAGGAGACCATTGGCCTTCTTTTCTACGAGGGCACATTGCTGGCTGCAGATGAACTTGTTGTCCACCAGCCCTCCTAGGTCCTTCTCCATGGAGCTGCTTTTCCTACCTAGGACCCCTAGCGGGTCCTGGGGCATGGAGTTATTACTTCCCTGAATGACATGTTGTTCTGTTTTTTCCAGGTGATCAAGCAAGCTATGATGGAAAGCATTGAATACAGGAAGGAGAATCCATCTCGCTGCTCTGTCTCTCTAAGCAGTGTGGAAGCAAGGAGATTCTTCAATAAGAACAATCTTAACAACAACCATACATAGAGGATGTGCTGTAGGTCCCACTCCTTCAAGAAACTGGTTCTGTCTTTATAACTGGAGTCAAAAAGACATTATCAGAGTGTTGCTGCTCCTGAGCAGGGCTGTGCACAACTCCTGAAAACATTTTCTTGTGAATTTTCAAGTTTCAATATAATTTTGTTGTACTTTTTTTTTTTTTAAATGAAAACCGTGGAAGACATTTCAGTATATTGATATCCTTATTTTAAGAACTCTGGAATGAGTTGATTTTGACACTAGTCATTGGGTTCAGTGTCTTTTTTTTTTCCCTCTACAAAACTCTAAACACTGTTTCTCATAGTGGGACAATTGTCTGATTTGTAATTGATGCAAACTGGACATATCTTGAAACATAAGATGGAATTAGAGACACGATAGAATGAAACTTTAGTAACTGAGATAATATGTATTCCTGGCCTTGAGCCTGGATTCCACTCTACTCTGTATCCATGAGATTTCCTCTGACTGGTTTGGAAAGCCAAAATCTGACTACTGCTAGGCACTAGCAGCTCCCCCTGAGTATTCTCAGTCCCTTGGCTGCTTAGTGGCTCTGTTATGGTTAGTTTCTTATCCCAGAGGGAATTTTACTCACTAATAACCATTGACTGTACTGACCTTAACAAAACTCCACCATCAAGCTGTGTCTCAAATTCCACATTCCTCCCATGAGTGGTTCGTCTTAAAAACCCCAACAAATGGGTGTCAAATAAACAGGGCTTATACATCTGTGATAAGTAGGATCCTCAGCTGGTTATTAATGCTAGTAGAGCTTTTGTAACTGAGGGTCAGTCTCTTCTTCCAAGGAACGAGCAATAGGACAAGAGAAAGTAGCCTCAGGTTGGCCAGAGGAGGTTTGGGTTGAATGTTAGGAAACATTTCTTCACTGAAAGAGTGGTTAGGCAATGAAACAGGCTGCCCAGGGCAGTGGTGGAGTCACCATTCCTGGAGGGCTTCAAAAACCTGTAGATGTGGCACCTAGAGACGTGATTTAGTGGCATGTGGATATTGGGTCAACAGTTGGACTTGATGACCTTATGGGACTTTTCCAACCTTAATGATTCTATGATGCTAAGGAGGATCTGCTCTTGAATCTTTTAATCTCAAATATTTTCACAATATTGAAGTCCATTTCACTACTGTTTAAAGAATCACAGAATCATTGAAGCTGAGAGAAGCTCAACAGCACCATGCTGCAAAACCTTTTTTTCTCTTTTATTCCACAAAATGCCATTGCTTGAATTCTTGAGCTAGTAGCACCTGTGTGTTAATTTATTGTCCATTCATGTGTTGCTGACCGAAATGTTTATAGATAAATTAAAAGTGATTTTGATTTGATCATGATTAAAACTATCACATTTCTGTGAAGGGACAGTGGCAGTGTTTACTGGAGGCAGATAAGACATTCCTGAGTAAGAATGTGAAGCACTTGATGTTTTAAGGGCTGTTTTTAAAGATACATCTTTAGTACAGTGAATGATGGCACACCCTGTATAAACAGGGATTATTTTGGTACCATCTCAAGTTAACTCTGCAAATACATAGAAAAATGCAGTCACACCTCTGAAAACTTCCAGCTTTCTTTGAAATGATGTCATTGGTGAGTGTGTGCTGTGGGAAGGAGCAAAAGGAGCTGATGGGGTTGCTGCTGGCCATGCAGTGTGCACAAGGAGCCTCATGTTTTTGGGGTGTTTGCCTGGTTGTTTCATTTATTTACAGTTCCTGGGATTAACTCTCAGCAAATACCCATGGCAGTCTTGACAGTTGTTCCTTCAGTGCTCTCTTCTGGGGCTTGGAGAAGATAGTAGTGGCTGGATAGTTCAGTTCAAGGTGAGTTGCTGTCTCTGGGAGTCAAGTGCCAAAGGACAAACAAAGGTGTTTGTAGAGGTGAGAGGGGAAGACACATCCCCAACTGCCCTGCATGTTGCTTGCCCAGTGCTCCACAGCCAGTGGAGGAGAAAGCCCTCCTAGAATTGGGATCATTTCTCATCGTGGGAAGAACAAAGCATGTTCTGAGCAGGATTATTTGCAGTGTGCTGGTCAGGTGGCACCAAGGCTTGCCAAAGACCCAATAAAGTTTAGGACTTTACAGTCCTAAAAATAAAAAAATATAAAATATAAATACTGTGCTTCAGGCCTTTACCTGGCCTCTCTTATGTGCTTGCCCCCAGCTGATCAGAATGAGCGCAGGTCAGATTCGACCTAGGCTATAAATGAAACCCTTCTGGAGAGCTGATTTGAATCAGTCCTCCTCGGAGCAGCGGGTCTGCAGTCAGGGACTTTCCCCTTGGATCTGGCTGCTGCCCAAGGAAACTTCCCAGGCTTGAGTGAGCTCTCACCCCCTGCTTTTGGTGAGTGAATTACTTCTTCTGGATATATGTATATACACATATATATGAGCAAGCCCATGCTCCTTGTGGGTGAGTGATGCCTTTTGGGGTACCCTGCAGTGGGAGGTTTTCCCTTTAATGAGTGAATGTGGGCACATTTTGGGTCTTCTTTCTGAAACAATATTCAAAAAACATAGGAATTAGTAGTGTAACATTTTATTCCCACCTGACATTTGAACTTGTAATTCTCTTCGGTCCATCAGAGTGCTGATGGGTCATTTTTGGTTGGAATACATCCACATTTTGGGTAGCTACTCTGCCTGTTTTGTCTGTATCTGTGCCATGTGGAATTTCAGTACTTCTGTTGAGGTGAATAGGGTTAGGATTTCACTCTGGATCTCTGATAGGGTTGTTGAGATCCAGCAAGTGCAAAGGTCATGGTCTCAGAGCATTGCTTTGGGCAGAGACTGTCTGAAGTGTAGCACATCTTTTGTGTGATAGTTGAATAACTATTGGTTTTTCAGAGTTTATTGCTAGTTCACTGGCAATTCCTTTCATTCGGAATTACTGAGCTCTTTTAATTGCTAAAATCTGCAAGCCCATAGGAAGGAAAGTCATCATAATGTATTTCTTCTAACATTCACTGCATCATCCTTCTGCAATCCACACACAATGTTACATGATAAAAAACATTTTCTTCATTGATCAGTAGGTTTTATTTCTCTTTGAGTTAGTGCACATTCAAAATCAAGAGAAAGTAGAAGTAACTTATCTTAGTGCTGCATAATTTAAACTTTTTCAAGAAGTTTTGCAATAAAGGAAGAAACTGGTACCATTATTTTATTGTAATATTTTCTTTTTGTTGTTTTTTTTCCCTTTTGTTTAACACAGTATTTTTATTTTTTATTTTATAATAATGTACCTACTTTGTTTTATGGAAGTGTTTTATAATGCTTTACACAGTTAATCTTATCAAAGTGTTATCCAACAATATAAAATAAAACTTCAATGTATTTGGCACCTGCTGTTTTCAAACAGTTTAATTTGATGAATCGTGATGTTTTCACTTTCATTGTGAAGAGATGTGGAAGAGCAACTGCTATAAATACATGTATGTATGTGTATACACATGAAATTCTTACGTGTCAAAATGTAGTCCAACTACAGAGTCTCATTGTCTTTCTTGCCTACTCACATCAGAGTGAAACATAAATTATTAGCAATCTAAACGAAAATGTCTAAAGGCAAGAAAAGCAATAACACAGAGAGCAAAATATTAGTGAGCCTGTGAAGGAAACTGTTCCCCATGGATTTACCTTCCATTCCCAATAGCAAATCCTCAGCAGGGACTGATCACACGAGTTGACTCACTAGCTGCATAGATGTCCTACTTTTTTTTTTATTTTTTCGTGCCTATGGCTGAATTTCACCCAAAACTACTATCAACCCATTTGTAACATCACAGTGGGGTTTATTAGATGTAAAATACAAACAAAAGCCCCAGAGAACACAACCCATGTCAATAGGACAGGAAGCTAGGACATGTGCACGCTGATGGCCCTGGTGGAAAAAGATGTGTGAGCGTGAAGCCCTGTGGCTATCAATAACATGGCCAAGGCCACTCTATTATGCCAACACTGACTCATTGCAGTTTTTACTAGATAAGAGATAAGTTTATTTGCTTTGTATTTGGACATGCAGTTGTCTTTGTTCATAACATGAGTTGCAGCCTGGCAAGGATTTTTATAGCCGTAGACTGCTGTGAAGTGGATAGACTGATCTGTAAATAACCATGCTTTAGCAAATATTCATACTTTAACTGCCTACACTAACTGTCTTCAACAGCATCTACACATGGGTTGAACCAGGATGAGGTCAGAGGCTCGGCACATTGGAGGCACTGAGACTGTCTTCTCTACGTTTTCCTTAAGTTCAACTATATAACCCATAAAATGCAAATTTGTTCAACAATTTATTCATGTATGTTTAAAAAAAAAAATGGGTAGTTTTACAATTATTTTTACTGGAATATGACTGAAAAGTAGAAAATGTTTTGTGATAAGATAGCTAAAAAAAAATGTCTTAGGACACATTGGCAAACATACCTTCCTGAAAAGGAAGGCTGAAACCTGTTCAGTTATACACTGAAATAATTTCTAGTTTGAGGTTAATTAGTTCTTTGCAGCTCGATGGAGCAGATTCTGTGGTGGCCTGTCCTTGAGTCACAGGAAGGAATCACTAGCTTACAGCAGGTCACATCCTCCTCACCTGATGGGCAACCAGACTCCTCTGAGGCATTTAATGTCCTGCAAAAAGGGTGTTTGTGGATCCAGGAGAAACCTCATGAATCATTAAATCCCCATTTAGTGAGCTCATAGACAACAGCATTTAGCATCTTGTTCCATCTTGGGAAGGGCATCAGCACCTCTGTGGGATAAAGGAGGCTTGAGCTTGCCCAGGCTCTCTGGGGGAGAACCACACTGCTCCCCTAGATTGTCCTTACCACACTGGATTACATCGCTCTGCTAAAACCCACCAACCTAGAGCAGTGATGTGGTGGTGGAGCAAACACCACAGAGGCCAAAGATGGCACATGAGCACTGTTTCCTCTTTGTGCTGGGAGGCAAAGGCTGGATTTATTGATTCATTTTACATTTCCTAAACAACCTGTGTTTACTTAGAGGGCAAAACACCATCATTTGGATATTTAGTACATGTAGATTTGTTAAACAAAGTTGTGTGTTTTGCAAGAGCTTTCCTCAGTGTCCTGCCACACAGGGAATTAGGGAAATATTAGCAAAGGTTGTTTTCAACTGTGAATGGCTTAACCATCAGAAAACTGGGATTTCATTGCATCTGTTAAGTAAACACATTTTTGTGGCTGGGTAATGAGTGGATTGAGAGCACTTTGTCAAGGAAAAAGACTTGGGGGTTGGGTCTTCACTGCCTTTAATCTCAGCTTTCTTAAAAAGCAGGTCAAGGAGGGAAGTTACTCCAGGCCTGTTCAGGTCAAACACCTGCTGGCCTAATGCTTCTCTCTGCTGAAAAACAGTATCAGTTTGTCAAGGAGAAGGACTTGGGGACACTGGTGGATGAAAAGCTGGACATGTGCTGGCAATGTGTGCTCACAGCCCAGAAGCCAGCTGTGTCCTTAACTGCATCCCCAGCAGCATGGCCAGCAGGTCGAGGGAGGGCATTCTGCCCCTCTGCTCTGCTCTGAGGAGACCTCACCTGTGGTGCTAGGTCTGCCTCTGGAGTCCTCAGCACAGGAGAGAGGAGACATGGACCTGCTGGAGAAGGTCCAGAGGAGGGGACAAAAATTGTTAGAGGGCAGGAGGACCTCTGCTGTGACAACAGGCTGAGAGAGTTGAAGTTTTTCAGCCTGGAGAAGAGAAGGCTCCAGGTAGACTTTCTTGCAGCCTTTCATTTCTTAAAGGGGCCTAAAAGAAAGACGGGGAGAGACTTTTAAGCAGGAATGTTGTGAAAAAGGGGTGATTATTTTAAACTAAAAGAGGGAGATTTAGACCAGATGGAAGGAAGTTTTTTACGCTGAGGGTGGTGAGGCACGGTGCCAGGTTGCCCAGAGAGGTGGTAGATGCCTCATTCCTGGAACTATTGCAGATCAGGTTGTTTGGGGTTCTGAGCAACCTGATCTAGTTGCAGATGTCCCTGTTGACTACAGGGGGTTTGGACTAGATGACCCTCAAAAGTCCCTTCCAACCCAAGCCATTCTATGTTTGTATGATTCTAGTTGCAGGTACTTCCATATTCAAGGGCATCACTGTGATACAAATTGTGTATTTTCTTCCTGTATGGTGAATAAGGCTGAGAGTCAGCTGTCAACAATAGATCTAAGAGTAAGATACTAGATGCATCAAAAATTTGTGGTATGGAATGTCTGTGGAGAGAGTAACAAGTGTCTTAAGGCATACCAACTCGCCTGAGCCAGCACTCCTGGGACCTGGTAGTGCTGTAGGTACTGCTGTGGGTTTTCTTTCACTGTGAATCAGAGTGTCTGCCAAGGCAGGAGTCCCTCTTCCTCTGCTAGAATCAAATTTGTCATAAAACCCCCTAGTCCTAACTTTTTCAAAATTTTGAGTGTCTTGGGCTCCCCAGAAATTCCTTGGTAAGTTTATAACTGTAATTTCACCAGTGGTACTGGGCAACAACACTGAAAGGAGTCAGGCCCTATCCTCTTTTCCCCACCCTTCAGATACTGATCAGAATTCAGAAGATCCCCTCTCAGTCTTACCCTTCTCCAGGCTAACCAGCCCCAGGGCTCTCAGCCTTTCCTCCTCACAGAGATGCTCCAGTCCCCTCAACATCTTTGTAGGCTCTGCTGGACTCTCTCCAGTAGCTCTTTGTCTGTCTTCGACTGGGGAGCCCAGAAGTGGACCCAGGACTCCAGATGTGGCCTCACTGGGGTAGAATAGAGGGGGATGAGAACCATCTTTGACCTGCTGGTGGTCACACTCTTCTTTTCCATGAGGGCACATTGCTGGCTCATGGTGAACTTTTTGTCCAGCAGCATTCCCAGTTCTTTCCCCACAGAGCTAGTTAGTCCTTTATTTCTGATTTTCTGTTCCTTCAGTCCCTGATTTATTTATTTAGTTTATGCCTGTAATATTTTTTTCTAACTGAATGTGTGGTACCTAGAAGGCAGTAAAAGGTGGATTTAGAGAATGAGTTATTTCAGATATCAGACATTATTTCCTGCAGGATATGGAAGTGCCCTCATGCCAGCCTGGAGTGACTGCAGAGAGCTCAGCCACACAGTTTGTCACAACTCCTCAAAAGCAGATGTGAACTCTGTGTCTTTCCCACTTCAGGGAAGCCTGGCACCAGACCTGGCCCTCAGGATGCATTTCTTTCCTGTAGAACCTTCAGGCAGTGTTCATCTGCTGGGACTGGCATCTGTCAACTCTGCTTGCCTTTTTTCTTTAGCAGTGGATGCGAACACTCAGATAAAATCCTATTGACCTAGAAAGAATTAGAGCATTGACCTCTATGTTTACATCAGCAAGGGGAAAATTCATTTTGGCAGGGGAATGGGGCTGCAAGGAACATGCTTTCTGGTTTGACCCAGAATATCTTGGCTGTGAGGTGAAAGTGGACAAATGGGTGTACACAGACTGCAGCATTCTCTGTAACACAGCCCAGACCAACCACAGGTCTCTGCTTCTCTCTTTTGGGTCGTTTGTGCTGAGAGCTGCTCTGCACACACACAGGGATGGGAGGCCAGGAGTTGTGCAACCACATGCCTTTACGTAACTCGTGTTTGCTCCAATGCTCACTCAAAGCAAAAGCATGTAGACATTTCCTGAAGCTGTAGATTCACCCTTCACTCTTACTGCTGTTGCATTTCACATACAGGCTGGATTTGTGTATTAGTGTGACTCACCTAATCAAGTTCTAGACACTGGCCCTTCTCACGCTAGGTAAAAATACAGACCATCCTAGTTCACTGGTGAGGAATTCCCCATGGCAACATCACCACGAGACTTATTTTGCATGCGAAGGAGGAGCAGTGTGGCAATACAGTTGACAGAGCAACTTGTTAACATTTAGGGCTAACCAAAAAATACAGTATTTGGTACAACAGGAACAGGAATTCCTTAAGTGACCATTTAACCCTTTAGTGCCAGGCCACACAAACTTGGCTCAAGCAGAAATTAGGGACTAGAGGCTAAGCCAAAAGAATTCTTTTCTCCTTTGGTTTTTGTCAGGAGATGTATGGGAATAGAAGTTCCAAAGCAGGCAACCATGAACTAGGGGATACCCTAGCATGGGAGGAGAGACCTGGAACCCAGAGATGTGACAAATACATCTATGTCTGAGAAACAGGTGGGAGCAAACTGGATACTGAAAGGGAAACCCCAGCTATGATGGGGCCACCAGGTGCTGGTGCAAAGGCTGGGGCAGTAGGGATCATAGAGTCATAGAATCATGGAATGGTTTGGGTTGGAAGGCACCTTTAAAGGTCATCTCCTCCTGACTCTGCTCCTCTTTCTTCTCCAGCTCCTGAAGACTGCTTTCCCATCTGGTGTGGCTGCTGTACCTTTGCTGGGCTGAGTATGACTTTATATACTTTATACTGGCATGGTTATCAGTTCCATTGTTTCATTAAGTCTGTTCTTATTTCAACATGTGGTTATCCTCTTCCTGATCCCCATCCCTGGCTGAGGAGTAGTTATTGGATAACAGAGCAACTGCTATAGTTTAGCCCCAGATATGAGCTAAACATAGACAATAAATTATTTACCTGCACTCATAACATGATGAGAAGTTTGGCTTCAAACTTCTTTTTTTTTTTTTTTTAAACCAGTAGTAAAAGTTCCTCCCATTATTTCCTCAACTTGCTTGGTCTTCTTTTTATGTTGTTATGTTCTCCTATTTCTGACCCAGTGAAGGGTATGAGGGTTGAATATACCACCTAGTGGCCTCTAGGACTTCTTCCATTTTGTAAGCAGGCAGTGAGAATCTCTGATTTAATATAGACTTTATCAGAATTTCATAGTGAGGGGAGTCACACAGATGTAGAGATGGGGGAAGAGCAAGAGGAGTGGTGGTCAACTGAGCAAAAAGGGTTTCATTTCAGTGTGCCAATGTGCCTTCCCCACACATAACCATAGTGATCTCTAATGTCTCTGATGGATCAAAACACTAACCAAAGTCATCCTGCCTTCTTTTGCTAGTTGCTAGCTAGGAATACTTTCAAACTAGAGCATCTCTGTGAGGAGGAAAGGCTGAGAGCCCTGGGGCTGGTTAGCCTGGAGAAGAGCAGACTGAGAGGGGATCTGCTCAATGCTGAGCAATATCTAAAGGGTAGGGGCAAGAGGATAGGGCCAGACTCTTTTCAGTGGTGCCCAGCAACAGAACAGAGGGAAATGGGCACAAAGTAGAACTTGGGAGGCTTCATCTGACCATGAGGAACAACTTCTTTGCTGCAAGGGTGGCAGAATCCTGTGCCAGGCTGCCCAGAGAAGTTGTGGAGTCTCCTCTGGAAAGATTCCAAAGCCCCCTGAGTGGGATCCTGTGCAAGCTGCTGTGGGTGACCCTGCTTTAGCAGGGAGTTGGGTTAGATGATCTTCAGAGATACCTTTCAACCCCCACCAGTTTGATTCTCTGATTCTTCTGCCAAACAGGAATACTAATTAGCCGTCATGGTTTTCCCAGCATTGTTTTAAGTTTCCAACTCAGAACTAAACAAACTTTCAGTTCCTTTGTAGTTAATATTTACCTGTGTAAACAAGGCATTGATTACTTCACAGGTTGCCTTGTAATAGTTACCTGTTTTATTTTCTCTTCCTGACAACAAATTACAAAATCCTGAAGTTGAAAGACACTTAAAATATTGAATCAAACTGTAGCTCATCTTCATCTGGATTTCTGCCTCAGGGTGTTCTGCACCAGGATGTGTATTTTTATCTAAAACAATCTGTCTCCAATTAATAGCTAAGCTTGTTTTGGAATTCATCAAATTAGTCCATAATAAAGTCGGTTAAGAGTTTAAGGAAATATTTATAATTGTGTCAGAACTACCAGAAATGTCTCCAAAGGTTGTCAATTTTTTCAAGGGTGAGAAATTTTAACAATTAACAGCTCATTATTTTAGAATTAATAGAGAATATATTTTTTGTGTAAAAAAACCCCCAAACTGGAGGAAGTTCTGTCAATGTAAATAAGTTAATTTTAAATTCTATTTCTGGAAATAATCCCATATGTTACTCAGTAAGAGTTAGCTGATTTGGCAGTTGAGGGTGAGGCTTGGTGCTGAAATCCCACATGGTTAAGGTTCTACAACCAGTTAACTGCAGTAATGACCATGGAAGGAGTAACAACATAGTAAACTTTTTTCCTGAGTTACTGTCTTAGTTGGAGTCAAAATAATTCCATGCCATATATGTCATATTTAGTCCTTGAGGCTTTGATATCAAGCATGGGCCTTGGGCTGTCTTGCATGAGGCCTAAGAGCCAAGCAAACATGTGCTTAATTGAGCTAATTAGCAGCTAATTGCTAGTGTATATAAGGAGAGGTCTGGGTCTCCATCAGGCCAGAACGTTAAGCACCTGAGCCTTGTGAAGATCAGAAGCCCAGCTCTGCTCCTCGGGACTCTCTGTTCTGCCTTCCGTCTCAGTTCAAGAGTTCCTGAGTTCCAGGATCCAGCGTCCAGCCTCCGGAGCCTGAGTCCCAGCTGCTGCTGAAGTCCTCCTGCTACAGCATGAGTGGTGATGTAGTTACCATTAAGGGGGGTTTGGTTCTGGCATTGGTTTCGTGTTTGTGTGTGTGTGTATGTATAGATATGCTTCATTTTCTTGTTTTCTTTAATGTAGTTTGTTTCATTTCCAATTCACAAGTCCATATCTCTCTGTTGATTTCCCCTGGGTTGGTGGTTGTCCCAGCCTTAACCCTTGACAGTTACTTCTGTGGATATTTGACTCAAAGATGAGACTAATTCACCCTTAAAGAATATTGTGTTTGTGAAGGTGTAAAGTCCTGTTTAGCTGTAAAATGGATGTGAATTTGCAGGTTAAGTCTGGTGCTGCCCCCATCCTAGAGAGGGGAAACCAGGTAGCATTTCTGTAGGTGTTGGTTGCTTGCAGGGACCTGTCTGGTCCATGGCTTTCCAGAGAAGACCACTTCCAAGCTGGAATCAGGTCCTCCTATCCCTAAGCCAGTGGTGGTTGTCTGTGTGGCATTTGGCTGCAGAAATGGGGTTGTTTGGGGATTGCTAGGCATGATCCTCGTTGGCAAAGAAGTCACTGCACTCCTTTGGATGGTGGTACATCATTTTGTCATCACTGTTGAGGTTGGATTGAGAAAGCAAGGGGAACAGACCCATGGTGAGGCTGGGACCATGCCTGGTGTCTCCTGAGCTAAGAGCTGTTGATTTAGTGCCTGAGCCCCCCAAAATTCCTTCTTTTGAGCTGCTTGGGGTGACAGGTGCTGATGCAAATTCTTCTCATGCTATATGTAAAACTTTGCTTGGGTTAGTCCCTCGGTGTGGACACAGTCATAGTGGCCTGGAAGTCAGATTTTTTTTCACTGTTTCTCCTTTATAAGTTCTGTTAGATCATGTGTTTGCAGTAATGCTCAGATTTTGCTCCTTGGCCTCTTGAAATAATTCAGCCATACTACTGTAGCTGACTGAAGGTTTGTCCTGTTAGCCCTTCCAAAAGTGACCCATTATGCTGTGTACATTGTCATCTAAATCAGAATGCTAGGAAAGATAAGGCAGGGGAGACAGAATATGTCATTCCAAGCACTGTAGAGACTTTTTATTCTGGTAAGTGAAGTGTTTAAATTCAAATGTCATTTTTGTGAGCACACTGAAGAAATTTGTTTATCTGTTAACCTGCTTGGCACTCACAGTAAATAGTGTAAATACACACAGAGCACACACTGTGCTGGGTAAGAGGTTAATTTTCCTGTGCTTGAAAAAAAAATGGAGAGTGCTTTTCTCAGTAATTTATGCTTGGGAGAAAAATGTAGAAAGCATGAAAAGTGGTAGAGTTTTCCACTGATTGCTTGCTAGTAAGCAGATCAAGTAAAATTGCAAAAGCAGCTGGAGGTGACTTCAGACATAAGTAAAAAAAAGTATACTGTAAGGAATGGAAGAATATAATAGGCTTTTGCTGTATTAATATGCATGAAAGACTCCCATTTTAAGTGAGATAATTCAACTGTATTGTTAAGCTTCATGGGGAGAATAAATATATTCTCCTATTTGCAGAATTTCCAGTTAAATCAGCACCTTGTTGGCAAAATAGCTACTTAGATCTATGTTGGTTTATAGCAGCGTCATGTGAAGGTTGCCCCTTGTGCTAATGGCTGTTCTCACCCTGCTAGTAGGTAGAGAGCAGTTGAAGGGGTATAAGAAGAAGGAAAAAGCTGTATACTGGCAGAGAAAAATCCTGAGCTGCAGGATAAAAATCAGCTCGTAGACTTTGCAGGAACTGTGAGTAAAGGAAAGAAGGCTTTGTGGGTGTACTTGACTGTACTGCTCCATTGCCTTGCTGATATGCCATGAAAACAGTTTAATTAAAACCCTTTCAGCACTTCAGATGGAACATGGCTCTAAAGCAGGTATATGCAGTGTGAAGTCTACAGCATGAAACCTCCAGAGCTCTTTTTCCCCCTTTAAGGGACAGAAGAGGCTCTGTTGGGTTCAGTGCAGGATGAAATATCTTGAGTTTGCTCGAAAACATTTGAATATTGACAGACCTCCCACTGTGCTTTTTTTTTTGGCAAGCAGCAGCTGTGAGGAAGACTGCTATAAATAGAGACAAATGCCACTTAATAAAGTTGGTAGAACATTGCTTCAGCTCCTTTCCCTAGATAAAGTCATAGGGTGCATTTATGGGATGCTTTCCTTGCTGCTAATTGGGGTTAAGCTTGGTATGGCTCTTCACCTGTGTTCAGAAAAAGCTTTAACACAAGCAGCTCTAGAAAAATCAGCCCATACATTATAGCTCTTAGAAAGTGACTGGGTAGTCTGAAGTACTTGCTTATCAACCTCTCAAAATCCTGCAGATTTTCATACCAATAAACAAAGTATTTTTAAATGCTTTTAATGCTCTTGACAGTGAATTTCATGGACAGATTTAACCAGACCCTCACTCTGTTGTCTCCTTTTATCTCTTTCAATTTTTCTCTGATCATCAGCTTCAGTTCATAGCATGAAAGATCAAGAAGTGATGCTTTGCACTTTGATTTGTTTAGCTTTATTAATTTCTACACAAGCTTTTTTTCTCCACCTGGGAATATACTGAAGCTGCAAGTCAGGCCAGTTGCCTGTCCCATCACTTCCCATATTCAGGAAAACTGAGGCACATGGTGATGGAGATTTCCACATGGGAGCAGAGCCCACAAGGTTACCATATACAGTGATTAGTGTTTTCTACCCCATTGCTAACAAATTTTGAATATTGAACTGTTATTTCCTTACATTACCTTGAAAAGTCTCTCTCTTTTTTTTAAATGTATTCTGTTCATCTAGTTTTACTCTATCCTTGAATGCTCCTCTTGACTCTGTCTCCAAACTGGACTACATGAATGTATTGTACCCAACCACAGTCATATTGCAATGTCATGGCATAGAAATGCAAGAGTTGTGATCAAGAATAGACAAAGCTTCAAGACAGTATAGCTAAACTCTTTGGATCTCCAGCAGTTTGTGCTTCGAGTGTGAATGTTGGATATTCACTAACTTCAAATGTGAGCAATTCTGGTTTCATGAAACTGAAAAATAAGCTGAAAAATCCTATAGGAATTTTTAACATGGAATTTTGCATTTACTGTGTTCAAATGTTCTTATAAGGGTTGTATAAAACTGAAGATAGTGCGAGCAGAAGAAGCCAAAAGCTTGTCTTGAAAGGGCAAAGATGTGGGAAAGGAGATAATAGCGTATTCGGGCTATGAGGTGTAGATGCTTGGAGGCTAAGGAGTCAGGAAAGCTGTTAGAATGGAGGCTGGAAAGGGTTGTTCCTCCCTTTATACAGTTTACCCAAAATCTGCTGGGTTCTGGTACTTGTTTTTTCATGTGCCTCGATAACCCTGACAAGGGCA
>VWZO01012990.1:0-285464 GCA_013396975.1 Bucco capensis
CCAATTGCCGCGGGCCGGTGGCCAGGCCCCGCCCCGTCGGCGGGGAGCGGGGGCGGTGCGCTGCCGAGCGTGGGAAAGCGGCTCCGGGCCAGGCAGGCGCCGAGTGCGGGCCGGGGAGGGAGGAACGGCCCCGGAGGGGCAACGGGAGGTGTGACTGCGTGTGCGTCCGGGTAGCGTGTGTGTGTGTGATATGTACGAGTGTGGGCACGGCACCCTCGACACCGCTCGGGTGCCTTCACCCCTCCTAACGCTGGGGACCCCCAGCAGGATTCGTGTTCAATCCTGGTTCGGTATTTCACGTTGTTCTCTGGAATTCAGAAGGCAGTTTTCACTTTTTTATCCTGAGTTGGAAGGAATCCATAAGGATCATGGAGTCCAAATCCTGTCTATGCATAGGACAACCCCAGAAGTCATACCATGTGCCTGAGGGCACTGTCCAAATGCTTCTGGATGCTGTCAGCCTTGGTGCCATGACTCCTGCCCTGGGAAGCCTGTTCCAGTGCTTCACCACGTTCTGGGTGAAGAACCTTTTCCTAATATCCAACCCTCTCCTGGCACAGCTTCATGCCATTCTCTCAGGTCCTGTCGCTGGTCACCAGAGAGCACAGATCAGCTCTTGCCCCTCTGCTTTAGACCATGATGAGGTCTCCTCACAGTCTCCTCCAGCCTGAACAAACCAAGTGACTTTAGCTGTTCCTCACCAGAAGCTGAAAGCAAATAAGCTTTGCTATGCAGTAGCTGGTGAGGAAGAAGTGATGAGAGGAAAGGTCAACACCGCATGCAGTGTGTGCCAAGTTCTGGCTGGCATGCTCCCAGCGACTACATGCTGCTCTGCACTGAGCAGGGCCCTCAGCCTGCATGCCTTATTCCCCCAAACTGCCATGTTCCCCAGCACAAATCCTCTGCACTCTGCCAGCTTTCTCAGGCTGAGGTACTGGCAAAGTGGGACAGGTGAAATGAGGGTGTACCTCTTTGAGGTGGTTTCATAATAATTACATTTGCATTTACATGAAGCCTTTCAACTAAAGCTCCTGTTCTGATTCTTTTGCATTTTGCAATTGGAGGGGCTGGAGGATAACCAAAGACCTGCACAGTGTGACAGCCAAGAACTGATGAACCACCCAGTTTCCCCAGTTCAAGACCCTGGAACAGCTACTTTCAGCCTCCCACTTGTTCAGGTAAAAGTTCCTGGCACAGAGTTACTCCTGATTTCATGGAGGTGCCCCTAATTTTGCAAACCATCTCTGCTGGGAAGGGAAATGGAAGCAAGGAGCAGGCTAAATGTACTTCATAGCTGCAGCTAAGAAGATAAAAGAGTCCTTCAGCCACCTCTAGGTAGCTGACAGAAGGTGACAGAAATATTCTGTTCCCACATTACATTTGTCATGAATTTATCCTTTCTGAAGTGCTATAATTAAGCTTGTGTCAGCACTTCTACTACATCCACCACTCCAGCTTCTATTTGTTATGAAATATATCTGTCTGCACCACTTGCTCTTACAGCACCACAAGCCAGGTCAGTGGAAGGTGCAATGACCTGCAGACTACACAGCTGACTTCTCCCATCCAGGCATGTGTATGACTACTTAAAACTATGGGGGGAAAGAACAGTTGTAAAAGAAGTTAAGTGGCATTAAAGCATTCTTTGCTTGTGAGTAGAGAGCTGGCCAGATCCCTCCCTATCCTCAGCTCCATGCAGCAGTGGGGCCAGGCAGCCTCCAAAGATGCTTTTGTAGACATTGACTTCTCTGAATGATTTACAGGAATGGGCAAGAAGAGTGAAGTTGTGCCTCAGTGTAGACAACTGCAGTTGGCTATCACCTGCTGTGGGAAGATAAGAGATGTTTGCCTGCGTGTGGTTTCAACCTTCTCATCCAGCACTACGAGGAACAGACAGCAAAACCAGCTTGAAATTACTCTTGTGCTTTTCTGGTCCTGGGCAGGGCTTGATCCTCAGCATTGGTCTAATTATTAACCATGGCCCAAAGGGAAGTTTTATTAGCCAGCAGTTGCCAACAGGTTGAGGCAGGGCTGTCATGCACCTCCCTTGCCAGAAGAGCAGGCAGGTGAGCAGCCCCATGCTCACCAAAGTCCAAGTGAATGAAAATGACAGTGCACAAGAAAAAGAGCTTAATTTCAGACCTCACTGATACCTTCACAGCAATGAGGCAATGAACATTAGGAGGTGACAGCCTTACAGCCTTCTCTTCTGTGCCTAGCACAACCACAGTGGCTCCATTTTCCCTGCTTCACACTGCAGTGCCAGCACCCTCTTGCCTTCTACATGTCCACCTCTTACTACAGCCACCCCAGCATCCTAACCTTTCATCCCACAACTCTTGCTAGCCTACACACCAGCACGCTTGCCTCCCCCCTTCTTGCCTCCCCATCACTTCCAGAACTCAGTGTTTCCAGATCCCAGGCTCTGCAGCCACATCTTGCTGCCCCAGTGCTGGAAGCAGGAATGGCAGGACAGGGTAAAATCATGAGGGCTAAGCTGAGACTCAGGTCTGCGAGATTCAGGAACTGTTGGTCACAACTGTCCCTTAGAAGGGAGTGGGGTCACTTTTTGTGTGCCCCCCTCCCCCTTCTTCTCTGCCAATTTCAGTGCTAGTCAAAGCCCCACTGAAAGGCAGCTGTTTATTGCTGCTGTAGGCTCCCCTCCAGCAGAGACCTGCCACTGCTGACCCTTGCTCTGGTGTGTGCTCTAAATTAACTCCCACCCCCTTCCTTTAGCTCTTCTCTCCCAAGGGAGCAAGTGCTTTGAAGACTAATCCCATCACTGTCACTCCCAGTGCAGGAACCTCAGCATCACTATGGTTACTGTGCCCAATCCAACCAGTGGCTCTGGTACTCACATCACAGCCAGAAGGACATCAGCACTCCCCCACAACCTCCTCTCCCCACCTATATCACACTGCAGCATCAGCTCTGCAAGAGAGAGGTTGCTGCTCCCAATCTTGTGTTTTTCTTTACTGATTTCTGGCTGGCTGCTGTTGATTTTTGGTGCCATTGGCACTGTTCAGAACTAGTTCTCACAGATCAAATGGAAGCGCTTGAGAAGTGAGCAGGAGGGACAGAGGAGGAGTTTAGACTTCTTTCATGATCTGTTAGCAGTAGTATGGCTGTAAATGTGTTTTCTCAGGAGCTGAACACTGCAATTCAAGTCTGCACCTCCCTGAGGTCCAGATCTCTCTAAGCATCTTGGCCCCAGGTTCTGCCATGCTGTGCACCTTGTGCTGGAGCAACATGAACATCAGACATTCACACTCATGCATCTGTAGTGATGTCCAGGTTGTCAAGACACTTCTGTCTTCCATCTGGCCCAGGATAGGGATAATTTTTACATCAAAGTTGTTACTGTAAGCAGATTGCCTCAGCTGCAACCCTTCTGCTGCAGCACCAGCTCCAGCTCTCATTTTTTGGAAGTAGCGTACAGCTATAAATAAGCAAGACTAGCACTGTCAGCATCTTAACAGCAGCAGTGCTGACAGATTTCTCTTCTGGATGATTCTGAACAACACATGTAGTCTTTTCATTTACCTGATTAGGCTTCATCTCATCGCCAAAACCAGACCTGGGCTATAACTGTGTTAAGGCTTGATCTGGGAGTACAAAGCCACCTTGTATTCAGCCCTCTGACTGAGTGGGACACATGCAGATTGGCTATTTTATCACTTGGTTTCATTTCAAATCAATTCAACCCCTTTTCTCCTTTTTCATGCAAGCCTCCCTCTAAGCCAAGGCTCTTCTAGACAGCAGCTTCTTCCACTAGACTTCCCTTCTTCTGTTCCCAAAGCACAGCCTGCCCTGTACACTAAAAGAAGCCAAGACCCTACAGGAGGAATGATATCCCCTCCCAGTTCATTCTAGCAGATAGCAGTGCAAACCCAATAACCTGCATGGACCCACTGTTCTGAAAGTGACCTCTATTGCATGTGCTCATAAAGAAGAAAAATCATTCCAGGAGAAATAGTTTTCTTCCCAAATATTGCCCATCTGAAAGATTTATTCCAGATCATCTCAGTTATATGGAAAGGAGCTACTAAAGCAGCATGCCAGGGCAGCTGCAGCAGTCAGCATAGTCCCATGCATAGCCAAGCCTCTCTTTTTGGTTGATTAAAAATCCCTTGGGTTTACTTGTCACAAGCCCAAATTACTAGGATATGCCTCTTGATACCTAACTAAGCATTGTGATACCATGATGATGAGTTCTGTATGAACACCTCCATGGTCACTATTAATGCTGATACTCTAAAGCAAGTGCTCTTGGTGCTTAAACCACAGCAAATGTCTTTAATTCCGCACAATAGCTCACTTAGAATATGTCTCAAAGCTGTGTTGTAAACCGGAAGTGGTGACCACTTCTCACATCTAGAACCTATCCCAACCATATTCAGCTTGGCAGGAAGACAAGAAGCTGGAAGTGTCACCCTGGAGCCCAGCCCCCTGACAGCAGGAGACATGCGCTTGTAAGCTGTCTGAAGGATATTCGATTGCCCTCTTTCTTCTCCTGCCTCTTTCCTAACAAAAGTGGAGTGACCTCCCCCATGACCTGGCAAGTGCTGAAATTCCCCAAACACATTTCTCTGTTGTGCCCCAACACTGAAAAAAAAGGAAATGATACACTTGGAAGTACAGAATGAAAACTCTAGCTGGCTCTTGCTTGTCCTGCAAAGGCTGATCTTCACCTCCTGCCCAGCAGGTTTTGTGCTGCCTCCCACCCTCACCTGCAGTGCTTCACTGGAGATTTATGTATTTATTGGTGTCTTTATTTCTTTGCAGGAGAAGAGAGTGGGGGGCAGGGGGAGGGAGGAAGGGGAGGGGGCAGGGCTGTGTAATTGCAGTTTACTCTGCGTTCCCACGCTGCTATTGTTTGTGCCTTTGTTTCCTATTCCCATCACGTGTGCTAATTAGCTGGAGCTGCTGGCTAGCTGGGAGGCGTGTGGCTGGAGGAAAAGCAGAAAGATCACTTCCTGCAGGGATTCGAGGTAAGCTGAACAATTCTTTGCTTTGCTTTCAAGCCTCTCCCCTCCTCCCCGGCTTTACCACGAAGGGGCTGAGAGAAGTGGCGATTGTCAAATACTAGCCACAGAAAAGGCAGAGATTTTCTCTTCTGAAAAGGAGGAGCACCTCACAGAGTCAAAATAAATCAGGTTGGACAGAACATCTCAGCCGTGTTTAACAAGCCTGATTATTTTTATTCTGCAGAAATCCCCGTGTCTTTCTATTGTGGCTAAGAAGGCAAAAGCAGCACTTAAAAAGAATCCTTAGGTTCTTTCAGCCTGCCCTTAGGAAGTGAGTCAGGTTTTTATGGCAAGGCTAAAGCTAGCTCGTGCCATGGCTTGCAAACCAAAATGAGACCCAGAGAAGGGGAGAATCACCTGAGTCATGGCATTGGCTTAGTAGTGCAGGCATCAGAGAGCAAGGCCAAGTCACACAGCAAGGCCAAGTACCTGTGCATGGACCAGGGTTTAGACTCAACATTCGATTTGGTTTAGGTTTGGTTTTGTTTTTCTTTCAGCTCTCAAGTTAATCCTCCTACCATAGCCCTGGTGCTTTTCAAATGCAGAGCACACTGCACTCTTCTCAAACGGTGCAGGCAGCATGCAGCCCACACAGGGACCAGGCTGGAGTCCCTCTGGTGGGAGCTGCCAGAGTGCCACCAACCCTTCTATCACCTCAGTGGCCTTGGCTGAACCCCATCTAGCTCAGTCAGTGGAAGTCTAGCCTGTGCTTTGCTACACAGCTCCAGTAATGTCCAAGGAAAAGCCCAGAGAAATGGCCAACTGTCTGCTCTGCCACTGTAGGACTGCAGCTAGGTAAAACTCTACATTTCCAGCCTCTGGGATGTTCCAGAATTTCTACACTTTTGTTTTGTTTTTACTTACAGCTGGGAGAATTGAATTCTCTTAAGTCTATTTGGTTTGGGGTTATCCTGTCTTTTCTGTGGGGAAAACAAGTCCCAGATTTTGGAAACAGTGAAACACTTCCCTATGAGTCAGCTCAGCTTTAAAGAGCATCTCTTGGAGTGTCACATGAACACTTGGACACTGTCATTTATGTCATCTCCTAACCCTGGTTTTTCTTAGAGGCTAGGTCCCCTTTATGGGTTACCTGTCTCATGATACCCTCTTCAGCTCAGGGCACAGGGAAGTGTTTGGAATTCCTGGAGGTACAGGCTGGCTAGGTGGCCCAGAGCAAGGCTGGATGATTTTCCTGCTGTGGAAGGAAATTTACAGAGTCCATGTGCAAGGCTTCAAAGCTGGCATCTGCAGACCTTCACACACATCCTACTTTCTGTTCCTAACCACATTTTTGCCCTCTACAAACACTTCACATCCATGCAGTAACTCCAACTGCTTTGGTAGCTTAAATGGGAAAATACTTGCAGTCTAGCTCTCTGCACTGCAGGGAGTGCTGTGTTCAGGTATCTTCTAAGGCTGTGTAAGGATCACCAACATCTACCAAAGCAGCTCTCTGCACTCTAGCAATTACAAAACTTCATCAGGACTTAAGCTAGTTAATTTTTTAGTTCTTGCAACTCATTCTTTATATTTAGAAATGCAAAAGCACCAGCAAGGACAAAAAACCCAACAACAAACCAACCCAAAAAACCCAGCCCATCAGTGACTCATTCAAAAGCTCTCTGTTCTTTTTCCTGTTTTCTCCCTGAATATGGAAAGTGGCTGCCTACTTCTGTCCTGATCTTCAGAGTCTAGGTGGGACTGGTTTAGCTGCCTGCAGGCAGCTTCACTGCAGAGTTCATGGCCGCAGCTGCCTCCAGCAGCCACTGCAATGGAGCAGCACAGCTCCAGCTAGAAGAAAGGCTTCTGGGGGCATTAGTGATGGGAATTGCAAAATGCTCTGCAGAGATGCCTACGTCTTTTGGAACTACAAATGAAGTGAGTGACCTCCTTTCAACTTTCTCTCGGTGTGTGCTGGTCACACACAAGGGCAGATAAATGAGAAGGTTGCCAAAGCTTTATATGGATTTCTTCTGGTAACAGAGAGCTTCTTTCAAGTACTAAAATGTTTCCTCATGTATCAGGAGGAAGAAATCATTTCTCTCCTTAGAGGTACTTGCAGCAATGATATTGCTGTCAACTTGATGGTCTAAAACAAATGAGATGCAGAGTTTCTGTGCCCAGTTTATCCACTTTCTCACCTGGTCTAGTGAAAGATATTCTCTTTCTTTGCACACTTTGCCTCTCAAGGATTTGGAAGCCTTTTAGACACTGGAGCAATGGGCCTCAGGCTAGGTACACAGATGAGATAGTTAATCAGTCACTCACAGATTGTTGCTGAGATAGGAGAGCTTCCATACACTCTCTTGGAGAGCTCTCAGGTTTGGGATGACTGAAAATGGGGGGATGGTTCCAGTCCCACATTTACAGCCACAGGAATGCAGAGCCCACATTTAACTTGAAAATATTTGCATAAAACCTTCAGGTAATAGAAAGGAAACTGATGGCTTTATACCAGCTGGATTATAGCAAGCCAATATTGACTCCAGGTTTGAGTTGTCAGCAAGATTTATTTCCCTCCAGGTAAACATTGACTGTGGCACAGCCAAGGCCAGTATTTACTCTGGAGGAATATCAGTCTTGTGGCTCAAAACTGGGAATTGATATCTTCATTGTTATACTTTTTCATAAATACTAGGAAGGGAAAAGATTGGGCTAATAGGAAACATAGATATGCATAATTAAAGAGAGGAGTTCTGATGAAGTGAAAAAAACAAATACAGAATGAAGGTTATTACCTTTGACAAAAGATGGGAGCTGCCCAAAGGAATTACCACAGTGGCAAACCCTTCCTGCCCACACTGGTTGTTGACCTCTAGAAACAGCCAGAAGTGTAAGCAGTAGCTGCCATCAGGAACGGGATAACATATGGAACAAGGATTCCTGTTCTCAGTCTCCTTTGAACTGCCAGTTGGTTTTGTCTTAATATTCTGTAAGCCCTACAAAACACAACATGCCTGCTCTGTCAGGGGCTAGGCTTAGAAAGCCATTGAAATGGTGCTGTCTCTGTAAAGAAACACAGCATCTAAAACTTACACCAGGAGGAAGGCAGGGAGCCTGTTTGGATTTGGGAGCATTGATGTGGAAAATGCTCCATGTTTCTTATCACTCTACTGGCAAAGCTGTGAAGGAGGGCATGAAAATCCTTAGCTATCAAGTTATCAGTGCAATTTCTTGGCACACGCACACACACACCATCTTCCTCCAGGCAATGTACAACCCTTTCCCAGTTAAAGTGTTACAAGCATATAAAAACAGCTATTACCCTGATAATGCCAGAGATAGTCCTGTTAGTTAGAGACAGACAAACAGCCTGCAGGATCCCATAGAGCTGGAAGGGCAGCAGTGCTCCCCAGCACAGAGCCTAGGTGTAACAGCATGCAGGAGGTGCTAACAGTAAAGAACCAGCCACCATCTAGATACCAAGGACTAGGGCTGGTTTCCCAGAGGTTCATGCCACCACATCCCTGCTGGGAGCAAGAGGAGTTTACAGAATCATTAAGGTTGAAAGAGACGCCTAAGAACAAGTCCAACCATCTACCTATCCCTAAACCATGTGTCCCTAAGTACCACATCTCTATGTTTCTTAAACCCCTCCAGGGATGGTGACTCCACCACCTCCCTGGGCCAATGCTTAACAACCCTTTCAGTGAAGATATTTTTCCTAATATCCAATCTAAACCTCCCTGGTGCAACTTGAGGCCATTTCCTCTTGTCCTCTCACTGTTAACTTGGTAGAAGAGACCTACCCCCATCTCACTCCAACCTCCTGTCAGGTAGCTGTAGAGTTTGATGCAGGCTAGCTAAAATACACCCTCTTAGAAAAGTGCCAAGGATTAGGGCTGGGCCAACCACTAAATCCAGTGACAGACATTCTCTGTTATCCCCTTTTCTCCCACTCCAGGAAAAAAAAGGAAAAATTAACAGAGAGAGAGAGACTTGGGGATTGAAAGTGAAACTTAAACTACTTTAATGAAAATAATAACAAGAAAATTATATATACATATATATATATATATACACACATACAAAACCAATAGCACATCCAACCCCCTCTTGATGGCAACTACCTCACCCTCACCACTGATGCTGTAGCAGAAGGACTCACCAGCAGATGGAAATCAGACCCAGGGGCTGGGTCGTGGAACTGGAGTCAGGAACTCTTGGACTGAGATTGAAGGCAGTACAGACAGCAGAGCTGGGCCAGAGCTAGGCTGCTCATCCTCACCAGGAGAGTTCCCAGTCCATCACCCCAGACAGCTCAACCTTCAGGAAGAACAGAAGCCCCAACCTCTCCATTTTTGTATTGACTGTTAATTAAGTGCTAAATAGCTTAATCATGCACCTGCCTTGCTTGGGTCTTAGGCCTTAGAAGGTGGAAGAAATTTTGGCTGTGGAATTTTATGTTTTTGATGTAAGAGATGTGGATTTTGTCCCTCAATTCACATGGAAATCATTCAATCCTGACTGATGCAAGCACCAAAAGAAACACAATAGTAAGACAATCCCCTGCATGACTGCCTCAGAATACTAGGAAGTACTGGACAGCAGTCCTTTCTCTACAAGATGAAGAGTTGTTCAG
Organism: Bucco capensis; assembly: GCA_013396975.1. Lineage (NCBI taxonomy): Eukaryota > Metazoa > Chordata > Aves > Piciformes > Bucconidae > Bucco > Bucco capensis. The sequence continues at coordinate 9,610 of VWZO01012990.1, forward strand.
GAAAACAGAGTTGCCACACAGAGGCATGTGGTTGGTCATCAAGATGAAAAACTATCACATGCTGAAACTTCATCTGAGAGCAGTTCATCTGTGAAAAGTGTTTGCTCTTGTAGTGCCAAAGGGCTGTTCAGCTCAGGTAATTGATGGGCTGTGTGTCACCTTGATCAGCTCTTAACTTAGGGATCTCAGCTTCTTTTCCATGTGGATTTCTTCCTTTCATACAGATACTCCCAACATGGGACACAACCAACCCCTTCCTGTATGTCAGGCCTTCAGCTTCTGTCTTAAAATCAACATGGGTTGTCCCAGTGGGCTCACATGAGGCTATAATTGGGTCCCTCAGGAGGGTTTTACATGAAAAGGAGATGAGGTTTGTGGCTTTGTCCAAACCAAGGAGCCAAGGGAGGAAATGAAGGAAGACCCAGGAGGAGCTCTCCCTTGCTCTCACCTCCTGTGCCAAGAAAGGCATAACAATGAAATGAGTATTTGTATTCTGTTCCTGCAGCTCACAAATATTTCATTCCTTGTGTTTGTGTAGTTTTAAGACTTCTTTGGCCTCAGTGAAATCCCTTCCCTTGCTCAGATTCATAACACTGTCTATAACTGGCCATGCTAGAGGTCTGGAATGCTCTCCGCCTCTTTGGGAAAGAATTACCATTTGTGTGGTCTAATAAATGGTCCCAGAGGGTTCAAGATGAAATAGGCAGGGTCTTACAGGAAAGAAAACTATGTGAAAACTCATGCAGCCACACTAAGCTGCAAGGAACAAAACAGAGTTGTAGCCTGGGGTAAGAACCAGTAGCAACTCCCTTAATTGCTACCATGTCGGCGTGTGAAACTCCTACCCCTGCACAAGCTAATGTGAACCTGATGCAGTTAGGTTTCTGATTGAGGCCAGCTAAACTTCACTTCAAAGGTGCAGATAACCCCCACAACAGATCTGCTGTGCAGCCAGAGCTCTGTGTGTCATCTGAGCCTGGTTAGGTGGTCAGTGTGGGCCACACAGACACCCCAGGGCAGGCACCTTTAACATGCAACTGGTATAAATAAGGCAGCCTGTGCCTCTGAATCCATGAGCCCTTCCTCATCCTGCCTATGGAGAGGAAGGGAAGGTGAAGCCCCTTTGATTAGACCACAAATGATCCTCTGCATTCAACCACATTTTCTTCTTTCCCCCAAGGTGTGCTTCAGTGTGGGCAGCTTTACAAAGTCTCCACCACAAGCAGAGGAGCAACTGTAAGTACTGAGAAGGACACACTCAGCTCTGCTGGCCCTAAGCAGATCTTAACAAATTTGGGCTCAGAAGGTCCTAACTCAAACCCAGTGGGGCCAGCCAGCCCACCTGGAGGCAGAGATGCCATGGCCAAGATGATGCCTTTTTCCTCTCCAGCATGAGACAACCTTCCCATGGTAGTTCTTCCCTAGATCCCTGGCCCATGCAATGGCCTCACACTACTTGTCTTGGTTTTTGAGAGTTGCTTATGAGTTGCTCCAGGAGGAAAGTCCTGGCCCCACAAATGCCCAGGCCACCATCCCAGGGCATTGCTCCTGGTGTGTGCTCAGACGTGCTGACACTGTCTGGCCCCTCAGTGCCTGCTCAGTCACACAGGAAGCCTGTGGTAAAGCCAAGAATCAAACTGTTGCCAGCAAGACCTCCTGGCAGTCCTGTGTCTGCCTTAATCACTAGATTGCACTTCCTTTGCTTCATCCAGTAGACAAGATTTCTTCTTTTTTTGGTATTTTTAGTGGGCCACTCTCCAGTTTCCAGTGGGTTTCAGCCGTGCTAAATAAGAAGGCTGCTGTTCAGTTCTTTTAGTTGTATGTGAATGCTTTCAGACACAAATTCCTGTCGTGTTTTCTTTGAAAGGAATCAGAAGTGTGGAAAGTGTTTCTTACAATGCTTTCAATGCTCCTGTAAATCCTTCCTCTTTTAATTAAATCTACAGAAAACATGACAGTACCTGACAGTGATGTGGCAGCTCCCATGTTATGCACTGCTGTCACTGAGAGAGGAAACTGGTTTGAAGGCAGTCCCAGGGCAGGTTGTTAGGAGGAAAGAGGCAGTGAAAGAGAACAGGAACAGCTGTTTGAGACTGATCAGATGAGCTTTAAGTAAGTGAAAGCAACAGCACCTGGCTTTTCTTTCAGATCCCTCAAGGGCCTGCACCCGCACCCCTTCACTGGACCCCTTGTTTGGTTGGCATGTGCAGTCAGGAGGAGAGAGACATTTATCTTCTGTGGCCAGACAACAGCCTGAACAACTTCTAAAGCAATGAGTCTTGAGGACCACAGTCCAGCAGCCAAGGAGCTGGCCCACACTTGCAACTACTCTGTAGATGGTCTCTGAAGGCCAAGGCAGGATAAACAGCTCACCTGGAGAAACTGTTGCATTGGTGACCTCCTCCCTCCTGCCTCTCTGAGACCCACTTTTCTTCAGCAGCATCCCACCAGCTTTGACAAGCATATCAGCCCATTCCTGCAGTGTCTCTTTTGGCCTGCCCAGGAAACAACATCCTGCCCTGCAACCTTATCACATGCACTAACTGATCTCACACACCCAGTGAGCTGCTGCTGGTAACAGAGTTAACATCAAAAGGGCTGAATCCCCTGATTTGTGCTGCCTAGCCATAAATTAACTGAGCTCTACCCCCAGCATCCCATCCCTATGACCTCTGAGGTGCTAGATTTACCAGGGTATTCCCTGTGCTAAGGCAATGTGGAAATTGGGTTAGTCATACTTTCCTGGAAGTTTGATCCTCACGCTGCTTGTCTGCCTGTGAGCTTCCCCTGCACCCACCACAAGCACTTTCCAAACCAACTGCTTGTCCAGTGGAATGCCTTCCTGCTCCATTGTGAACCAGGCCCAAAATGATTTGCATTGAGAGCCAGCAGGAATTTAGGCTAAAAAAAGGAGTGAGGGGATTGTTGAGGTGGCTGAATCAATGAGCTTAATGAGGTGTTTAAGAAACATTTAGATGTTCTACTTAAGGACATGGTTTAGTGGTATGTTAGTGATAGGTGTGGTTGGACTTGATGGTTTTAGAGATCTCTTTCAACCTTAATGATTCTGTGATTCTGTTTCACACAGAGGTTTGCTTTCAGCTGAGAAAGGGATCAGTGGTTATGAGAGATAGAGCCCTGCAGAAAAGTCACAGGGCTGGGCTGGGCTGGCTGCAGCTGATAGAGCTGAAGCAGTTGTCATTCAAAATGTCCATCATCCCTCCATCTGACCCACTTCTGCAGCACTGCCACCATAGCTGTGGGAATTACTCATCCAGGCCAGATCAGCCAAACCTGAATCGTTTGGGTAGAAGGTTCTTCAAGGAGCTGGGTCATTCAGAGAGACAGCAATTAAGGGCCAATTTCACGATCAGTCTGTAGAAGGTAAAACAACCTAAAGGCAGGGAAACCTCCCTCTGGCTGACATACAGGCAGGGAGGGGATGTGTGGGTAGCCTTGTGTGCCCTTCATGCTGAACACAAGACATTTGCTACTAGCTTTAGTCTGCAGCTCAGTGTGACAAAACGTGACAGTGCTGGGGGTCTCCCTTTACCAGGAGCATCATAGCAGTGGAGAGGGCAGGGCTCCAGTCCCATCTGTAAATCCTTGAGAAGAGCAGGAGAAAGCCTGTTTTTTATATTGCAGGGTCACTTGCTACCTCTACATCTTTCCCAGTTCAGGACTGCATGAGCTTGCAGACAGCCTCTGCCTGCTGCCAGCCACTCTGGTTTTCAGCCAAGCTGCACAGATCAGCCTCACAGTGAGGTCTCTGGAACTTCAAGATCTGCAAAGCCTAAGTCTGATCCTGCCCTCTGGATCTCTGGAGGCTGTGGAGCTCCACTGTCAGGCATTGTCTTGCTCTTTGGCTTGTGTTTTATTTATGAGAATTAGCCTAGAGGTTGAGAAATTACAGACAGGCAGGCCAATGTCTGCAAGTGGAGTTGGCCAGAGACAAGATTATGCAAAGCAGGAGACACTGGAAAATCAAATTAAAAATACTGTCCTGAAAAGTGGGTTGCATAATAAAAATCGTAATTAAAATTTAAAAAAGAAAAAAAAAAAAAGAAATCTAGATGCAAGCCTTTCTAGTCCCTGCTTTTCTGACCCCAGCCCTCAGGACGATGTGCAAACAGACGATTAAAGCGGAGGGAAGGAGAGCGGTTCTTGCCCGGCAGAGTGAATGCCGGCAGCAGGTTCCTCTTTTGGCAGGGCAGCGGGTGAGGAGAGGGTGCAGGTGAGCTCGGAGGGGTGGCAGTGGGCAAGGAGACGTGGCTGGCAGGCCGGGAGGGGTGGCAGCGGGCGAGGAGGGGTGGCTGGCAGTCGCCGAGGTGCGATGGCCCCACAGAAGGCCATGCATTGTGCGCGGTGCGGCGAGCCGGCGCTCCGGTGCCAGCCAAGAAAACAAATGCCTCCCCGCTGTCTCCTGGAAATGTTTCCACCGCTCCTGCTGAGCGAGTTCATTTCAAAGCCAGCTGACTTTTTGCCCTTTCTAATCGAGCTTAAAATGTTTCTGTTTTCCAGCCCCCTCCCAACTCCCCGACCCTCAGGCTCGCAGGCATTAATACCGCGGGTTTGTGAAATGCCAGCGGAGTCTATGGCAAATCAAAAGGATTAGGAGGGCGATTGGTATCTGAGGGGGCCACTGGGCTCTAAAGATTCTTCCCCACAGCGCTAGCGAAACGCTATAAACCTGCAAATCTTAAAAGGCATCGCTTAAAGCCAACCAAATCCTCTGTGGAGTCTGACCCCTCCAGCTGCGGCGCTGCTATCCCGCCTTTCCCATCCTCGATTTCTTCCCTTTTATTTTATTTCTTTTTCCTGGCTCTTCTCTAGGGCCGCGGAGGAGCGGAGCGGGGCGGGCTCGGGGTGCGCTAGGGAGCCGCGGGGCCGAACGCCCCGGGGTTGCGGCGGGGAGTGCTTCCGGCACGGTGGCGGTGGCAGTGGCAGCGGCAGCAGCTCCTCCCGGCGCTGCCGCCCCTGGCTCGGCCCCGCAGCTGCCCGCCCGCCGTCCGGCCCCCGCCGAGGCCGTGTGTGTGTTTAGGAGGTGCCGTTTCCCACAGCTCTGATCTAATGCAGCTGTAATTCAATCTCCGTGTGACCGGCACTCCGCCGGCGCTCTCCCACCCGCCGGCAGGCTCCTCTCTCTCCCAAGCTGTGTGTGTTACACATTTAGGCTGTCAATCTGACAGACTCCCCTCACACAACCCCTCTGTCTCGGTTTACCGTGTCAATCAAGCGGGTTTCGGGGGCTGTCTGCGGCAGGAACTCGGCCGCTGCCTCCGAGAGTCACCCTATACCTGCCACTCAGCCCCGGCAAAAAGACTTTTGTTTAATGCCATTTATGTGCGGCCACAATGAGTAAAGGCAGCTGAGGCAGATAAGGCTGAGAACCTGGAACAGATGTAAAAGAGATCAGATCGAGTTTTCTGCCGATCCTCAGCTCCTGCAGAGATTTATGACCCCTTTTAACCCTGTTTTAAATAGGTTAAACTGGGCTTGTTTTCTACAGCTGAAAGGAGACTGGCACTGGGATCGAGATTTACCCAGAGGGCTGACGCACTCCTGTAGTTTTGCTCTGTTCCTTATCATTTGGCCACTGCACTGCTCATCGTTTGAACACTTTTCTGTGATCTCACTATAGCTCACATCCTCCCAAAGATCACAAAGCTGCCAGTTGACCTTTAGCCCTTGAAGAGTCCTAATTTTGGGGCCGGCAACTCACAGCTCCAGAAGCAAGGCAAGGCAGGAGGACAATAGCGGCGGCAGAGGCCGAGGAGTACAGCACAACAATAAGGTGTCCTTGGAAGGCTGGGCTGCCATTGTCATCCCAGACACAATCATGGGAGACTCAATTGGAATCCTTTTCTTTTGGCAGACAGCTTTGAACTCTGCTTTTCCCTTCCTGCCTCTCCATTAACTCTAAGATTCTGCTTCTTCCCAGTGACAGATGAATCCGACAGAGGCAAGAAAAACCAAAGGGACAACTTCTGCTTGGTTAGCACTACTGAGCCTCCATTGACTTGCAAAGTCTTACTCCAGAGGGCCAGAAGTGAGAGGAGAATATTGCTTAGTAGTTTGGCCAGTGGCTTGTACCTCCCAGAATATTCATGATACTCATTATGGACAACAGCAAAGCTTTTCTACTCACTGACTGCCTCAGAACTGCCCTCCTTCTCTTCCTGCAGGCATCAACAGCACCAGAGAATTACAGAATCATTAAGGCTGGAAGAGACTTCTAAGATCATCAAGTCCAACCAGCAACTTATCACCCCCATGCCACTAAACCATGTGTCTAAGTACCACATCTCTATGTTTCTTAAGCCTCTCCAGGGATGGTGACTCCACCACCTCCCTGGGCAGCCTGGGCCGATACCTAACAACCCTTTCTGTGAAGAAATTTTTCCTGACGTCCGATTTCTAGAAGATGCTGGGAGTCAATTCTTGAGGGCTACACCACAACTGGAGTCCCCAAGAAGACCCATTCTGCGTATCACATCCTTGGGCTGGGACACAGGCTAAGCAGGGGAAGACTAGTGCTGGTCCCTGGGCTGCATTTTGGAAATGAGAAAGAAGAAAAACCTTGTTAATTATTTCCCTTTCATGAGTATTACTGACTGATCACAGTTTTCTAGTGTGCTGAGCTTTTGAAGCCAGCTGTAAGAGGTAAAACATACCTCATTTGTGCCAGACAGGGCTTCTTCTCAACTCCTGTGTTTTTTTCTGGTTGGGGATGGAGGTGAAAGAGGGAAACAAAGAGTGTTCAACATCTAGCTGTGCCTCTGCTGTGCACCTGTGTCCACAAGCCCCTGACAACAGGCTCCAGAGATGCAGCCCAAGTCCCAGCCTCTCCTGTCCCCATGCTGCTAGAGCAGGCTGAAATTCCACTGGCTTTGTGCAGACAAGGTCCCAGACCAAGAGCAAGAAGGCACAAGGACATCTTCTTGCTCCTTCAGTGGGAGACCAGGTAGAGCTTGGCCTAATTCCCTACTCCACTCACCTCTGCCTCAGCCTGCAAATTAACACCATCACCCTAAATCCACCATCGGAGCAGAGGGGGTAGGTTTTATTTAAAGGCAACATAAAAAGCCTATAAAAAAAGTTAAAAGCCCCCTATAATTATTTTATTTTCTGTCCTGTGATATTAATTAACAAAACATTACCCAGCTTGAGAATTGGATTCCTTCTGCCTGATGTGGGGAAGGAAAGGAATATCTCTTGAGAAAGGTCTCCAGAGTCCTTAATCACCATTTGAGGGCCCTGCTCTTTGAGGGGCCAGAGAGGAACAAAGTGGGCTGGGGATTAGTGAATGGCTTTTATTTCTTCCCTTAATGATGAGAAAAGTGCACCCAGCAGCCTAAGGTAGATGATAAATTGAGTCAGAAAATGTGACAGGAGTGCCCTTTGCTAAGCTAGAGGATCAGTGTCAACAATATATATATAAAAAATAATGCCTCTGTTTGCTCATAATAAATAATGTTTGAATCATTAAAGGGCAGAGATGGCATTGGCCATATTTAACTGCCTCCTACCTGCAGCCCCTTTGCAAACAAGCCCTTTGAAGTCACTTCAAAGGCTCTGTGCACACAAGGAGAGGCTGCAGGATCAGTCACTTCATTGGTTCCTCAGGGGACTGTGGAGCTGCCTCTGCCCAACAAGCTCATTCAGGGCTGGGAGTGAAAAGGGAGGCCATCCAAAAGCCCTTGAGAGGATTTTACTCCAAAGAAGAGAAAGAAGAAAATACAGCCTGTTCCCACTGACGTTGTTCCCCCAGCCGCTCTGAGCTGGGGTTTCTTCCAGCCATGGGAACAAACCAACAAAAAAAATCAGTTAATTCTAGGGTGGGGGGGAAATGACATTAAGTCATGATGCTCTGTCCTAGGCTTCTGCAAGTTTCTGTGGTGAGGGAGAAGAATCCAGGATGGAGCCAACATCCCCTGAAGTCACTGGAGACGCTCCCCGGGTTTAGAGAGTGCCAAGCAAGGCTTGGGTCAAAGCTAGCAGGCAGCAGGAGTCAGCAAGCTCTGCTGGCAGGATAGGGACAGCAGGAGCTGACTTCATCAAAAACAACCAACTCTGCATAGCAGGCTGCAACTGTTGTGCTGAAATATAGCTCCCTCTCTGAGTGCAGACAGGAGTTAACCTGCCCAGTGATACAGCAGGATTTGTGGAAGCACCTTTGATACTTTCCTTCTTTTTAGAGGCAATTTTCCCCTCTTTGCACAGATGCCATGAGAGTCACTGAATCCAGGCTGTTCATGCTGTCCAGATAGGACAAGATGGCATCAGGATGCTACAACTCACTGGTTTGTAACTTGGAGGAATGATGTCAGTTCTTTGGGTAGATCTGGAGCTCAGATCACCTTTGGAAACCAGCAAGCTACTGACAGGAGGTTAATTTTCTGTGCTCATTTTACCTCTTCATTCATTAAAGAGGAAGCCTACAAAGATAAGATGTTCACAAGTGCTGTGTTTTTTATGTCTAGGATTACACATTTCAGTGATAGATGCTGCCCTTCTACTTACTATGACCATTAAAAGGTTCAAAAGCACTTTCTGAGGAAAGCTTGTGTGTGCCTCTCATATGAAACTCAACACATGCAGGAGCAACGGCTTCTTGTTAAGTTTGAAATCAGAAGGAAATACTTCGACTAAGCCAAGGAAGGCTAGAGAGGAAGGAAACACTGTGGTCAAGAAATGTAAGGGTGAATGCCAGATAGATCTCATGAGATGCTGAGGAGAGAAATTTAGGAGATATTCCAAGAATATAACCGTGCCAGCCTTTAGATCTGTGGAAAGGAGAAGTGGAAACATGGATCAATGGTTCAAAAGGGCTTCTAAAAAAGACAAAAATGCCTTCAAAGAAAGGTTGAGGCAAACTGCTGTAGCTGGAGGGAGCAGAGGGAGGAAGGGAGAAGGAAAGCTTCATTGTGAAAGGCAGCGAGCACCACAGCTTGGGAATCCCTTAGGTCACGGGAGGGTGAGGAATGGAGACTTGACTCTCAGGGACCAATGCCACTGTGGTCTCCTCCCAGGCCAAAAAACAGGAATGCTACCCTGAATCAGGAGTAGACTGGAGGATGTCTGCCTCAGACACAAGATTGATGGAGGAGTAGCTAGAGACAGCATGGGCTTTGGAGCTTGTCTTAGGACAAGGGATCCTTCTGCAAGGTAAGAGTTAACCCTGCAAGCATGTTGGTGATCCTGGAAACTGCAAACATGTTGTGAATAGACAGAGAAGCTAAACACACCAAGAGAGAGGATCCAGAAAGAAAGCAAAACCAATTGTGGTAAAGTGGAGACAGGGCTGAGGGCAAGAGGTTCAGGGTTGCTAAATAAAGATGCCAGAGATTAGGATGAGCAATAAGCAGAAAGCTTCCTAACTACAAACAAGCTGGGAAAAGAGGACTTTGGGAAAGCTGAACAAATAAGCAGAAGGGACTTTAAAAGATACTTAGAGGAGAAAACATAAACCTTGAATAGAGTCCTACTTGAATAGAGCACTACTGTGGGGCATCAGAGAAGGACAAGTGTCCCCCTGCATTCCCCCCCTGACTAAGGTATCCCTGCAGAGCAGACTGAGGTTTGGATCTCCTTTCTGCAAAGAAGAGAGCTTCTGTGAGCTCTTAAGGAATACAGACCAGAAACATTTGGCTGAAGAAGGACAACAGAAGACAGAGGAGCCTCCTGGGCAGTCAGGTTTGGATTGCAGCTGAATGAAAAGCAAACAGTGCAAGAGAAAATAGAGATAAGCCAAATTTTTGCTTTCTGTTTTTCATAGTGAGTTGATGAAGAGGTTAATAGATGAGAAGCTAGGACATGAAGCTTTAATCTGTCAGCTACCAGTGTTTCACAGACAACTTTTCAGTCCTCCCTCTCATGATATTTTATATATTTACATAAGAAAATATGAAGTAGAATAGTCTGATAATTTTAATCTTCTTATAGCCTGAATTGCTGCTGAGAAAAAAAAAGGGGGGGAGAAAGATGTTTTTGCTTTATTTCCTTTTGGGAGAAAATCAGATACCACACGGTCATAAAGGCCTGAAATGAGAGAGATAAGTCCCTTTTCCCAAAGAGCTTACAGTGTGGAGAGGGAAAAAACCCTCATGGTTTTGTGTGTAGAGGGACAAGTGATCTTTTTATACCCAGAAATGCTCTATTTTCCCATGAGTCATAGTGTGGATTTGGGCATGTCCTTTAGAATGCCTCACATTTTAGCTCTGAGCACGGAAAGCCTCAGTCACAAGTCAAGCTTCGGTGCAGATGAGCTAGGGAACCTTGGAGCTGCCTCCACCAGCACAGACCCTGCCCCAGGTCACTGGCTGTGGCAGCTCTGGGGACCCTGCAGCCATCAGCAGCTTGGGAGTTTCAAGGTGTGCATGTAAGCCTGCTTGGATCACACCAAAGTGAGATGGCTTTCAGATGTGAGCAGAGCCCACCCATGAAGGTGGAGACTAACTGGTGCTAGCAATCAGTTTTGGGGTGTTGGAGTGGTTTTTTTGTTTGGTGTTTTTTTTTCCTTTCTGTTGTGTTTTTGTCTCGAAACCATCCCTAGGGATGGTGAGACTGACTCCTGGTGAGGAAGTCTTTTGTGCCAGCATTTAAACAAGAACTGCTCAGGATGCTCACACTTAGTTCTATGTTTTCAGAGCTTTTTTCCCAGTCCTTTTACCTAAACCTGAAAGCTTTCAATTGTTTCCTGAGTGCTGGAAGATTGGAATCAGCTCAGGTCTCTGGGTGGAGATACCTTCTGGGCCACATTATTGTTGTCCTGTCCCCTCAGGACTGGCTGTGTTTGCTGGGACACCCAGCAAGCCTCCATGGAGGACATGGCCCATTCTAGCCTAAAGAGTTTAGGGGCATGAAAGAAAAGAGAAGTGATGGGAGGCTTTGTAACCCTCCTGGATGACTTTCCACCAGCCAGAAATACTTCCCTATCCATCTCCTTGGAGAGAAGATGAACATAACCTAAACTTAACATAGCCAACTCGGTTGAGTTTTTTCTTCTGATAATGGATGTTTTGCCTAAAGCCTCAGCTCCTACATGGAAATCATGATGGGAGAATCTCGGCTTGTATTAAAAAGCAAATTTCTGTCCCTCAGGGCCATGAAAGAAAGCTCAAAATAGAGTATTGGGCAAATCATCCTGGCTTAGAAGACAAATCAAAATAAGCCCAAGGTAACTACCAAGGCCACAGCTTAGCATAACTCCCGTTCTAAGATAGCTGGGGCAGTCACTGCAGGTTCCTGACCCCATTCCTGGGTGAACTGCCCTTTGCCACCATGCCTTGCAAAAGGAAGTCATCATTTCAGTTACACCAACATAAAACCCAGACAAATTCATCAGCCTCACAGGAGTCTCATGACAAATACTGCTCAGTAATAAGAAGGCTACAAAAATAACCCAAAGATTCTTAGCCTTTTGATCATAATATTGGGAATAAATACTACACAATAAAAAAATGACAAGTGCTTACATGTTGCCTCTTGACTTCTCTGACTAAATTCTTCTGAGTACAACCAGGGAGACAGAAAGAAACAATGTAATCCTCATCCTAATATGGAAACACATTCAAAAGGAGCAGGAAGAATAGGATCTGCAACTTAATCTTAACTTAACTATCTCATAAATCAGCGCTAGACCCAGCAGCACAAGTAAGGCTTTGCATCAAGGGGTTCAGTCTGAAGGTTTGCTTGGAGGGGAAAGTGCTGGTCTAAAGGTTTCTAAAGGCTCAGCTCCCATGTGAACACATCCTGCTCAGCGAAATATCTCCTGAGCCTTTTCTCTACATACTTCTTATTTTCTAAGATAATCGAGTGACTCAGTGAACAAGGCTGGCACTAAAACTCAAGGGGAGGGAAAAGCAGAGGTAGCAAGCTCTAAATCCTCTGCCAAATCCCCTTTTCATAATTGATAGTCTGTCCCCAGTTTATCACTGAGGGCTCTCCCTCTCTCTCTTATTCCCCAGGCTCCTTTCCCAGTGGACACTCCATGCCAGCTGTCTCGGCAGCAGGAACGTCCTTTTTTTCCCAAGCCTGGACCTGTGGGAAAATCTCCATTGGCCAGTAATTGATTCCACCCTGCCAGCTCCATTACTTTAGCCCACAGTCAAACTGCCAGCAAGCTGGAGCCAGGCAGCCTCAGCCCTCCCCTGCTCCCACCATTGAAGTCTGTCCTAACCCAAGCTGTTAGCTACCGGTGCTCTGAGCTGATGGGGAAGCCTGCCCTGCAATTAGCACTAATCTGAAAATTGGCCTTTGCTAGCAAAGCCAAGCACCTGACAGCTAATTGCTGATGTCAGATTGATGTGTATTTAATATGGAAAGGTTATTTATCAAAGGGTATTTGATTTTTTCTTTTCCTGTTGGTCTGGGTTTGTCTCTGGATTGCCACAGGCGCTCAGAACCCACAAACCAATAAAGAGCTTATACTTTATTTAACTTCAGGAGCCTTCTAAAGACCCTTTTCAAACTCTTGGTGCAGGGCAGCTCACTACTCATCTAGGTATATTGTTTATAAAGAAACTGCTGCTAACCAAGCAGTTATTGTTTTTAGTCTCCTTTTTTTGGAACCAAAATATTGGTGAGGTGAAAGAAGGGTTGATCACAGAACAGCAACTGCCAGCCAGCCCCGGGATTAAAAATGAATGAAGTTTGGACTCATCCCCAGCATCCTGCCAGCCTTTCTTTACACCAGGCTCCTTCTGTGTTTACAGCATTACCTAGGCTTTCCCTGGCTGCTTCTATCATGCAGGGAAAACTATTGGACCTGTTGGTTTGAACACAGGTTTTGCCACTCAGGACAACAGAGCAAGGACTTCCCTGGTGGCTTTGCAGAGACAAAAGAACAGGCTCCTTAGATCCTGACTCTGTGATCAGGCAGCAGAAGGCAAAGCATCATGAGCATGGAATCTCCCATGTGCTGCAGGAAAGCTGGCTGACATCTATCTGCTGTAAAATGAGGTGTCTTGCTGGTGAACGGCAAAGATAGATGTTTTTTCCAGAGTGTAGAGCGATGGCTAGGCTGAAAAGATGCTGCATTGGGAGCATCTGCCTGCTGCTGCACAGGTTACCTTCTATAATCTCCATTAATAGCTTAAAACAGAAAAACCAACAGGTAGTGAAAGAGAATCACCTTTGTTTGGACTGGACACACACATTTCAAGTTACGCCAGGAAGCTCGGAGGAAATCACTATATCCTACAGAGGCTAGGAAATCAGCAAAGATACACCTGAAACTCTGGCATAGGAGCTACTCTAACCCTAAAAGCTGATGCTTTGAAATGAAGCAAGAGAGAAGAGAGTCCCCAGAATGGAAAATATGTATGGAAATTGGTACATCAGATAGGAGACAAGCACAGCAACTGTTGGAGACAAATCATGTTTTGACAGGGCAGTGAAAAGCAGCAGTGTAAGTTGTGTGAGGCAATTGCTCATGTTCATTCCACAGAAGGAAGAAAACATTTTTCATGTGTAGTGAATGTATCTCCTTTTTGCATGAACGTGGTTAAGTATTTCACAGAGCCCCTGTCCTCTAAACACTGCGTTTCAAAATATAAAAGCATGCAATTTGTATTCTTCCCCTAACTTCACACCACAGAAATTTAAGTGGAAAATACCCCAATGTTGAGGATGTGGAGAAGGATTTTCACACAAGGAGGCACCTGACTTACTGGGGCTAGGTGTCGGTAAGGATTATTTAGAGAGCCCATCAGAATACCTCCTGATGTGGAGTACAACAGCTGCTAGTCCAGCAAGACTTTCAGCATTAAAAAAGAGGGAAATTTTCATTATGTAAAGTTTTCTCTTAGTTAAGCATTAATATCACTAGATAATACCTAGCCCTATCATCTGGAACAAGGGTTGACTACTTAGGATGCCAAAGCTTCTTCCTATCAGATTGGAATACATGTACATCTTGGTTAGCTTACATCTTGAGTTACTTAACAAAGAAGGGGGAGAAAAAAAGGCATTTTAGTATTAGTTAAAATGAGGAAAAGATCTCAGCCTGCCCAACCCAAACAATAACCTGCTGCAGGACCCAAGTCTATCAGGTAATGCTCCGGGGAACATTTTAAATGAGGAAAAAAGAGTGGAAGTAGGAAAAAAAATCTCATTGTGCTTTTATTCAGCAATGTTCCTCCACTAACATTAAGAGCTTATCTCACCATCTAAGCATTCTAGAGCATGGCCTGAGTTTTATGTTGAGGACAGGCTGTACCAAGCCACTCAAACCTTGCTATTGTTAAAGATTATGTACAATGGTCTCAGTGTCACTTCTTCCTGCCCAGCCCCCAGGCTGTTCTGTTGCATAGCTCCTTATAAAAGCCAGGCATCAAGGAGGAGCTAGGCACCAAGAGGTAGAAAATGGCACATGGGACATCCCACCACCCCTGAGATAGGTTTCAGAGGGTCATACTTAAGTAAAGAGATAAAAACATCCTAATTAAACTTTTTTAGTGAGTTTGTCCTTGTAAAAACATTGGTGTTTAGCAGCCTTTGTGGCTACAGAGCTGCTGAGGACCTTTCCATCCCTTGGCTGGTGTAACAGCTCCTAGCAAAACACAGATGAAGCTGGCATAGGCTTGGGAGAAGTAAACTTTTCCAGCATTTCAAATAAGATTCCTAGGTATTTAGATGAGCTGTGTCAGATCAAAACAAGGAAAATCATGAAATTTGGTAACTGATTTGAAATTTTCCTGGGAAAACTAATTCCCACTTCCTAGATGACCAAGAGCTGGTCAAGACTAAATAGAGTTTGTATCAACAAAGAGCAGCAAACCACCAGCACATCTCATTTCCATCTGTTATACACAGAAGCCTGGCAAGATAGATTGAAAGGAAACTGTCTATCATTGCACCACGATACATGTCCTCTTATACACAGGATGCACACACAGACAGGCATAGCTACATCATGTGCTGGCAAGTAACAGAGAAGCTCAGCAAACATACCTGGAATAGCTCACATACTTCCAGATGCCACAGAGGCTAGTTACACCATTTCCAGAGGGTTTTATTTCCCCAGCTTTCCACAGCCCCCAGCCACTCAAAGGACAGTTGTTCATGGGGGCTTGCACTCTCAAAGCACTCATCAATTAGAAGGTGATGACTTGAGATTTGTCACTGCAAGCCAAGACCAGCAGCTCTGCTCCTTCATGCCCAGCTCTGACATGGAGCTTGCTCCAGGGCTCTGTGCACTCTTGCCTCACTGTCTAGTACCTCTGCTGCCTCCTCTTCCTCTTCCCTTCATCCCTGTCCCATTGTTGCACACTCTCACCTCTCTCCCTCCTTTCCTCCTAGCCTGCTCTTCCAGGCTTTTGCAGGGAGGAAAGCTTTTTTACCTCTTCCCTGCCACTTCCAACTGTCTCTGCTGGCAATCCAGCCTCCCAGGCACTCATGATGACTGATTGCTGAGCAGCAGCTAAAAATACCCCAAAACAACACAACCACTGTGTTTAGGGAACTTAATCCTGCTATTCCTCACATTGCAAAAGCACCCCAAACTGAAAGCTAGTCTGTTAGCAGAGAGTTGATTGATCAACGCAGAAGACTGAGGAGAGATCTGATTTGCAGAAGAACCCAAAGGGTTTACAGAGCAGAAAATGCACCTGAGCAATGCAGAAAAAGATGTACAGGATCACCCAGCTAAGGGTGAGGAAGATTAGCTGGAAATGGCAGGGAAAAAAGGAAAAGATAAGTTGGGCTGTTATGGAGAAGTTTACTAGCAAAGAAATCTAAGAGACAAGAGAGGGAGTGGATGGTCCTTTGCTTTAGCCATTTCAAACTGGACTGATGGTCATGACAGATGCGGGGAGGCCCTGGAGGACAATCCCCTGCAAGCCAGATGGGCCTGGTGGCACTGATCCCCTGCACCCAGCAAGCACTTGTGCTGGCGAACCTCTTCTTCTGCAAGCACACCTCCAGGGCAGCCCTTACAAAACCCTCAGGCACCAATTATGCCCCAAAGCAACAGCATCCCCCTGGGGCTGGGGCTGCTCCATATGGGAGTCACTGGGGTTGGCCTTGCAGTTCAATTAAATTAAAAGAAAAATAACAGAAAATAAAAGCCCTAGCCCCTTTGCAGGGGAGGGGGAGGAGGATGGTCTCCCTGCCTAATCACTCACAGGGTGAGGGCCCAAACTAGCAATTTCAATTAATGGGCTGTGGCTATGGGATCCTGGCCCCAGCAGAGACAGCAGCTCCCACCTCTGGCGTGCCCTAAATTATTCAGGCTGTCAGCTGTGGGGATGGGACTGGGTAATGCTGTGTTAAACGCTGGCCACATGGCTAATTGGAGGTGTGCCCAGCAGCCCCTGCTCTCTCTGCTGGGGCAGGCAGCACAGCTGTGCCCCCCTCCCAGCCCCAGAACACCCCATACCTCTCCTGCCAGACCCCAGCTGTCCAGCATGCACACAGCTAGTGACATGCCCTTCTGGAAGCACCAGGAGAAGCCCAACAGTGACTCATTTAGCTTGTCTGAAAGGACTGTGAACCTGAGATGATGAGGAGACCTGGATGGCAGCAAGCAAGCTCCAGGGACTAAACCTACCTGGGCCTGCAGCCACGGCCAAGTGCTTCATGGGGATCAAATCCGTGACACAAAAGTGGAGTATCCCTGCTCTAAAAACGGAGTATCATACCCTAAACTCAGGGTTTGCCAGTTAAATCTGATCTTTAAGAAGCCTCAGATGAGCACACAGTGAGTACCTGGCATGAGCATCCACAGGCAGCTCCAAGTGAACTGGATGTGCACTGCCAACATCCAGGTCTGCCTATCCAGCTGTGAGAGGTGTGTTTGAATGTACCCACCCTCATGGAGAGAAGAATTCTTTCAGAATAACCCTTCAGTCTGGAGGGGCTGAACTCTGCTAAGCTCACCTGCTGATTTTCAGGAGGATAGCATTAGGAATAGCAAACATGAGACAGAAAGGAGAGAGTTATTTCAAAAGCAGTGGGAAAAAAATTGGCCCAGTCATTTGTGTATCCACACATCAATCCAGCTCTTCACCCCTTTTTTCCCACAAGGAGAAGGAACAGTGAGGGATCTAGCACAAGCACACCACTAACCAAGCTGTTTCTTCACTAGCACCTCAGTGTGGACAACTGCTGCAAAGTCCTGTCACTTACATTCAAAGCATATTTGCTTTACATACATTCATGAGCTTCGAACAGCTGAGAATTGTCCCCTTGGCTCAGAACCCCAGAAGTACCTGTACCCTTGCTAAGCACCATCCCTGTAGTCCTGCAGTAGGAAAGGTTAAGGGCACAAGGCCACTTGGCTTAACAAGTACCTACCCTGGAACGTAAGAGCAGGTCAAGGTCCCTGTGTCAGGCCAATCTCTTCAGCACTGAGTTCACACCTAGTTTGAAGTGTATGGGCATATCCCATTCAGCCCACCTTACTTAGGACAAGTAATTAAGCCTGTGATTGTCAGAAGGTCAAGCTATTACAGATCTACAAAGACAGAATCCGTTCAAGTTCTCCAAGGTAGGCACTGAACAGTCCCATGGTGACCAAAGAGCCATGCAGCAGTGTGGAAATTTAGGCAGCAGTGTGGGTTTTCACAGATCAGAGCCATATTTTTATCCTCTTTGAGGCCAAAAGTACTTATGCATATATACACCAGCAGTAAAACAACAGACTGATCCTTTATGACAGCATGACCATAATCCAACTTGACAAATGCAGTTGTCAGCATCCCTTAAAGTAAGTTTTAACTGCTCTCCCTTGGCTAAATCCTGAGCCCTTTCAAATAACAAAACAAACAGCTCTCTCCCAAGAGTTGTGTTCTCTGCATTGTGTTTTCTGACATGCTTTCCCACCATCAACCTTTCATCCTCTTGAACTCATTAGGCAGTGGAAGGCAGGGAGGGTAACTCCTGGTAACTTCATGCTGGTGAAGTGTGGGCCTGCCAGAGGAAAGGTGGTGGAGGTGGCACAGGCACCAAGTCCTGTGGCAAGGATAGGGTAATATGGACATACAACTGTGCCTTTCTATAAATAACAGGTAATTTGGGGCTAGCAATTGGGAAAAGATTCTCCCCAGCTTCCTATCTTCAGAGTTCACAGGGTGCTACTGTGATTTGCATTAAGATGCTTAGCTGCAGCTCTTCCAGCCTGCTGTCCTCACTGTTAGCAGCAAGCAAGGCATCTAAAAGAAGGTCAGAGATGTTGCAGTTTGCCCTTTTACAGGAGGTACTCTGCACAGCTCTGGGGATTACCATGATGTCAAAGGAAGACACTCCCTACCCCGTCCCTGTAAGTATATCTCCCCAAACAAGCAACTAGAATGACCAACTAGCCTTAAACTGTACAAATACTAGGGTCAAAGTTGGTTGGAACTCACCTGGCAGTATGTATCTGGGGTGGGAAGCAGCAGAGCAGCTATGACACAGACCTTTCCTGTTCCCATGCTTGGTGTGGGCAGCCTTCAGCAACAGGATACAAATCCAGAGGACTGGCAGGTTGATGAAGTCATGCTTCAGCCCCTGCTGCACATGTTGGCCACTTCTATTGCTGCCAAGAGACATAACAAGAGGGTTTGTCAGCTCCTCCAGCAGCCAACTGCTGGCATAGAATCCTAGAACCATTATGGCTGGAAAAGACCTCTGAGATCATCTAGTCTGACTGTGTACCCAACACTGCCATGCTCACCACTAAACCATGGCCCCAAGCACCACATCAACACTTTTTTTGAACTCTTCCAGGGATGGTGATTCCACCACCTCCCTGGGCCAATGCCTGATAACCCTCTGGGCACCCTGCCATGCTGGGCACTTGTGAGTGCTTTTGCTCAGCTGGCTACAGAGCACAGCATCCATCCACAGAGGACAAGTAGGAATCAGCTGATATCCTTCCTCCTCATGCTAACAGCCAAGGATAAAGAAGACAGCCTGGTGTGCACGGTTACTGCTGCCTTTACCCTGTAAGGGGTCTCAGATGGACACCTTGGCAAGTGGAATGATTACACCTGTGAGGCATCTTCTGCTCACTGCTCTTTTCAGAGCCTTATAAGCAGAGAGAAGATAGCAGGTGCATTGAGCTCCAAAATGAGATTATAACATGCTGTAAATTAAAACATGCTCAGTTCTCTGCATACAGTCACGCAAGGAATGATGGTTGGAAAACAACAGGGGCTCGCATTTGTCTCCAGATGACCATTCACAACATGCACAACAGTTTCAACCAAAGAATGTCTCTGAAATGAAAGAATCTGCTTTCTGGGCTTATTTTTTTCCAATAAAAATTTCCAATGTGCTGGAATTGTTTATAATAATAATTGAAAAAAACAACAACCAACCCACCCCAAGTCTCTGGGAAATTATTGGCATGAACTTGCAGAGCTCTAAATTAAGGCCAGCCTAATTTTCCAATTAGGCAGCTTGATAGGCAAGCTGACATGTGCGGAGTAGAAGGGCAGGCTCTAAATGGCATTTTTATGAACATTTCTCATGCCTGCAGCAGCCCTTTCTCTACCCAACAGCTGAGGAGTGCACTTTCCCATGCCGTCAGGGGTGAGGAGGTTACGACTCCGGCATTGTGCCCCTTGTTTTTCACACAAGAACCACGGCGCGCCGCAGCTCTGCTTGAAAGGGTCCAGCAGCCCAGGGAGGGAATGCTGCCCCCCAGCCCCCTCCTCCCCGGCGCACGCTGCCTGCCCCCCGCCCACCACCTCAGTGGGCAGCTCGCTTTAACCCGCCCGGGAGGTGGGCGACCGGCAGCGCTAATTGGGGATGGGGGGAGCTTTTTCCGAGCCACTCGGTCGGTAAATGGATCTTCATCTCCCCGGTGAGGCAGCGTGAGCACAGGAGGCGCAGCCCGGAGTGCAAAGGGCACGGCAGGCCCATTCCTAACCGACGCTGCTCTTTCACAGCTCCGGCTGTGGAGCTGCTGCCTGTCCTGCGCAGGCTCTGCCTCTTGTCTCCCTGCTGCTCGCCCAGCAAAGGAAAACCCCGAGCGATCACAGAATCATTAAGGTTGGAAGAGACCTCCAAGATCATCAAGTCCAACCATACCTATCACTAACATACCACTAAACCACGTCCCTAAGTAGAGCATCTAAATGTTTCTCAAACCCCTCCAGGGATGGTGACTCCACCACCTCCCTGAGCAGCCTATTCCAAGACGTAACAACTTTTTCAGTAAAGAAATTCCTCCTTACATCTAATCTAAACCTCCCCTGGTGCAACTTGAAGCCATTTCCTCTTGTCCTCTCACTGTTAAACCCTTGAAAAGAGACCTACCCCCAACTTGCTACAACCTCCTTTCAGGTAGTTGCAGAGAGCGATAAGGTCTCCCCTGAGTCTCCTCTCCTCTCCAGACTAAGTAACCCCAGTTTCCTCAGCTGCTCTTTGTAAGACTTGTGCTCCAGATCCCTCACTAGCCTTGTTGCCCTTCTCTGGACACACTCTAATGCCTCTGTGTCCTTCTTGTAATGAGGGGCCAAAAATTCAACACAGTACTTAGGTGTGGACTAATCAGTGCTGACTACAGGGGGAGATCACTTCTCTGGTCCTACTGGTCACACTAATTTTGATACAGGCCAAGATGCTGTTAGATTTCTTAGCCACCTGGGCACGCTGCTGGCTCATGTTCAGTTGACTATCAACAAGCACACCCAGGTCCTTCTCTGCCAGGCATGTGTCCTTTCCAAGCTTCCTGTGGAGCCTGTAAACCCAAACACTGCTGTGAGCATGGAGATGGAACCCAAATGAGTGTGTGAGCACCTTAGCCTGGGCCTCGGTACAAGAGACAAGCACAGAATCATTAAGGTTGGAAAAGATCTCTCATTTTACTGAGACTAAACAGGCTTTCTTTTCTAATTTAGTGGTATAAATGGCCAATTTCACCTGTTCTCAGCAGAGCTGCTAGGCACTATGCAGATCTCTTCCAGTATTCAGTCTTGGATAGACTAGAAATCAAAAGAAATGCTCCAAAAAGAGATTAGACACACCACAACAAGATTCTTTGGTTATGCATTCAAGTATCAATTATTTGACATCTTATTATCTTAAATATACTTATATATACTATTATCTTAAATATACTTACAGAAACCTAAGACCAACACTGGGCCTACTACATCGCAACAGTTTATTTTCATTTATATTAATAACCAGAGAAAATTTAATAACATTTCATTGGAAATGAGAGTTCCAAAGCAAGCAAGGAATAATCTCTAGTTCTTGGTGCAGATGGAGAAAAAAGCATGATGTAGTCTATCAGAGATTAAAACCAGCATCTGCAGTAAACATACTGCACTGCAACTTGGAAATTGGGAAGCCTTGATGTTGTTCTGTAAGAAACACCACACTGGAAGGAGCACCATGACAGCAAGCTTTGGACTTCCTCTGAGGAAGCACATCATCTCTTTGGGATGGAAAGATGAACTCTGGAATTCTTTATAAGAGAATATGCAAACATTCGACTAATATTACTAACAGAAGCTCAGTTAACCTTTCAGGTCTAAAGACAAGAAGCTAGAAAGATGAGTGAATAAAAATGGAGTAAGAATCAGGCAGGATGTGCTTATTGGTTTTTATTGATCTCATTATTTACACAATCAAGTGGACAGAAGCTTTCCATTTATTTCCTGAGGACACATTTCACTTTTTTAATCTGCTATAGAGCACAAAGTACATTTATTCACATGAAATTTACTCCTTTTGCTTTGTTTGCTTGCTTTCCATAAGCCCTAGAAGCACTGCATCAGCTTCCAGCAATGTTGTATCGGTTGTTGCTCCCAGGAACCTAGAGGTGAGCTCCAGATCCAGCAGTCTCAGGCGTACTCGGGTTCCTCTCTGGTATTTCCTGTGAAGAAAACAGAAGAGGAGGAAGAAGATTAAGTTTTATTAACCAAGAGTCTTGCATCTCCTGTCTGCAGATCCTTTTAAGTCAGACGATATGGAAGTTCCAAGACCCTATGTCAAGACGGCCATGCCAAATCAGTGAAGATTTCTGAAATACCATCATTTTTTAACATGCACCTAAAGACCTACTGATCAAAGTCCAGCAATAAAACTGAGAATTATTCTCCTTTCAAAAGTTCAAGCCACATATATATTTTTTTCTACATAAAGAGCTCAAGATGCATCAAGCTTTACCATCTTGGGCAAAAGCAAGAGAAATTGAACAGCATTTAATGAGAAGTCCTCTCTTGACAGTACAGAGTGGGAGAGATATTAAGTTCCATCTTTTTAACTGAAATACAAAATACTACTTCCATCATGCAACAGTTCCTTTTGGGCTGATTCCTAGACTACAGTGGTAAGTGTTTGGCAAGTGAAAAGATAAAACTGTTTGTTTTTTTTTTTTTCCTAATCAAACCTTTAAAAGCACTATTCAGAGCCAGTAAAGTCCATGAGGAAAACCTATGAAGAAACTGTACTTCTCCTAATTAATATATCTAATTTAATGATAAAATCTTAATCATTTTAGCATTCAGAAGACTCTGCTCATTGTACAGTCTGCAGAGAACTTTGCTCAGATGTCCAGACAAGACTTGAGCATGCATCTGTAATGCAAAATCCAAGCAATTATATTTCCATAAAAAACCCACAATCACCAGTAACCGCTCCAGTAACTCAAACAGATGCCAGATACCTTAACTCTACTTAGCCATTAAAGAAGGTTTTCTAGTCACAGCAGATCTGCTTACAAAGAGCTCCTCAAGAACACCACTTTAAGGAGCTGACACAACTGCCAATTGGTATGAGTAGAAACAGTGGGGTTTGTGACACGTGCTTCCTACAGCTAAAACACTTCAGTGTAAGTGAGAAGGGAACACAGTGGGCAGAGGTGGGCTATCCACCAGTCACAGCAAGAGGAAATGAGAGGTTGCATATCCTATCCACAATGGTATTTATCCTTGAAGGAGATAAAACTATCCTGTGGTTAAAGTAGAAGCTTGAAGCAGGGCCCAGAAACAAAGCAGGCATTTAATTAATTTCAGGAAGAGTGTCCTAGGAGACACAGGGCACCATGGTAAAAGGCAAGAAACCATCTATTCCATTTGGCAGAAAGACTGACTTTATTTTTTAGGTAACAATGATAGTATTGAAGATCATTCTATCTCATGACCATCAGCAGGAGCCATTAACCTTCACCCCATCCCCAAGCACTGTGTTTGTCAAGGATACACGTTTTCCTCCTACCACTTCCCATTGCCAGGGAAGAGTATTCCATTCACTTGGAAGTAGACAAAAGTAGCTCAGTTCCATACCTAAGTGAAGGTACAGGAATATTCCACACAACTGTAAAAAATTATCTTGCAAGCAGAGTCAAACAACTGAAAGTTCAACAGCTCCACCTTCACAGCCAGACCACTACCACCTTTGTTAGCTCACAAAACACAGCTGGTAAGACTTGTAGTCACTGCAGCAGAACCACTGCCCATGCCTGGGACAAACGCCATGACCATACAGACTATGACAATCATACCTTGCACAACTGTTTGCCAAGGAGAGAGTGTTACTAGCCAGCCTTGGCTCAAACAATTCACAGCCCACAAAGCTACTTTAATGTACTGTCTCTACTGGGGAAAACCACAGCAAGCCAACAATCCATGAGGATACTTTCCCATCACTGCAGCAACTCCCACCACAGGCAACACTTTGTCTCCAACAAAGAAGCGTCACATTCTGTGCCGGCAAAAAACCCTCTCCATACTGTAGGGGTGCCAAGAGGAACATCTGTGTGCTCAGAAGGACACAAAACTAGCTTTGTGTGGGGGTGTGTGTGTGTGTGGCTGAGGAAAAGGGATGGGGAGGGGGGCAGGGAGCTTCCAGACAATAGCTTGTGTGACTGCTTGGTAAGGAAATGCTCTTTCACTCCCTTCCTCCTTCCTTTACTGTTTAATCTGAACAAGGGAGTCAAACAGCCCAGCAGTTGCCAACTACCTCTCCAAGCCTAGTAAGAAAGGGTTAAGTTTCTCCCATATTACTAGTTTTAGCCTGGATTTATTTTTTTACCAGAAAGGATTTCTTTGGGCATTAAACACATACATCTCCTTTTCATCCAATAATCTGAGGATTCTGGGTCTACTTGTCCTTTTAGCATCAATTCTTATGACTGTAATGTAGATGACATTCATGAAATGTTCAGCTACAGATAGTCACAGAATATACATGGCTGGAAATGACCTCTCAGATCACCAAGTCCAACCAAAAAAAAACCCAAACAAACAAACAAAACCCCCCCAAAACCAAAACTAAACAAAACAAACCACACAATCCCTGCCCTCACTAGAGCATGTCCTGAAGCACCACATCTACACGTTTCTTAAACACCTCCAGGGATGGTGACTCCACCACCTCCCTGGGAAGGCTGTTCCAGTGTCTCACCACTCTTTCTGTAAAGAATTTCTTCCTAACATCCAATCTAACCCCACCCTGTCTCAACTTCAAACCATTCCCTCTGGTTCTGTCATTAGTTACTAAGGAGAAGAGGCCAACACCCACCTCTCTACAAGCTCCTTTCAGGTAGTTGTAGAGGGCAATGAGGTCCCCCCTCAGCCTCCTCCAAACTAAACATGCCCAGCTCCCTCAGCCTCTCCTCATATGGCTTGTCCTCTAAACCCCTCGCAAGCTTGGTAGCTCTCCTCTGGACATGCTCCAGCAATTTCTTCTAAAAGATGGATGCATTTGTGGGCTTTAATTTGAACAAGGTTAAAAAAGTTTAAAAAGGAGGGGAGGGGAAATCAGACCAAGAAAAAGTACCAGTACTGCTGCCTTTCTGACCACTGGGTCAATCACTTGGAGAGCAGAATAAGAATGTGAACTAGGAACTTGCACTGCCATGAAATTAAAGCTGTGAAGCAATGAAACTACCCCAATGACAGCAAGTGACTGATAGAAAGACCCTCTACAGAGGGCAAAGACCACTGCTCACCAATAGTTTGGTTTTATAAGACCTACTTAATCAGCTCTTTATATAATCCAACAATTCTTTACTGATGGATTGAAAAATGCTGTTTCCTTCTCCACTTTAGAAGGTACCTTCTGGTGTTGGGACAGTCCTGGCCCAGGAAGATTTAAATATGGTCAAGTTCCTGGCTATATGAAAAAATCAGAAGAAAGATTTTTTTTTTTTCTGGAGCAATGCTTACTAACACCATATTCCTCTCTTCTTCCTGGCCATTCTCCAGCCTTTCCTTCTCAACCTGTGTGGTGCAATCTAACCATCTGACGAGATCATTAATGTGCACTGCTTCATGCCTTATCTTTCATGTCAACAGCACCTCTGTTTGCTCCTACAACTCCTGTCCACAGGGAAAGGGAACAGAACAGCTCTATCATCTGGGAGAGGTGTTAATGGCATTTTACTCTAGATTTGAGACCCTGGTCTAGCACTTCCACTTTAGGAGGCTCAATGCAGAGAGGGAAGAATTGAGGCATGCAGAGTTCAGCTCCAGCAGTACTAGTACCTGCATTCCCTAAGAATTCTAGTCCATGCCACTGAGCTGGATAAGTCTCCTGATTTCTGTGGGACTGCACACAGAGCTGTGCAGTATGTCTGCACAAGTGGCTTCTGAAATGGGGCTAAAACACCAAAATCCAACTAAAATAATGAAGAATAGATAGAACAAAAGAAAGAGGCAACACCTCTCATTTGCTGGAATTTTTTTAGATGGTAACTCTAACACAATTCTACTCTACTTTTCACATTTTCCTCCAAATTTTAGGCAGCTAAACTGAAATTCCCCAGCACATTAACCCATCACCCTTCCATACATTTCTTCTGGTCACCTACTCTTTTCTTTTGCATTTTTAACCTTTTTACTGTGTTTTTCTTTTCCCAAGCTGCCTTGAAAATCTTAACTGTTTAACTTACCAGCCTCAAACTCCTAGGCACTGTCCTGTGAGAGCTGTGGTGCAGACTGTGCCTGCACTGGCTTTGCTGCAGTGAATTATCTCAAGAGAGCTGAAAGAGAAGGTTGCAGTCATTTGCAGTTATTTTTGTTCTGCCCTGCATGTAGCAGGGATGTTGGAGTGTCTGAGGCTGGGACTGCCTGCTCATACTTCCCCAGCACAAACTGGAGCTGCTGCAAGGGCAGTCTGACCCTTCTTCCTTTGCCCTCACCTTGACCAGTTCTGATGCTGTCCTTATGACAGGGCAAGCTCTCTGACTACCAGTGTGATCAGCAACTGGATCCATTAGAAGACTAAGAAAGGCAAAAAACAGGGCAGTTTTCTTCTGCATCACCAACCTGACCCAGCTCTGAGTGCAGCTGCACAAGGGAGATGATCAGTGCAAATGGCTGAGAATAATGCCAACATGGACCCTACCTTCTGCTCACAGCAGCAGACAGGGCCATAAAAACTATCTGGGATCCTTACATCCTTCTGTTCACTCCTAATTGCAATCAAGGGTAACTAGATAGGTGGAGAATAGGATAAAAGATAACAGGCTTTGCCAGTATACCATATTGGAGGGATTTCATTAAAGTGAATGTGGAAAATCCACAGTTAATAAACCTGGAATAAAACAGGCACCCAAAATCTTAGAAGCTAGCCTTGTAGTAAAGGCAGTCCTTGGTTTCAGTGCCAACTTTGTACTGCATATTCAGTAATACTAATAAAACAAAGAATGGTTTTGTCCAAATCAATGTCCAAATAGGTTTGGTCAGTGAAAAGGAACCTGCTTATCACTTCCATCTATCTCAGAAGCCAGAGCTGGTGGTTATATTTGTTAGCAAAAGCAAGAGAGATCTCAAGACTGCTTCCCTACCTTTCACTTGTTTGTCTTTTCTTTCCATCACTCAAGAATTTCAGCTCCTGCTCTTGCTTATCTCCTGGTAGAGTCGAGTATGATGCAATTAATCACGATAACCAAATGCCATTCTCATTTGTGAGTAGAACTAATTGTAGTAGTGTTCCTTCGCTGTCACCTTAGAAGGTGCCTTGCAGCTTTCCCACAGTATCAGGTTCCTGATGCACGCACACACACACACACAGAGCCTAGGTGACTCCTTCCAGCCTAACCTACCTTTTCAGCCAAACCTCTCCAAACAATGCAGTATCTGCATTTGAAATGGGGGGTGTAATTCTACACTCTCTCCATAAAAAGGACAGGGAGGTTTATTGTACTCCACATAAAGATTTAAGGGAAGTATTGATGGGTCAAGCACTCTGTAATGCTCTCAGGGTGGGAAGAATCGTTCCCAAAGTTTTCTCACACAAGGGAAAGGAAAAACCTACACAGAAACAATTTTGCTTATTAATGTAGCAATTCTATTAAAATATTTTATCAACTCTGAAAGAATTTACTTGTAAATTTTTAAAGATGAAGCCTGCAGTAAAACACTTTTGAAGCCAATGGTGTTAGTTCTAACAATAATGACTATACAAGGTAAACCCAGTCATTCAGTCAGCCAGGTCAAATTCAGTTTCTCTTATATTTGGGAATAAACTATGCTTCCACAGGTCATACCCCCCCCCCCCCCNCAGAGCAGAGCTGAGCACCAGGAGGCAGCTACAGGTTTATGGTGTTTCAGGACAGCTTCAGTACTTGCTGGACGATTTATCACCATTTTACGTCCTTCAACAGAGAGCTGTACCTTCAGCACTGTCACATGGAAATGTTTAAATACTCAAATTAACTTTCCTTTACAACATGTGATCAATTTGTTTAGCCTTTCATCCACAGGCAGAACAGACTCAGTCAAATCAAATCATTCAAATAATATGACATGACAAAATAGGTATAATTAATTAAACCTTAAAGTATCAGTTTTTGCATATGAATCATTTTAATAGATGGAAAGTCATGTTGTTTATAATATATAAATAAACCTTACATAAATACACATACAATTTAATATCTAAAAAAGATCTTTAACATAGGTTTTAGCAACATGTCACACAGCAATCAATAAAACTGCAAGCAAATGCAAGAATGAGGACTTGGCTTCATCAGAAAGAAACCATATAAGTTTTACTGCAATTACTGTTAGCAGAGATCTGGAAATCCCTGGCAGGGGATTTTCTACTGTACTTGCCTTAAACTGTCTGAAAAACAAGTCTTCTTTTAAAAAAATTAGGAGTAGCCTTCTAGTCTTTTACATGAAAAGAGGCTACCCCTGACAAATATTTACCAAACTTGTTTTTAAGAAGCATCTAGGAAGGAAAGGTTTTTATAAAACAGCCCCTAGGTAAGCCCTATCAGTTTCATCATCCTAACAGTTGAACTTGTGCAGGTAATATCTAAGCTAATTGTCTAAGCTAATTGCCTAAACCAAGCCAATTTTTTTTTGTTCTTCCTCCAGCAAAGATCAAAAGATATGACTGAATCATTTTCTACACTGGAAACAGGTTCTGAATACATGCACTAATTATTTTCATAATGAAATGACTGAAAAAGAAATGATGAAATGCAAGACTTCCTTTACTACTTGGTCAATTCTGGTATTTATGACATGAAGGAACACTATAAGAAAGTTAAGGTGACCAAAAAAAGCTTTCAAAAGCTAATGAAAAGGAAGTTTCTCCAACACTTACAATTCAAGCTTTGGTTTATTCAACATCACTAGTTCTGCTGCTACAAGCAGCATTATCATAGGGAAGAAAAAAGAGCCAAACTTTCCTAAATCCCAGTTCAGTTTCCAGTTCTCTCATCCTCCCCTGAGAAGATCTGCATTACTACTGGCTGTTACTCTTGGCACCAGCAGAAATCACTCATGCAGACTATTAGCCAACGTGAAAACCAATACCCGATGACTGGGACTGTGAAATGCAAATCAGTCTTTCTCTGTCCAGCAGAAATAAAACCAGAAGTCATTTAGAAATCCCTGCTTCTTCCTAGCTGGGCTGCAGGATGTGAGTTTCTGCTGTTGGTGCTCTAACTGCCTTTGGTCTGGGAGAAAAAACAGTAGACACAAAAGGGTACAAGAAATAATGGAGCGTGATCTGGACATGAGCATTACTCAGAGAAGCTGATGCATCTACAGATCATCACCAGAAGCACCTATGACATCTCTATGCATGTCCAAACACCTACCATCTTATCTCAGTCTGTGTGGGTTATCGAGTAGCATGAGGCACCACTGCAACAAAGGCTAGCCCTGTCAAATGTCAAAGTTTTGTCCAGAAGCAGGGCAGGATAAAAACCACCCACAGCAATGTACTTCCAGAAATGTCTGAAACATTTCTGTAATGCATAAAGTAAAATAAATGAACAGCCAACTCAAGGGAAAAATGTTAGCAGATCATCTAATGCAAAGCATTCAACATGTGGTGGAATTCAGGAGACATGAGGTAAGCAGCACCACAATCAGTTGGCCTGCACAGCGTAAGCAGATGGATACATTTAACAATTGCTTGCTAATAATGAACTGCACTGAGGAGCTGCTTTGCTATGGGAACAACTGCCCCACATCAAAAGAAACTCATTTGTATATCAAAGGAGAAATTATGGTCAATAATACTGCTTCTTTGGACTGCCATCTAAAAATAGTATAGGACAAACTTAACTTTTGGCCTAAAGACTTGTGAAGGGAGGAGAGGAAAAAGCAAGCATTTTCAGTCTGCATACTGCAAGCATCATAGGAAAGAACTGAAACTCATTTTAACTGTGTGGTGTGAAGAGGTAGGTGTGAAAAGAGGAAGACTACTTCTTACATGTCCTCCAAAACCTCTCAGCACCATCAAAGGAAACCAAATCACCTTCTTCCCAGAGGTGTTTGTTTACACTCCAAGAGCAGCTGATGGTGCACAGGACTCAAAATGGTATGGAGGAACATGCTCCTGTCAATACCAAAATCCTCTCATGCTTTCCTATTTAGTCCTCAAACCCCTCCTTTTATTCCACTAGCCCTAGAGGAAAGCTTGCTAGAGGCTCAAGAGGAGCAGAGTATGCACCATTGAAACCTGTGTTGCCACTCAACAACAGAATATTAAATACCACCTTGTTCTCTTGCTCTCTGCTGCTTTCCTCTCTCAAGAAACACTTGGGTGCTCTCTGCAGAATATTGCTACTTCATTCAACACTAACCCCAAAGTCTGTAGTAGCTCAATGGTGGGCTTTACCTCCATCTACCAATGATGCTAATGGCGTCATGTCACACACAGCAGTTTCAGGTTTTTCACTAATCCCCATTCTTCTTTTTTTCTAAGCCTTATGTTACTTGAGAATTTGACAGGAAGAAGTTTCAGATGGACAAGACCTTCCAAAACCAAGCTGCCACTAGCTGTTGCTGACCAGCTGAAATAGAGCAGAGGAAAGCTTTCACCTGTCAAAGGCTGCACAAACTGCAATAAAAGCTCTCATTCATTTTCTCGAAGTAAGAGCAGAAGTAAAAGCTCAAGGTGCAAGCTTAAGTCCTTAAACCCCACAGAAGTACTCTGAACAAGTGGCCAAGTACTGCAAGCAAGGAAGGCCATGCACCACTTTCCATTTTACTTGTGTATGAAAATCACAAAAAAAGTTAAGACTCTTGTGAACCTAACACTAGTTGTACAAGTAAAAGAGACAGTGTTACAAGATTTTAAATTCAGTAAAAAACTTCAACTCAATTAGTTAAAATTCAGCAATAAAACCATTTCTGCTTAAAAAAATAATAATCAAATCACATGGTGACTTTGTCACCAGTCTAAACCCATAAAATGAAGAAGAAAAAATGGCAAGTAACTTCAAGGTACTCAATTACTTCCATTAATTGTTCACACTTCCTAATGAACTCCAACAGTTTCACAGCCCTAAGTAATACAGCTTGGAGATGAAAAAGCAGCCCATACCCTCCTTGCTTCGAAGTCTCTCTGCTCTTATGAGCTGTTCCTAGGAGGAAACACCCTTCCTCCAGCTGTAAGGACAGTCAAGCAGCTGCCTTCATAACCAATGCCAACTCCACATATTCATACCTAAAAGCAGCTGCCTGCCTGCCCATGCAGCTGAAGGAAAAGGGCTGGAGGAAAAGGCCAGTATCTAATAGTGGCACTGACTGCAAAGGCAGCTGCTTGCCTCATACAGCTGCAGGAAGAGTGCTAGATAGTTAAGGCTGAGGAGAAATGGAAGATGGAATGGCTCAAGCTGTATAATCATAATTCCCAGAATTTATAATACATACTTGCATCCATAATCTCTGATCCTTAGCTGCCCATTTGTGAACTGGGATAAATATGTCTCTCTGCTCATAGGATTCTGAAAAATTAAATTCATTTGTGACTGTGAAGTATATTATGACACCTGTCGAGGGTTAGGGCTGAGTCAGCCACTAACTGAGTGACAGACACTCCCTATTATACCCTCTCCTTTCCCAAAGAGAAGAAGAATCCTGCTGACACCCTCCACTGCAGCACAGTTCTGCAAACTGGCACAAGCAGAGCTTTGCTAGCTCCAAGCTGCTACGCAGTCTGACTGCCAGAAAGCAGATGCTGGGAAGCCATAGCAACATTTGGAGGAGAATGACTCCTCCTCAATTTTGATGTGAATCAACAAATTTCACTCAGGAAGAATAATGTCTCCTGCTTAAAACACAGAAATAATAGCTGTAATAATAGCCATAAGGTCATCAACACTCCAGGCAAGTAGCAACAGGTATTTTATTGCAGGGATGTACAAAATAGGCAAGATGCTGCAATTCCTACCCTGAAAAGCCTACAAACTTTTGTTTAATTGAGCTTAAAATAGCAGAAGGGAACGACAGATAAAGATGAAAAACAGGCTATGAGGTTACTCAGGATGTATTTTACAAAGCACAGATCATGATGATTTGGAAAAATTTAAAACAAAATTATTATGGATTAAGGTTCATTGTAGGGATTATTCATACCACAAGGAGGTTATAATTAAAATGGTAGGACAAAAACCCATTCCTAAGACCAGTCAAGAAAAGAAAGGTAGAAAAAAAGGTAAAAGACCAGGATAGGATTTCTATGAATGTGTATCCCTGTATTTCTGTACTGCAATCTCTGCTGGTCTGATGTGACCTGAATACTCAGCAACTCACCCCTTAGGCCAACAAGCTCCCCTTAGCCTCCTCCCTAATTCCCTGGTGGGAAAATGCCCTTGGACAGGAGCACCACTCCTAGGGGGTTTGGCTGAATAGAAGCAGTGGCTGCTGTTTGCATCTCCTTCAGGGCTCTGAAATCCAGCAAGTGCTCCCACCACGAGCCACACAGCTAAACACTGAAGTAAGTGAAAACGGTTTTACTCATCAATTTGGTTTGTTTTCTTACAGAAAGCTTACATGGGAGGGGATGCTGACATGTTTTGTGTAGTTCTAAAGGCTATTTGGATAATAACTGGGTTTTCAGGAAGTGTTTCAGGGTGCGAGGGAGTCACAATTTACAGTGAGACATCTCCAGTCCCAGGGGAAAGCAGGAGGGACCCAGGCCTTTTATCTACAACAAACTGGCTTGGCTTGGCTTGTGCTCCCAGTGTGCTGGCAGGGCAGGCTGCCTCTCTTGGCACAACAGCACTTGTGTCTTCCCAAGGCTCCTCAAGTTCCCACCAACCTCTTACTCCACAGGAGAGAACAGCAGCCTGCTTGTTCCCTGCAGCATACTTTTTCATTAGGGAAGAAATGTTGATTTCAGGGGATGTCTCAAAAAATAATTATGTAGAACAAAAGCATCTCTTCAGAGTGGGATTAGTACCTATCCCAGAATCACAGAATATCAGGAGTTGGAAGGGACCTCTGGAGATCATCTAGTCCAGCCCCCATCAGAGCAGGCTCACCTAGCGCAGGTTGCACAGGATAGTGTCCAGGAATCCACAAAAACTTTACATTTTGCCTTCACATGCCAAAACACAGACCATGCAGAACATGGCAATGTCAGATACAATACTTAGATTACAACTCAATTTATCAAAATTAAACCTGTATCTGTGAAAACAGCACTGATTTGCTGCAGATGTTAATCTCAAATAAGCTCTAATTTAATAAATAAACAAAGTACTAAAATAGGTAATCACAAGATCAGAATCAAAGTGTATCAGCCTATACAAAAAACTCTTCATACTATTTTGGATGTTACCCTTCACCAGCTCTTCTCCAATTCCAACACATGTTTGTGTCTCTACTTGAGATAATTTTTGATAGCAGGCACACTAATTAAACATTCTTTAGGAGCCAGAGTGCTGAAGTCACTGGGCAGTGACTAACCACTGCAGCTGTCAGGAGAGGCAAAGTGCCTTCCCATCTTAATCCCGCACTGCTGACCTCTGAGCTGAGCATGAGAACCTGTCAGAAAGGTGCTCTCATAGCACAAGACAGGGAGCAGCAGCTGCTTATGATCAGCACGCTGCAGTCAGGCTTTTTTTTCCTCCTTCCCCTGTCACTCTTGGATCCATGCTGCACAACACTCATACACCCAGAGCCCTCAGCCCTGGGGAGAAGCTCACATGCTCCAAACCTACTCAAGACCAGATCAAATTTAAACTCCATGTCCTCTACTCAGACTGCAGACAGAAACCCTGCACCTACTCTGTGCTTGGAATGAGAAGCATAAAAGAGATATTGAAAGTTATTTCCAAATCTCATTAAAATCAGGTATTTGACAATGTTAGATTTTATGTAAATAGCAGCTGTATTAAGGTTCATATTCCTTGAAAATAGAAAAAAAAATCATTAAAAAACTACATCAATAATCTAGGCAAAAGAGAATGAAAGTTTCTTTAATCATAGTCACTAGAAGAATATTTAACCTATCTAAAATTTGTGCTTTCAAATCAAGAAAGAAGGGGTACCAGAAGAGGAGATAGTCTGACTGACTGATAAAATGGTGTATCTGCTGTATTGCCAGCTGGTCCAGATGTGTGCCTTCAAAGAGAGGCTGTACCACTACTAACATCACTATGATCATTTGCCAGGGCATACCTGATAGGTGCCAATTTCCAGCCTGGTTAAAACAAAAGCATTCTTTCCAGTAAAGAAAGTAAGATCACATCCTGCAAGATGCAGAAAGCTAAAATAAACTATTTAGGTAGAAGCTATTCACATTGCTAGACTGAATCTCACATGCATTAATTGTCAGTTTGCTCACCCAGAAAGTTTTGAGCACATTTAATATTTTAAGGGGAAAATATCTGCCTTGGGAGTGAGGGAAGTATATGTCTGCCAAAAGTTTAACCTTCTGAAACCTGATTTTCTGTTCATGGTATTGACTGGCTAATGATATTTTACCTCCCTTCCTCAAACAACACTTACTTCATATTGACACAGAAAGTGAGTAGCATTCTTGCCTCCATCTGCTGGCTCTGCAGCACTTGATCATGATTTCCAGAATACTCCAGTGCTAACAAGGCAGCAAGGAAGAGCAAGAAATGAGACATACAGGTTTTATTCTGCTCCCCTTACTATTAATATTTGATGAATCTGTGTCTGTAATGAAATGAAAGCAGAGCTAACACAATCAGAAATAATCCCAGGAATAATCAGACAGAAAATACGAAAGTGATGACCTGAGCTTTATGACTGCAAACAATTCACTGCTTAATCATACTCATTTTTATTTCATTTTTAAAATACAGTTTTGGTGGTTTGTTTTACATTTGATCTATATTGTCCATCCTATGTGGAACTCAGGCACATGGTTTAGTAGCATGGTGGTGATAGGTAGATGGCTGGACTTGATGATCTTAGAGGTCTCTTCTAACCATAATGATTCTGCGACTCTCTAATACATGATTAACTGGGCAACTTGGTATTATATGTTTCCCCACCAGGACAGTTCTCCTATCTTCCCATTTTAAGGCAAATACTGTTGCTCTGCTGTTTTCACTAGCTCCTCCTTCAACTGCAGGAAGTCACTGCAAAAGCTACTTTTACTGGCAGCTGTCTCCCCCCCCTCCACATCCTTGTTTTTAAGGCTACAGTGGTGAAGCTGGATGCTTCACTTCAGGTCTGGGCAGCATCTTGCTTTCCCACAACAGGTAGGTACAAGCAGAGAGTGCTGCTGAACGCAGGGGAGCTCATCAGAGGCTCAGACCACTAGTTATTGCTGCCCTCTGAGGCACTGCATAGTTTTCTACTGCCCATGGCTCTTTGCCAAGCTCTAATTAAGACACTTCAGCACGTCAGAGAGTTAACCCTCTGCTGCACTTACCTTGTCCACAAGCAACCAAGGTATAAACATTTTATTTTCTAGAAAAACAGAGCTATCTTCCAAAGACATTACTGCTCTGATCTTGGTTGTGGACAAGTTTTCATTTTTTAAAGTGAAATTCTCTGCTTTAGATGGTATGTTAAAAACTGAAATACCTGATCCTTCCTGTAGCTGTGTTTCTGTAAAGCAACATCTCTTCAGTTTGACACATCCAGAAAAGCACAGTACATGTTATCTTCATATGGAAAATGGCTAACATTCAGTTGCACTGCAAGTTCACAAACCTGCCAATCCTTTCCCACAGGCTGTAAAAAGAGCAATCCTAAAAGGAGGAGCAGGGAGATCATTGAATCATAGAACAACCCGAGTTGGAAGGGACCCACAAGGATCATCAAGTCCAATTCCCATTAGGCACAGGACAAAACCCCAAGTTCACACAAGGTGACTAAGGGCATTGTCCAAGCGTCTCTTAAACTCCACAAGATTTGGAGCCATGACCACCTCCCTGAGGAGCCTATTCCAATATTCCTCCACCCTCTGGGTGAAAAAACTTTTTCCTAACATCCAGCCTGAATTTCCCCTGGGAGACCTCCATACCATTCCCCCGTGTCCTGTCACTGTCCACCAAAGAGAGTATCGGCCATCCCTATGCTTCGCTGCTGTATCTTCTCCATAGCTGCAATCTCCACAGACATGCTGTATTGGAAAATGGCTATCCCAGGCTGTGCTATGAGAACATTATTTCCAGTACTCAAAGGGTATGCCCTCAAATATATTTTTAGAAGGGTTATTTCAGTGTCCATAAAGCTCTTTTGAACTGGCAAGGACAATGCGTGTGAAGTGTACTGAGGTTTTTACACATGGGTTACAATATCCTGGAGCCCTTCGTTGAACTAAGCCAAGTAATTTCTCTTAGAAACCTTTCTTCTCTTTTTTTCTTTTTTTAAATTTTTTTTACCTTTTTTTACTTTTTCTTTTTTTTACTTCCACTTCATTCTCCTTCTAAGAAAAGCACATGAACTGTGGACATTTAGATTTACATATGGGTCATATATAAATTGCATCTACATGCAGCATGCTTAGGGCTGACTTTACCAGTAAGTATACTGGTTTCAGGAAGAATATTATTCATTTCCATTTCAAATACATTAAGACAGATACTGATTGATAGGTAATACTGGTGCATTGGGAACAGTCTCACATAGGCCAACTTGTATTTAACTCAAATAGAAAAAGAGATACATGATATGCACTTAATGATAACCTAATCCACTACATAAACAAAAAAAAAAAATCAAGAATTCTTTGTAATAGGTATAGTAACTATCAATTTTTATATGTGATACATGCTGCTACTGTGAAAGATAAAGGAAAAGCTGATAAGCTTTCATCAGAGACATCTTCTTTCCCATTTAATAGTAAGCATTTTGAGCACTACCACCTCTGAGAAACAAGAAAACTCCTTCATTTTTCATTTCAACTGAAACTCTTTATACTTTATTTACCTCAGTATTTCAAGAAAATGAGCTAGATCAACAAAGTAATTTTGATTTGTTCATTCTAGGAAGCCTAGGAGCCCACACTGAAGTTGTTCTCTATGCAGTGCAAGCCAGGATGTTGAGCACACATACTGAGTGTTCAGGTTATCAGTTCCCAGTGTGTATCCAAGAAGCCTACAGTCTGCATTCTCTGCAATCTTCTTTTGTCTGTAATTGTATGAACTTTGTCTATAATGCCATATTCGCTGAAGCATGAAGCTAAGCTACATATATCATGCAAGGTTCCTCCCTGATTACATTGATGTTGCTATCTTAATGCTCCAAACCATTGTGAATGGAATTATTTCCACATCTAGTTTTCAACCTTCCTTTCATTATACAGTGCCACCTTCCAAAGGCACAAGAATGCAAGCAGTGCTGGGATGCAAACGCAAGGAGAAGCAGCTAACCATTCACTCCTGCAAAAGATTCCTTATAGAAGGGATTTATCAGCTGGCTGCACTCCCCTCCAGCCCACTACTGAGTGTGCTCCCACATTTGATGTGCCATGAAAGTCACCCAGAGCCCTGTAACCCTCTGAATTTCCATAGTGGTTGGTGCCTACTCCATCACTGAAAGTTGTGCAGGACAGAAAAGCACAGTTTTAATAATTATATATGTTGAGATCTCTTCCTTTCCAGCAGGGAGCAGAGAGGGATGAGAGAGAGGATTTGCCAAGCTAATTTACATGCAAATACTATGCCTCAGTTCCAAAGTACATTAAAAGAAAAGGCAGTTGCCCTAAAATAATTTATGACCAGTGATGCTTTATTGCCTTTGTACACCTACCATTAAGTTTTGAAATGGTGGCCTATTGATAATGAAGGTTTGTTATCTGGAAAACCTGGCAACCTAGCCTCTAAGGTTGAGAGCCATTGTAAGCTGTTTGGTTTAGGAAAAATTAAAATAAAAATTTAGTTAAGGTGGTGGCTGCTTGCAAAGTTGTTTTGCACAGACATTCTACAAGCCAGCATGTCAAAAGCATTTTGCAGCCTTTCCTGACCTAAAACCACTAAGTAATATCTAGACCTAGAGCCTAGTCAAGCCTGCTGCTATGGGAAAATTCTGCTCCATAAGGTAGCAGAAACACCCAAGCAACCATGCTCGGACTTCTTTCTGCCTACACGGCTAAAGTACCCACCTTGTTGACCTGTCAGTCTCGCTAATCCACCCTCTATTTTCAGTTAATATCATTAAAGTTCAGCGCTTGAGAGCCCGGAGGGAGAGGCTCGCACCCCAGCCCCTTTTTCCTCGGGGCGGTAACCAGATGTCAATGGCCGCAGCTGTGACTACATAATTACCTGTTTGCATGAACACGGATCGCAGTTTAGATTTAATAGGTCAGCCTACAATGCAGCCGAACGCATTTAGCCCACGATTAGCCCTTTTCAAACATTCTCTCGCTCGCCACTTCGACCCTGGGAACATTGCGGGCACAGACTCGGGTCAATAAGAAACATTGGCCAGCACAATAGGCCCGGCCTCAAACAGCGCTGTTGACAGACACCGGCACAAAAGCGCTGAATAGAGTCCCCCTCAGTTCTCACACAGAGCGAAGAATGAGGCAGTGTACTGCCGCTTTGGGGCTCTGTTTGTACAGTGTATACGCCTTTTGTCCCCCGCCACTGTTCGACGCTCAATGGGGGCTAAAGAGCCGAGGAAGTGAAGGCGGAAGAATGGCTCCGCGCTCAGCACCGGCAGTCAGCGGAAGACCGCCGGCTCCGGCGGGAAGCCGCCGCGGCTCCCAGCACCACTACACCGCACAGCAGCGCTGCTTGCTTCTGGTCTCGGGCAGAGCCCGCGAGCGGTCCCACCGCTGCCGAGGTGCTGCGGTGGTGTGAAGTAACATCTTTTATGTCCTTCAAAACCAACCAGGGTAACGTGTCGCCTCCCCGCTTCCCTCCCACCATGACCCATCCCTCATTCCTGGAAATGTTCCAAGGTCAGGTTGGACAGGGCTCTGTGTAACCTCGTCTAGTGAAAGGTGCCCCTGCCAACGGCAGGGGGGTTGAACTAGATGGTCTTTAAGGTCTGTTCCAACCTAAACCATTCTATGACTCTATGATAAATCATGGTAAAATGCCTTTTTTCTTCTTCTTTTTTAAGCTTCAGTCACTGTTTGACAAGTTAAACCTAGTCTAAGCTACCCTAGCCATACATTATTCCCTCCCACTAGCTTACTGTAATTTAGTTTTAGCTTAATGTACCACTGATGTGTACACCAGGCCCAAGCTCAGCACACTTAACACATCTTGCAGAAGCACAAGACTATTCCACAACCCTTCACATCACAGCAACATGTGATTCAAGTCACCAAAAGACCCAGAAAGGGATACTGTACTTGCTGCCATGCATCACTGCTGCTCTGCAGCCCTCCCAGGCTGGCAGTAGTGCCTCCTGCCAAGCAGAGGATCCCAGCTCGTTTCCTGAGCTCTGCCTGGAGGAAGCAGAGCGCGTTTCAGCCTCGTCTCCAGCAGCTCTGTCAAGCCAGCTGCCAAAAAGAGTCC
Organism: Bucco capensis; assembly: GCA_013396975.1. Classification (NCBI taxonomy): domain Eukaryota; kingdom Metazoa; phylum Chordata; class Aves; order Piciformes; family Bucconidae; genus Bucco; species Bucco capensis. The sequence continues at coordinate 48,701 of VWZO01012990.1, forward strand.
TGAAAAGCTTCAGAGAGAGCAAAATCTAATGCTGAGGTAGAGAGACTGGTCTGGCACAGGGGACCCAAAGAAGAGTGAGGAGGAGGAGGCACTACCTGATCTCAAAAACACTTCTAGGTAACTTCAAATTTACAAAGTCATAGGAAAAGAAGTAACTGAACTCCCTGAGTGGGAGGACAGATTAGCAATCAATTTATAATTACCACTCAGACTAAGATCTCTCCCTGAACACTTGAAGTTAATGAGTACAAATGGCAAATTAAACTTATATACTACTTACACTTCCTAATGATGTATGGAAAAGACTTGTAAAGTTTGATTGGGAGTTCATGTTGTAGATTACAGCTTAAATATTTAAATTTTTAAAATTGACACTCCATTACTTCCAGAAGATTTCAGAAGGGTTAAAGATTACCATTAAACAGGTTGGTAAGATCTCATTGCCTTTGGAAAATTCTGCTAACTACTATGAAAATAATGAACAAGAGCAAGTCTTCATTCCTTCTAACAAAATCATTAATCAAAGAAAAATTGCTCAAGCCCCTCTCCTCTCACCCTACTAACACAAAGTCACCAAACACTACTAACTGATAGGCATTTCTTTTTGTATCCAGTGGTTATTTCTCTGCCTGTGACATTATGTGCAACTTTTCTATGTGATCTAAGCCTGGCAAGTCTCAAAGTACATCATTCAAAACATAGCTTCAGTACTTTTCAGAGCAATCCCTTCAGGATTTGGAGACCTAGAGGGGTGTTACTATTTCTCATCCAAGCTGAGTGGCTGGATTTTGAGTTCTTTAGATAAAAAAATAAATGGTTGTAAAGACAAGAAAATAGAAAATGTGCCTCTTGACAGGTAGCACAAAATGAAAATGTAAAGAGCTTTGGTTTGTTAAAAGAAAAAAGCTCCATGATTGACTGTCATCAGCCTACATGTTTCAGTGTCCATAAATCACAGCAAGTTCACAAAGCAACAGGAATCTGCATCTCTGCTTGGCTGCTATCATGCCTAAAATGCTGACAGAGCCACAGCAGCAGTGACCACACACAGACTCCAAAATCTATTAAGGCAAGTTTTAACAGCTCCTGAATACTCTTAGAAGAGCAACACTTCTTTTCTTTTTTTTAAAATATATGAGTCTTTACTGGAGTTCTTCCATCATAACAGCAAGACTTGCCTAGTACTTTAAATTTAATCTGGAAAATGTAAGAAAAAACAGACAAGCAAATACAATAGCAGGGACTGTGTTATCAGACAACCTAAAAGTTGCTTTAGTTCTACTGCCTCTGCTTGCAGTAAAACATTTGACACAAAAATTACACTCAATTTCTGTTTCTATCCTAGTTACACACAGGCACATGTGAAAAGAGAGGTGGCAAGGATTGTGTTGCTCCTGTTAACACATTAATGAGCATAAAAGGAAAATAAATTACCCTTAAATAACACATACCCAGCTCAGAAACAGCCTTAAAATGCTTCCCTTGCTTTGTAGGCATTTACCTGCTTTTAGGCCCTGCTTGGCTAACACTGTCTGAATAGACTGACAAGGAGGTATAGGAATCATCAGGGGAAGAAGAGTTATCTGGCAGGGGTCCAGTGTATAGAAGTAACAGAATTAATTTTATCAGCCTTTTGGACCTATTCCAAGTGGCAGAAAACAGCCAGCCCTCCCTCTGTGCAGGCAGTTGACTGCAAATACAAATTTGCCTGACTAAATCAATGGCCACAGACAGCTTTAACAGCAAGGATGGAGACTCCCAGGGCAACCACTGCCAGTGCTCCACCAACTTTATCATATCTTTCTGATATTTGGCATCTTGAAGTCTTGGTTCTTGCAGTCATACTGTTACACAAGAAGCTTAATTGCCTTTTAAAAAAGTCAGATTAATTAAAAATTTCTATTCTGCCAAGTGGAAAAAACAAAAAGTGATTGGAACCCACAGACTAAAGAACCTGAGACCAAAAAAATAAAAACCCTTTAATGTCATGATTTGTGGGAAGTGTGACACACGCCTTCTGAAGAGCTGAAGGTTGATATATTTACCTGCAGACTGTTTTCCTTGTTAGGTTAATTTCCTTCTCAGATTTGCTTACTGAAGCTATTCCAGAGGGGCGAATAATTACCACTCCATGATTATATGATAGCATTAGTTTTCCTTAGTAAGATCTATGTTCTAATTCACATTTGGTCCAAAACATTATTAATTCATTCTCTCAACCTAGAAACGAAATAGCTTCTGTCTTTGGGCAAGCCTACACCTCTCATGCACAGCCCAGGAGCTAGTTTAGACCACGTTGGCTCCCAAACTGAAATTAAAGGCCACATCAGCACAGCACACAGCAGCTTAACTCATTATGCTAACAAGAGGGTTTAGTGCACAGTTACACCCAACTTAATAAACCAGTTACACTGCCTCAGTAAGCTGGACTGTTGTTTCATCTAGTCCTTACCTCTGGTGCAGGCACAGGTCAAACTAACCAGACTTAAAGTGAGAAACAACTGCACCTTGCTCTGTGGTTTAGTAAAGCACAGTTTCCTATATCCCTGAAAAGTATCACACTTGCATATAACTAACATGTTCCCCAGTGTGGCAGGGAAAGAACTTCCACACATGCTGTATACAGAGATTCAAGTCATTTATTCTCATCCATTTCAAACCAAAATACTAGAAACATTAAATTCTTCTGCTGAGTCATGAGCTTATCATTCTAGTTCCTACAGTTCTTTACAGCCAATAACTAGATGAGATGGAAATAACCTACTTTCTCTACAGACAACACTCAAGCCTTCTAAGACAGTAAGAAGTTTCCCAAGCTTTCCCCGTTTTTTTCCTACCATGTATGTGTGCACATCCACAAAAGGGAAAAAGTGTGGCTTCAAGACTATTTAGAGACTTTGACAATGCCAAAAAAGCTCCAGGGCACCTATGTTCTCTCAAGATGTTTTATATTCCATCCCCCATTTATCATGATGCTCTGGAAGGACAGAACTGGCACAAACTTTTCACTAGTGAATGCTGCTAGTTTTGTGGTTTTTTTTTCCTCCAAAGGCCATCATATACCCTAACTCTGCTACTTTAATGACAGAAGTGAAAGATGAAAATGTGATTAGCAGGCTTGCATGCACTGCTGTGGCTGTAATCCTAGGTCTATGCTGTATACTCCATACCAAAGGCTGAGTGCTTCATTAATACGGATTAATTGGACTTTTGACAACCAACACCTGTCCCATGGTATTATTACATTAACTATACTCTGAAGTGTCTATCTTGGATGAAAAGTGTTTACACACTTTGGACTTCAGAAACTCTGGAAGCAGTCTTGTGTATTACAGAACCCCACAAAGTCAACAAGTCCATTTGTGGTTGAACATAACTGCTGAAGAATGATATACAGTGGGTGGCAAAAACCAGTCGGAATTGTAAAGTAACCAAGCAAATAATAAACTGTGTCCATAGGGGATAAAAATGCTGTAATTTCCAAAATGCATGCTGCTATAAATAAGTTAGAGCTTATTTGCTGAAGCACACAGATTAAGTTTGCAATCACACAGCTATTCTGCATGCCCGTTAAAAAAAAGAGAGCTGAAATTGTTTGAGAGCAGACAGAGTGGCACCATCTGCATTGTTTGGGCTTGGAGCAACTGCAAGTTGTGTGATACGGAAGCTTTGCAGGAAAAAGAGTTGGTGCCACCTCCCCCAACTCAGTCCTTGTGCTGGCTTTGGCTGGGACAGAGTTAATTTACTTCACAGTAGCTGGTACAGGGCTGTTTTGGATTTGTGCTGGGAACAGTGTTGATAATACAGAATTGTTTTAGTTACTCCTAAGAAGTTCTTACATAGATGCTTCGAAGGCTGTTTCTGCTCCTCACACTGCCCCAGCAGTGAGTAGGCTGAGGGGGGGGACACAGCTGGAAAAGCCGATCCCAACTGACCAAAGGGTTGTTCCATATCATAGGAATATGATGTCATGTTCAGCATATAAAGCTGAGGTTAGGAGGAGGAAGGAGAGGAATGTCCCTGTGCAGTCTGTGTAATATACTGGTTACGCTTTTTCTCCATCTTTTCTAAGAGTTTTTCTACAGTGTGGTCAAGATTTCTTTCATTTTTCATTCATTTTACCTAGTCTAAAAAGATACATTATTTTAATTGGATTCCATTCTGCCCTTATCTATATTTTAAAAATAGAACAAAAAAAAATATTTTTTTCCCAAATAAAATTTACCCTGGCAACCATTCAAACAGTGCAAATAGTTTGATACAACTTACAGAAACAGCATCAGACAATGTTTTCTGCTGCTCATTAAGCTGTCATGTTCTAAATCACAACCAGCATCAAATGATTTGGCAAATATGCACTGTACAAAAGGTGTCAAGTTAAAACTGCCACAGGATAGACTGGTGATTTTACCAGCTGCATACTCAAACATAAAGGAAGTGCCTTGCTGATCCTACAGTCTGATAATTCTAACGTTGCTGGAGGGTTCCAGCAGTATGTGAAAATAAAGCTTCATTCCACTGGCATGGAGAGGTGGAGTTTAACCCTCTTCTGAAGCTGCTCCTGCAATCCTACAGTTCAGAAAATTGCTGAAAGCCATTGTGCTTTTGATGAGAATTGGTCATTAACAGCACGGGTGCAGACAGCACAACAGGCAGTGGCCACACCACCTCTTCCCACATTTTCTGGTTCCATCTGATAGTGTCAGAAGCAGATTGTTAACAGCACCTTTTTGCCATGGATTAAGTTGTTGCTCATTTGGAGACCTAAGATAGACACTTTCCTCTTTAGGACTTAATTTCTCTGCATTTTAAACGAAGGAAAGAAACAAAAGATACACCACTTTCAAAAAGCAAAGGACATTATGTAAGAAAAGGAAAATTGTATTATAGTATCATGAAAATAGTTGAGTTCTGGCGAGAAAAAAGCCAAATGACCAAAGAAATATCAAATGCAAATGGATATCTCATGGAGATATCTCCTTACATAAATAGTAAGAGAGAAGTTTTTCCTCTAATGAACCTGTACTAATAGTTTGGAGGATTTGCCAAATACCTGAAAACACAATACTTTTCATTGACACAAACAAAGAATCAAAACAGTGAAGAGTTCTACTGATTCCATGCATATATGGTCACTTTGGTCAGCAAGTAACAGAATTACTGCGGTCACCAGTGTAAGTTGGTAAAGATCTAAGGAGACACAAATTCTACCTAGTTACTTTCAAGCTTTGGTAGAAGTTACTCTAGCACTAGTTTGACCTTTATTCTGGTGATCAAAAGCAGTTATTGCCTTCCAAAGAGAAGTAAGCAGCCATTGAAAGACTAAGCCTTCATTCTTCCTAAGAGGCCAGCATATGAAAAGATTATATTTGTTTTGGTAAGGCAAACTTTCCTCTGTACATCAGTGAGCTGCTGTCTTTACTATGTAAGCAGATCAAAGCAATTGTACAAGCAAAGGCATAAGTCTTCCCACTCCCTTTTAATAAGCAAGGAGATCCAATCCCAGCAGCACCTGAATGCCACTGATGACATATGCAGGTAGCTAAGACAGCAGTTTTCCACATTTATTTTTGATTCCACAAGTACTTATCTTTTAGCTCTAACTACTGCACTCTCCAGCACAATTGTTCTAGTTCCACCACAGTTGTTCTAGTTCCGGAGACACAGTGAAACTTGCCACCAAAATCTACATAATCTTCTACAGTAGTAGGGACTATTTGACCACATTAGCACTGATCATCTATTCCGAACAGTATTTTCACAATTAATGTCTAATCTCCCCAGAACATCACCTCATGTGTATATATTTAGCACAGAGCAGGCTTACAATTTACCTGGGCTTGAAGTTCAACATTCCAAAACTCCCCAGTATTTCAACAAGCAGTGATTGTTTTAACAACTCAAATGATAATGATTTCCCCTCTCCTCAGTGACAAAACACTCAGTAACTTCCTTTGGTCATAGTAAGTTGGAATAAAATAGGTAGCAACAATATAAACTTGCAAAGGAATCTGCATTCAAGACAATGAAGTCCAAGCTACGTAGATCTGTTTGTGATCACATTTTTCTGCACAGTATATTAACTTCTATAGTTTAAACCACAAAATTCACATGAACAATCCAAGCTCAGCCCAGAAGACGACCAAGTCCCACTAGCTAAGCATTTCAGTATGCCATTCACAGATATTAACTGCTTACCATAACTTCATTACTTACTTTCCATCCACTTCTGGTCTCTTGCAGACACAGTGAAACTTGCCACCAAAATCTATATAAAGATCATCTTCCACAACATGGAATATTCGACCAATGGCAATTTTGTCTTTGGCAGGTCCCATCTGAACTAGAGGAGAGTGTCTCAGCATGGATGCAAAGGATTCTGACTTCTCTGAAGGAATCTACAGAGAAATTAAAAGAAAAAATAAATTACAAAATAGACTCTCCAAAGGAGGAATTAAATTAAACTTGCAAGATACAAAAAGGTTTCATTCATTAAATTTCAAGTAAAGAGTTCATGTGCCCAGCATGTTTTTAGGAGGACTTCTATGGAGGCATCTGGTACACTTCTCCAATGCCAAACATTTTACACATTAAAGACATTTGTGAATTCCAGTTCTGCTGGAAGGCACAGAGAGGGTAGGTTATTCTGACATGACAGAGCCTCAGGAATTGTAAGCTAGAGAGCTGACATCCAGTAAATTTGATGCTTCAGAAACAGAACAAAGTGCAACACAGACACATATCCCACAAAAAGAAAGTGGCTGGTAGTGGTAAACCTCAATCAGAACAGTAGGATTTTATACAGGAAAGCTACTATCAGATAAGGTTGCAAACACAGGATTTCACGATGTAATCCAAATTCAAACACATGAAAATTAATTGTACAGGATGCATTTGTAAAGTGCACCAAGAATAAATGCAGAAGAGTAGAAGCAAAAAGAGCAAGTATTTAAATGAGACTTATCATACCAATTGAGGAGGCAACAGCAATCGAGAGCAACTTGAAATCAATGTATAAGCTACAAGTAAACATTGCCAAATTAACATCCTCTCAAAATTACCTTGTCTGAGCAGGAGATTATCATACTGAAATGCATTTCAATATGATATCATATATATTGAAATCATATTGAAATGCAAAAACCCTTTTTAAGGAAAACTGAGGAGTCTGAAGTTACTTCCCATCACAACCTTAAACTACAAGCACCACCAAAGAACTACCAGGAAGCAAAGCAAACTTGTGCTGTTCCAAGCAAAAGAGGCACATCCACATATTCCCTTCAGCACAGTGAAGAAATGCAGGTTTAGTTCAGAAAGCAAAACAAACAAAACTCTTTAGCAAAAAAGACTGGAAGTCAAAAACCACCCACCACCAAACCAAAAAGAGCATAGGAAGAGGATTTGTATACCAAAGGCCAAGTTTTGGTGCCTCAACCAGAGCATTCACAGGCTAGAACTGCTCTTCTCAGAGGTCAAAAAGAAGGACAAACAGGCTCATTCCCACTACAATGCACGGCAGCATTTTAAGCAGATCCAGCCCAGAGGATGCTGAGCTGACCATACACTTCTTGCCTAGCACAAACCTGAAAGCACCAGGATGCAGCAGGAGTAGACATAACCCGGGTTTCTCCAACACACTCATACAAGCTGGCAAAGGAAGCCAAGAGAAACTGTCAGGTAAATAAAACTCATTCTAGTTCCCACAAATTCCATAACTGGCAAGTCCTGCTCTCAGTTAGTCAGCAGTTTCCAGGACTTGAATGCTGGCCAGAAAGTAATCTACTGAGAAGTAACCTCTGTGTATGGCATACTTTTTCTTATAAAATGCTGTTACATTTATAATCAAGCAAAAGAAAAGCGTTTAAGTTATTTATTATCACTGAAAAAGCACTCCATCCACACAGATTATAGATGTCCTAAGCAGTGGGCAGGGACATCCCCAACTAGATCAGGTTACCCTAGAGCCCTGTCAAGCCTCACCTTGAACGCCTCCAGGGATGAGGCCTCAACCACCTCCCTGGGCAACCTATTCCAGTCTTCCACTACCCTCTTGGTGAGTAACTTTTTCCTAATATCAAGTCTAAATCTACTTATCTCTAATTTAAAACCATGGCCCCTTGTCCTTTCACTCCAGGCCTTTGTAAACAGGCCCTCTCCAGCCTTCTTGTAAGTTCCCTTTAGGTACTGGAAAGTCACTAGTAGGTCCCTCTGAAGTCTTCTCCAGGCTGAACAATCCCAGTTCCCTCAGCCCGTCCTCGTAGGAGAGGTGTTCCAGCCCCCTGATCATTCTCGTGGCCTCCTCTGGACCTGCTCCATCCGCCCCTCCAACTTATCAACAGCACCCCATAGCTTGGTGTCATCTGCAAACTTGCTGATGGTGCACTCAATGCTGCTGTTGATATCATTTATAAACATGTTAAACAGAACAGGCCCCAGTACAGAGCCCTGAGGGACACCACTTGTCACTGATCTCCAGCTGGACATTGAGCCATTGACCGCTACCCTCTGGATGTGACCATCCAGCCAGTTTCTTATCCACTGAACAGTCCACCCATCAAATCCATAGCTTGGCCAGTAGAATGTTCTGGGGGACTGTGTCAAAGGCCTTGCAGAAGTCCAGATAGATCACATCCACAGGTTGTCCCTTGTCCACTGAGATAGTCACACTATTGTAGAAGGCCACCAGATTCATCAGACAGGATCTACCCTTAGTGAAGCCATGCTGGCTGTCTCTGATCACCCCCCTCTCCTCCATGTGCCTTATCAGACCTTCTAGGAGAATCTGCTCCATGATATTNTGCTGGTCTCTTCTCCTCCTTACCAGAAAAAATTCTTATGTAATTTTTAAAAGAAAATTAAATACATTGAAAAGCTCCTCAAATTTCTGAATCCTTTCTGGAAAGAATCTACATCTGACTGAGTAAATTTAAAGATACATATGTTTCTGGAAGAATAACTTCCAATCTCTCTATTTCAGAAGTTACTACAATGTTCTGATACCAACCCAGTTTCTTCCACCCGAACTTTAGGAAAAGCCAAATTACATTTGTTTCTGAATAAATTATTTCCCTTAAAACATGGCATTCAAGGAACTCATAGGAAATGTCTCAAAGGTGCCTCTTTGCCTGTGACATCTAGAAACAAGCAATGCCCTCTGCTGTGCCGGGCGCAGAAGTTCACCCAAGCAGGGCTGTCCGGTCACAGCCTGGAGACATCCTCCTCAGAAAAACCATTGCCTTTCTGCTCCTGCCACTCATCTCTCACATGCCATAACTCATTTCTACCAAAAAATATACTGGACAAACTGCATCATGCATTTTAAAAACTTTTTTAGAATATTCATAGTTCACCGTGCAGCAAAAAACACAAATTATTCTTAGTTACTTCATTCTTGCATTTTCTTCAAATGTTGGTATCTTCTTTAAGAGCACAGCTCAACAGCCACTCCTTTACATCTCTTTTCAATCCTTCCAGGGAGGGTGACTCCACCACTTCCCTGGGCAGCCTGCATCAATGCTTTACAACACTTTCTGTGAATAAATTTTTCATAATATCCAGTCTAAACCTGCCCTGGTGCAACTTGAGGATATTTCTTCAACATACAGCTTGTTACTTGGGAGAAAAAAACACCCCCTAACTCATTACAACCTCCTTTCAGGTACTTGTAGAGAGCAAGGTCTCCCCTCAGCCTCCTCTTCTCCAGATTGAACAACCCCAGTTCCCTCAGCCACTCCTCAGAGAACTGGTGCACTGGTTTTCCACATCAATACACACTATTCTTTAAACCACTATCGTGCCGTTTCTTTTGACACCTTCACACAGGTGCATTTCCACAGGTAGTTCACTCATACGTGCCTTCATATTTCCGCTACAAATCTCCAGAGTAGTGGCCTAGTCTGACCTACAAAATCCGTTTTAATTAAAGATTTCCCACATTCTCTCTGCCTCCAGAAGTCAGAATACAGCTTTGCCAGCAGAGCCGGTCCTTGCATTCTACACACCTAAATTGTACGCCTATGTTAAAAACAAACAAAAGGCGTTAGAAGGGTAGGATATTTACTACACAGGGTGAAGCAGTGAGAAGAGTGATAAAAGCGCGAAAGCCGCCAGGTAGGCAGAGAGAAGGGCTGTCGGCATTCCAGGAAGGTAAAGCGAAACCGGTGGGCAGCATTAGGCCCGCACTTGGCACTGGCTAAGGCGCGACGGAAGGCGGGAACAGGCCCACGGGGAGGCACTGCCGGGGCAGCCAGGCCTGAACCGCCCCCAGACACCGCCCCGGACCCCACGCCGCGCCCTCACCTGCAGGGGGCCGGGGGCAGCAGTATCGGTGCCTGCCTGCTTCACCGTCTGCTCCGGGAGGGTCCCGGCACCCGGCGTGACGCCGCTACACCTCCTCAACGCCGGCAGCCGCCACAACCGAGCCCCTGCACGGGAGGCGGCAGCGGAGAGGGTCCAGCACGGCGCCGCCATGACTGCCGGCGTGGCGGGTGGGGCGCGAACTCTGACCTCAGGCGGCGCGCGGGTCACGGCGCGGCTGAGGCGCTGCGGACGCCATCTTGAGTGAGGGAGGCGGGCGGGAAACGGCGCTTGGGCGCCCTCGTCCTGCCGCCCTTGGCGGAGGAGGAGAGCAGGCAGATAGCGGCGCCTACTGTCTTCGCCGCTCTACCGCTCAGGCGAGCGTACAGTGACAGTGCAGAGAAAGCCGCCCCTGGCGAGGGCGCTCCTAAGCGCCGTGTGCCTGGCGAAGAGGCCAGCAGCCACCCGCAGGGCAGGCGGGTGAAGGGTTAACAGTCAGCCCAGCGGCCCCCGCTGAGGAGGCGGCGGCAGGCCTGCCAAAGGGAACGGGAAATAGATAGCAGCTGCGACATGAACGCGCATAGCCCTCAAATCAGCCAGCCCCCATAAGGCTACTTGCCCTCAAGGGGACGGTGCAGGCAGAGAAAGATGCTGCTGAGGCTTATGCGAGACTGCAGCTGCAGAGCTGAATGGAGTATATTACAAGCCCAACTTGGACTTAAAGAATAATTACTTGCTTCATAACCTAGAAAGCCCAGCTCTGGGTTAGATGACCCTTCTGTTCATCAGATAAAGAACCCAGCAGGACCTGCCCTCTGCACTCTCACTGGATTATTCAATTCTCCCTTCCTTTGTTAAGGTGCAGCTATCAGAGGCTAAGGGTACATCTCAACCCAGTTCCTGAACTTCCCAACATGATCAGAGCACTTTCATTTTATATAAGCCATTAGAAGTCTTCTCTAGAAATGCCAAATTCATCCATGCAGATTTCCCCTAGCACAGTAATGTATCAGCACTACTTCCAAATCAAAGTTAAAGAACTGTTTCAATTAGAAATAAAAATTTCTTCCTTATACAATCCTCCATACTCACAGGACATTGCATTCCTCACAAATTTTTATTAAGCTTCTCACATGTAATATTAAGCATATATACTACATCTGATGTGGTAACAGGTTGTCAGGAGCCAAGGTGGGTTATTTTTTCCCCTTGAGACAGCTGTGGCAGTTGAAGTTTCATCAGTTTCACACAAATGTTTCATAACTTTGTTTCCAGTTCTAAGCAGAGTGATAAAACACTTGCCAAAAAGTTCTAACCATACCAACATCATGTGCCAGAAACACACAACATAAAAGAAATGTGAAGAACACATCAGATAAAGCAACATGTAGGAGAACTGATCATCTAAGAGCTATGCTGTGGTGTGGCACTGTGCACCTCTCCATACTGAGTTCTTGGGTCTTAAGGATGCTAGTGGTAAGAGCTTTAACCACACACACAAAAGACAGTGTAGCAGATGTTTTTGATGGTCAGCCTACAAAGGAAATGATGTTAGCATTTGAGAGCAGCTCTCTTGATACCTAAAGAACCACTTTCATTCATGCTCAGGCTTATTCTTACAGTCCATGCCTTGTTACTGTAGATGTGACACCACTATGTGTGAATTCATACGAATCTAACGAGGTCAGAAGAGTGCATCTTACCACATTAACGTAACTTACAAAAAACAAGACTGAAAATGTTATTTTAACTGAATCAAACCAGCAGTACTAAGCATCCTGTTTTATTCTGTGACAATCAGAGGTTTTCTAGGTGGATAACTCACAGACAAATCAGTTTTTAGGTGTTATGTTATGTACTATCTTGTACAAGGAACACACTCATAAGCCAGTATGTTCCTACCCATGTGCTACTCCTCCTGTGGATAACTTGTTTAATACCTTCTGAAGCACAAGTCCTTTCTTTTGCTGGGAATGATCCTCCTAAGTCCAGTGCCCTGTGCAGGCAACTTAACTGAAATAATCACAAGGGAGGGAAGTAACAAGCTTCGGTTTGGCAGCAGCAGTAGGTTCATAATGATTAAGTTGAGTATAAGTTATAGATTCAAAAGAAATTATGTATCCACAACATATATACAATACAATTAACTTCTCAAAAGGTTTTTTTCATTGCTATATTTTCAAGGTTGCCTTCAAATTATAGATAAGTCCTTTAAACGCTTGAAAGGCATAAAAATTCCCCTTCCCACACAAAACCCCAAACAATGTATTTTAGTTCCAAAAATATTCTGAACCCATGAACAAGCCTGGCATCAGTTAACCTGGTAAAATGGCTACGTGCTACATAAAAGCACATCTGGTGGAAAGAAAGCAAAGGATGTTACAAGTGTGCTTAGTTCTTGCTTGCAGCATCTGGCAGTGGGGAGCAGGACAGAGGCAGGAATCTCAGTGGGTCTCCTCCTCTGTTTGTTCTGCAATAGTTTCTGTGGCACTGGCACTGGCAGCAGAGTTGAGGACTTCTCCAAAGTCTCCCCCAGCAGGTTTGCTTCCTCCAACTTTAGACTAGAAGACAGAGAGAGCCTCAGTGTAAAATTTCAGTTACCCGGCTTATCAAACACACTTAACTGTATAAAACCAGCACCTCTGCAGAGTAAGGTTAACAACTCTTCTCATCAGAGCTGTTTGTCCAGGACTGAGATACCTCCACAATACTCCAAAGAAAAGTCTTTAAGTATCATGTGGAAAACAACCACCAGCAGCAGGTTAACAGAGCAGTCTCCCTTTTACTTTAATGTACACCAAACATGAAGCAGCCCTCATTCCAGGGACTCTGAAAGTTGACACACCTTCAGCTAAAAATAAATACAGGTATGCAAGCTTGGAAAGATTCAGAGCTAAAACTCACTTCTTTATTGCTCAAGAAGGAACCCTGAACAGTTTTCAGCCTCAACAGCAACTCCTGAAATTTTTACTGGAGCACACCAACTATTTTGCTCTCTCCAGTTAACGTGTTTGCCTTTTCACTTCCCTCTACAGTATATACCTTGTGGGATGGCAGGAGTGTTAATGCCAATGAATTGGCAAGGGAACCTATGCTTCCCTATGCTATTGTCTGCATGCTTCTCATCCAGCCCAGTGTGCCCACAAATCCAGCTACATCTATTTGTTATTTTTAAAGGTTTGGGTTTGGTTTTTTTACCCAGAGAAGCTATTAAGAGTTGCTTCTGGCACTGGAGGCTTTTGTGAGTAGATTTTAAATTAAGGTACAAAGGCCTTGTGTATTCTCTCCCAGAAACAAGCAAAACATCCCAAGAAATTCTCCTGTGTAGGATACTTAGAAAAGCATGGAAATCAAAGCCTAGACCACTTGGGATACATAACACAAGTCCTATAACTAGTATACATAAAACTATGTTAAGAGTAGCTACTTGTGGTGTCTTTGCCCCACATCCACAGCATTTTAGCAACGCTTACCTTTAAGTTTTCAACTTTTTCCTCAAAGGATTTGAAAGTAGGAGAATTCCTAGAAAAATAAACCAAGGAACCACAGAATTAACAACATACCTGGTTAGTCTATACACATTAGAAAACAAACAGCATGAGTTTTGTTTGTTTAGGGCTCTGTCCGTATTTTAAGGGTAGACTAAAACCAGTGTAGATCTTGAGCTTCCCAAGTACTACACCACTAAAATTCAAACACACTCAAGTTGCAGTTTATTTGTATTTTTTGGCATTGCCAGGCTCAGGAATAAAATATTGCATCACAAGATGGAAAGAAGAACTAGCAAGTATTTTATGCTTAGCTTAGCTTATTCTCAGTGATTTCAAACAGGTTTCTGGCTTAAAGGATTTGTTCAGAAAAGCTTAGTCATCACTTCTGGTTAGCCTAATAATGATTGCTGAAGAGAGCTTGTCACCAGAGATTTTCACTTGTAATAGGAAAAGCTAGTTTAATTTAACAGCCTATGTGTTCATGATTTGCAGTGGCATTTTTTTCTAACCTGTTAAATTTAAGGGAGACTCCCCCTTGCCTTTTAAGTGCTGGAAACAGCTTTGTCTTAAGTTCTGCCTAGGAAGAACAGGAAAGCTTGGGATTTTCAGTGCTGAGGAGCAGTGTATTATTTATTTATCAGGATCAGAAGAGTGGATAAATGCTCCAACTAGCTGTTGCCGCACACTGCCATTTGCTAATTTGTGCAATAGCTTGTACACCTTCTTAGCCCTTACTTAGGTTGGAAAATGCTTCCCTTCAGTGGCCTGGGACTAAGGATTTGTAGCAGAATTCACCAAAAGATTACTATACAAAGATGAAAGATTCCCCTCCACCTCCCCAAAAGAGGTCTTAAGCTTCCCTTCCCCTTTTGCTTGGTATTTATGTAGGTCACTCACACTCAGCAGCACTCTTCCATTTGGAAAAGCACACACACATACGTGACACAAACCAGACTCTCGGGAGATGGAGGGACACAAGTGCCAAGCAAGAGGAGAGAACAGGCAAGCACTCCCAGTCAGCAAGAGACTTTTTGTGAAACAACAGTATTTTTTACTCGCTCTCATTTTTCTGAAACAGATGCCAAGCTATTGCCTTTTAAAACTTGGAATCATTTAGTAGCATGACATTTCTAATGGGCAGGGAAAAGTTGTTAGAGTTCTCCAAACACCAAGGAAGTTCACTTGGTCACATTCCAGATGTGCAATAACCACCACCAGGAAGAGTTAGTACAAAAATCCATATAAAGCTGGGTGGGCTTTTTGGTTTTGTTTTAAATCTCTGTTGACCTGAGTTCCATTTGATTTGATTCCATAGATGAAAACAAACACACTCAACAGCTGGATTATGCATACGTTACCTCATAATTGGCATGCTAATTGAGTGCTGCAGGGAGCGGATACTAATGCCAGCAGTAAGAGAAAAGAAAGGGAGAAGTTAGTTCAAGTGAGACAGAAGAAATTGGCTTAGAGAACTGACTTCTGAATAGCCAAACAGTCCCGGATAATAACTGCTTGGCTTTACTTTTATGAATTGCTTAGCCATGCACACACACAAGAACATCAGAGCAAAAGCTGCAAACACTTTTTTTTCTCCTTTTCAGAGAGATTCAAGTGCCATGCCTGTTAGGACATATTCTGCTTAGCTGCAACACTCTGTCTACACAGGAAGTTTCTCAAGCAATGAGAATCATGCTGCAGTTACAGTTTCCATGATATCAAGTAGAAAATTAACACTCAAAAAGTCTTATAAATTCCTACTGAAAGAATTATTCCTACCTTCAGAAGTTTCCATTTCAGCTCAGTCTAAGATTTCCATCCTCATCATCAATATAAAATATCTACCAAGAGCAGCCACATCGATCTGTATTCACCACCAGCTTTATGCTGGGGTCAGGGAGAAAGTCCTAGCCTCAGCCCTGCCCTGTAACCTGCCAGGGTTCCTATAGAGTTGCTGTTCATTCAGTGACAACACACAGCTACTCCTCAGAGGTGACTGGATATAGATTAAGGAGCTCCCAAAATAACTCAAGACCATTAGAAATCTAATTTAGTTCCATATTCTAGAAGATTCTTGTTTACTCAATATAAGGTAGTCTTACATGTTAAATGTTTCTTATCCAATACCACAAGAGTAAGTCAGAAAAACTGACGATCACTGGTTTTCATAAGTATTATTGAAATGCCAAATTTTGACCAGGTTTTATGATGTCTTTCAAGAGAATACTTTTCAGGCACCTGCTGGAAGCAGGGGGGAAATCACTCACATTTGATACACCTCCAAAACTCCAACTAATATTTCAACACAACAGAAGATACGTTCAGAGAAGCAAAAAGGTTCTGTGTTCACTGTAGAGCAAGATTTCAGAGATTCTTTCAGGAGCCTCATCAGTACAACATGATAGTAAAAAAAACAACTGGACAAAACTATGAACAGAGACTGCATCAGGTATCTTACATGTAGACTCTAGTGATTCAATTAGGCTCACAATGCTAAACAGCCTTTGTGACAGATACAAAAAGGGGAAAATTTCTACTCTGTCAAGGCACAAACACTGCACAGACAAAGAGAAGGAAGAAACCTGCATGCCATTGACCTCAGAGCCATAGTCTAGCTCTTTAAAAACCCCCAAACTTGCAGATTCATTCAGATTCCTTTCTTACAAGAAAGAGAAACTAATTGATTATTACATATTAAGTTTTCATGTTCTAGTTACTAGGTGACCATGAAGAAAGCTCTCCCCTGACATTAAGAGCTTCAGTTTTATTTTAACTACCACTGGAGAAAATAAATCACCTTTTACAAGCAAAACTTATTTAAAGGTTTGAATGGAGAAAGTCTGACTACATGCTTAGCTTCAGAAGCAATCCTTGCATTCACCTTACCTAAAGGAATGTGAAAATGCCTGTAGTCTGCACAATGCCAGAGTAAGCATTAAAAAGAGAAAGGAAGTTCTGATAAATCTGAATAAAAAGCTGGAACTGTGTAGCTGCACCTCGAAGTATTTTCTCACCAGACTTCAAAAAGCAAGGAAGAGGTTAATGGCAGCACTTTAAACCAGAGGGCTGATTTTATTACACTGTTCTCCTCCAATGCAGCAAAATTCTGTTAGAATGTGTGAATTTTTATTTGCCCACTCATTGAAAATAAAAGTTTGATCCACTATTCGCAAGCTACAAGCAGAGATGAGTAGTTGTATATGTTCCAGTAGGAGAAATTATGCTTAGCTTACAATTCTTTGATTATATATGATTGGATTGCACCCAGGAAGTTTTGCATGCAGGTCACAAGAATGCTCAAGATGATCACCAAATGCTAATACTTCAGAATTAAAAAAGTACCAATTGCCTCTTAAGAGAGTAATAAAATCAAGCCACTGCTATGAGGTAGAACAGCTTACAAGGAAAGGAACCCACACACAAGACAAACAAAACCAACAACAAACCACAAAGAGTTAAAGGCATTAGTTGCTTAAATACAGTATTTCACAAGCTGAGAACATCAGAGAACAGAAATGACAGTGCTATATGCATCACACAGAGGCAGGCAGAGATATTGCCTCCTGCAACTCTACCAGCAAAATAAGAGTAGCAGTGGAAGTAATAGCATTTGTTGCTTCTCTTGCATATGTACAACACGTATCACTGAACTCTTCTGCACCAGTGAGGACAGAAGCACATCTTACAGCAAGACACTCAGCTCTCCTAAAACAACTGCTGAGGGTTCTTGCTAGATCAACTTTTAGAAGTGCTAGGTATGCTAACAGCATAAATTTATTTCAGTGATCACCTGCTTAAATAAAAAACACAGCTATTTGTGAAAAGCTAAAGGAACCTACCTGACATCTTCAAACTTCTTGGTTATGACTGAACCAACAGATGAAAAGGCAGCAGAAGCCTTCTGACCAGCCTGAGACAGGGTTTCTGATGTTTTCTTGTACCTGTGTCCAAACAAAATTAAGTGTGCAAGTTATTTTACTGGAACCTGTTAATGTATTTATCCAAATAAGTTTTAGCGCAACTTAACTTTGTCTTATCTACACTTATCTCATTTTACAAGAGCAGAGGGTTTAGGTTTGACACAAGAACTACAGAGTTTTCACCTCAACAGCTGAGAAAACCATCATGAGCTGGTACATACGCTGTGGTTGCTGTAACATCTTGCCAGCTTTTGGTGATGTTCTGCCTTAGCTCCTGCAAGGAGTTAATTCCCAGCTTCCTCTTGATTTCTGCTAGATGCTTCTCTTTGGCAGCTAGCACTTGGGAGAGTGTCTGGATTTCCTCTTCCACCTGTGGCAGCATGAGAGTGAAGTTAGCAAGCTACTCAGCCATTTAACTATGTATTTGTGAAAACATCTACCAGGCATCAGTGACAGGAAGGGTAACATGTTTTTAATATTGTCTCTCAGTGGTTTCTAAATACTGAAATAGAAAACCAACAAACAGCTAGTGAGAAAGTAACCTACCTGCAACTAGCTCCATTACTGAAATACGCATAAGAAAGTTGGTAACCAAAAAACTTTATAGTTAGAAATCATTACCTTTAGACAACATTAGCCTATGTGAAGCTTGAAAATTAGTCAGACCTGGGACAATCATCAAGCCTGCATTCTCATGTCATGTCAGAAGAGATATCAATTTCACAGCTAACTTTCCTTTGTCAGCCTTAGGCTTACGTTAGTATCTTTTATTAGGGTCCTAAAGTCACATAGAGCTACAAAAGAAAAAACACTGGTGACTCAAAGCTTGGTTTTGACAACTTCTGAAATGCATATATCAGGTTTGAATAGTTGACTGTTCTTCCAAGAGTGCTACTTTAACTCACTGCTATATGAACTGTGGACAAGTGGAGTTATATGGTTAGACATCTGAAAACACTGTCTACATGGATATTACTAAGCAGCATCCTTCATGAAAATAAATGCTTTAGTTACTCCACACTTGCTTCTGGCTTCCCATTATGTTCTCTCTCTCAGCTTATTTACTCCCTTTTCACTTGAGGAAAAAAAAAAGGAAGAAAGAAGAGTTAAGAATTTATGCATCTTGGTTTAAGATCTGTACACTCAGCACTTCTAGCTGTTCTGTTTTCCTTGGCACCTTCCCTTGTCCTTCCTGCAATACACAGGAGTGCCGTACCCAGCTTTAGACACTGACAGGATAAATATGCAAGACATTAACTGTATGTTCACAGCTAGTATTATCCCAGATTTTCATTCTCAAAACCAGTTTAAGAGCTATTTGCAGGAGATTTACCTTAGCAAGCTCTTTTCTTAGCTCATCCTGTTCTTCTTCTGAGAGAGCTTCTGCCATCCCAACTGTAGCAGCAGCATCCTCTCCAACCTCAGGTATAGAGTCACTTCTCAGCAGCCCTTGAGGTGAAGAAACCATTAAAAGTCAGATCATCATGTGTCTGGCACATAGCAGCTGACATTAATATACAGCTCTTTGGTGCCAGTGCACAAACAAAACTGATGAGAGGACACCAAAGTCATGATCCACAAGTAGGCTAGCATACAGGAAACCAGAGGCCTTTGCATGGCTGTTTTTTTCTACCAAGTTGTATTAAAGCTCAATATAATTGCAACTGCTGCCACCACAGGAGACCAGTAACATGCTGAGAACGACACATCCCACTCTCTGAGAGAAAGCAAGGTGCAGAATGCTATGTCCCAACCAGTGACTCCTACACAAACTCTGCCCAGCTCTCTGCTCTCTCTAGTTTATGCAACACACGGACTGCAAGCACTAAAGGTGCTCAAGACCAAGTCTGAGGCTCCCGCCTTTGCTGCTCTCTGGATCAGACTGAAAACCCGTTTTCAGCAGACTAGGAGCTGTCACAGTGACAAGCAAGCTCCACAACAGTGGAGAAAAGTACAAACTCAAGTACAAACTTTTCTTCCATACCCCACTCAATCTCTCTGTCCCTAGTAACTGGAGCCACTGTACCTAGAAAGTCACAAATACCATGGAACAAGAAGTAAGCTGCTATTTTGTGCCTGGACGTTAAGACAGGTTAGAAATCCAGAGAAGAACCTTGGGAACAAAAGTCCATCACTTCAGACAAATTAGTAAAGCACCGAGAAGGAACAGATGAGCATATGCATCCTGGTGCCTCTTCCCCTTCTAAACCCAGAGACCAAAACTCTGCCATCTCCTCTGTCTGAATCCCAAACATCCCTATGGACTTCCTCAACTTTCATCTTAACAGCTCCAGGGAACAACATGATTTTTATTACTATGATAGGATCACTTTAAAGATTCATTTATTCTTAGTCCTTAGTGCTTGCAGTTAAGATCACTTTAACCACCTTTTAATGCAACAAACAGATTTTTCCAGCCAAAGAGCTTGTTTTTTGAATCTTCATAGCTGACACTTTAAATAAAGAGTTTGCCAGAATTAAGGAATTCTGTTCTAATTTGCAAAGAGACCAGTTTGCAGAAGAACTGCACAATCAGTTGTGGATTTCCACTTGATCAAGTTCCTAAACTCAGCTAAAGCTCAATTCCACAAATTCTTTCCAAAACAGTATGTTTTCAGCCTGTATTTGTGTACAGAGCACTTGTTCTCTAGAAGCACACAGCACACTGCCACATCAGCAGAACATTTGTAAATGGTAAGTTACCATGGAACACACTGAGAAAGAAGCATACAGAAAGGAACTGAAACCCCATTCTGCAGTTGTGTGTGAACTCTATACCACATTTTCCCAGAGATTTATGTCTGTCTTCCACACAAACATAACACAGTTCCTACAGGCTTCCCAATACACTTTTTTTTGGCAGAAATCTAGGGCAGAAAAAAAGTTTAATAGCCAACCAGAGCACAGCACTTAAAAAAATAAATTATAGCTCATGTCTCACAATCAGATAATTTTTGGTTTATAAACCAACATATTTCCTTTTCTTAACATCAAACAGAATGCCATATCTTTCTGTCACATTGCTCTTTATCCTATTACACTGAAGGAAAGCTAACAATTTAAACTGCATTTTCCCTGACACTGGCTCTCAGTACCTCACCCTCCAAATCCTGCCCTTGTTCTCCCATCTGTAGGCCCTTCAGGGTGATGCCTAAAGATTTTAGTGTGTTCTGTAGATTTTTAGGACTTTTAGAACTATGTGAAGCTTCCTGGATTGTTCACATATTAGGAGCCACGAGGCCTGTTCTTAGAGTACTATCTTGGACTTTTCCCATGCCTCGCCAAGGACATGATGTTTTGAAGAAGCCACTTGCAGATAGCTTGAAGACAAAACAGGAGAAGAGGGCCAAGCCCCACTTGGGCTCTCTCTGAGGGGCCAAGCTGAAGGCCACTGGGAGTGGGCTATTGGAAAACCTAGTGCCAGGGTTGGCTATA
The DNA here is from genome assembly GCA_013396975.1 of Bucco capensis. Classification (NCBI taxonomy): domain Eukaryota; kingdom Metazoa; phylum Chordata; class Aves; order Piciformes; family Bucconidae; genus Bucco; species Bucco capensis. The sequence goes on from VWZO01012990.1 coordinate 69,840, forward strand.
GATATCAATATGTTAATTACTAATAAAAAATATAAAAGGGGTAATCCCTTGGAGCGGGGTGCACGTGTCCATGTACAGGATCTCGAAGGTGCAGAAGCTTCCAATTAAAGGTAATTCTATCTTTCTCCATGAACTTCGTACCAAGTGCCTATTTTACAGAATTTTCGGCGCCAAGGGATTACAGAGCTTGCTGTCACAAAAGCCATTTCAAAAAGTGTGCAAGTCCCACAGACCATGCTGACTCCCAAAGCATTAGCACATCCAGCTGAAAGTCTCTTCAATCTGGTTATGACAAGTCATCTGGATTATGTCACCAAAAATAGATCAAGGGAATCCAGCAACAGGAAAACATGCTGGATTGACTCCTGCATCAAGAGCTTCTGTTAGAGCTTTCTGTTTTAGGGGAATTTTTGCTACATTGAACACAAGACACAAGGCTAAGCAAGGGAATCATCTCTCCTCACCTTCCCATTTCTAGATCATTTAGCTTTGTAAGGAAAGGTGCACAATCCACCTTAGGTATTTTTATGGGGTATGGGGCAAGAAAGCAGGGAAATAGCAGTCAGCCAACAGATGGAAATCCTTTGGCTCAATCTGTTATTAAACAGAGCATTTCTCAGCTGAGGTTTTCTCTGTCCCCCAACAGAACTGTTGTAACCGGCTTCCAGCTTGCTATCTTTTGGTATGTTAGTTGTCTTGCATCTTTAATGGTGCAAATGACTTAAAATTCTGTTGTTTGGTACTCTGAGAAAAACAGCATTTGTTAGAGCTCAGAAGATTATAAGATCACTCTAACATCTGAGTAATGTACAGTGCTACAGAGAATATCTATTTTGCAATATATAAGAAAGATCGAATATAAGTGCTTCCCATTTATCTCAGTGAAAAAGCCAAAGCAAGATGCATTGCTTCAACTCAGAAGATAAAGCTCCTGGGCTTCTCCCAGACATTAATAATACTCAAAGTAAATGAAAAAGGAAAAAACCCAGCAAAGGTTGGTGCTTACGGTGATGCATCACAACCAGATACAGAGGATTACTCCTCCCCCTTTAGAAGAGGTGGGAGATACAGTGGTTGCAGAAATGAAAGTTGACCACTGTTGTCAGAGGCCCCCAGATCATCAAGTTGGAGGGGTTTGTTCTAGTTCACAGACAGGTTACCAGATAGATACTAGTAGGGTTAAGCACTAGATGGATGCTGCAGCAACACAGCATGCAACAGCTGCTTCCTCAGGACAGCACAAGTACAGTTACTATCCGTAAATGGAAAATTTACAGTATTTTAAATGCCATGTGGACTAGAGTAAAGGTTTTAGAAAACACTTTCATTTATAAGTGGTATTTTCAGTACTAATGCAAATCCAGATGTTAGACTACAGAGCTCTGAAGTCATATTCTGTATGCAATTCCTACCCCCCCCAAGCAGCTAATAGTCAAACCAGGCCAGTTACTCAGATCTTGCAGAAGTTGCCTTTTTGTTACTAATTCTTTTGCTCACTTCATTTTCCCCCAAACTGCCTTTCTACTGAACTAAGAAATAACAAATAAGGCAAAGCTGGTAAACACACAGCACGAGATATACCTACACAGCACACTGAAGCTAATAAACTGCCACAGCAGGTCAACTTTTACCTGCATTTCAGACAAACTTTATAGATTCTGAACTGAAGAACTCCCTTTTTACAGACATTAATCACTCAGCTGTCCATGTAGAGGTTTTGAGAAAGAAAAAGCAGCAAGTTACCAGACTTGGCCAGTGTAGGTGATCCAGGTGGAGAAAGGTTGATGCTCGGTGACAGGTAAAGGTAGTTCCTGTTCACTCCAGCATTGAAATCAAAGGGAGATTTGTAATCCTCATACAGATCCATACCAGGAAGTTCAGAGCCTGCAGCCATCCTCTGCTTCCACCGAAGCATTCATCTTCGCTCTCTGGGGCGAGCCGGACAGCAGGATTCAGAAAGCCTGTTTCTTCACATGACACTCGCTGCACCTCCTCATAAAATTCAGCTCTCTTACACCTCTGTTAGATTGGATAGAGTCCTCTAGCAAGTGGTTTCTTAGCCATCTTGCAGCTACGGCTGTTTACATGGCAGAAGGTTAAGTTCCTGTCAATTTATATCTGGGGCTGGACTTAAACAGACTGTTCCTTGAGCAAACATTCACAAGGCATGCTTCATGGCTCCTGCAAGAGCCTGGGCGCTCTGCAGAACTGCAGCAAGAATTTCCAACCATTTAAATAAAAAAGGTCAGCTGACTGCAGCTACACCAGGATATCTTTAATCTTCTAGGACACAAAAGGATTACTAGCCGTAATCTATCCTGTATACCATCTGGGTAGGACTTTTTCCTCTGATTAATGGAAAATTCTGCATGCGTAACTATTTCTCCAGCTGCGTTCACCAGGGTCATAACTAGTAGGCAGAACCCAGTCTCTGCTGCCCAAGCATCACACTGTGCTGGGAGCTCAGAAGAGGAGAAAGCAGCCCTCCTCTCTGAAGGCTATGCTATAAACATCACCTAGGTTTTTTGATGAACTTGCTCATGTGCATTATGATTTTTGCTCAGGAGGCTAAACACACCCGAGTATGAGGGGTTTGTGTGGTTTAAAGATGACATGCACTGCTCTATGTCCTTGGTGCTTCAACCTGTGTCACTTAGAGCAGTCAGTTATGCCACCAACCAATAACACCAGAATGCACTGTCTTGATGAAACATGTTTGTTTTGACACGTATACCATAAAGACCAATTCACATAAGTCAGATGCTTTCCTGCGGGGGGGTAGGCTTTAACTCTGGGAAGCAGAAGTGCTTCTTACCTAAAAGAGGCACTCAGCACAGTTTTGCAATGCTTCACTACTTTTTTTTTCCTTCCAAGGTCAGCTTCTTTCCCTGAAAAAAAATCAAGCTTACTAGCTGTAGCACTCACCTTTACAGCTGAGCAACTATTGCCTCCCAACCCCACACCTTTACCTGCAGTCTGCACATAGAGAAGCATAATCAAATGGAAGTTAATCTCTTTCTCTACCCTAAGAGTGATTTTTAAGGCAGAGCTGATCAGAGCCATTACACCAGCTCAGAGCTGGAGAGGTGAAGGAGCCTTGCAGCACATCCAAGTCAAGCCTGGGGCATGTATTTCCTGGGGATACAAGGAGAAAGTGTACCACTTCTGAACTTTTAACTTCCCAATTCCACTGCAGTCAGCAGGCGCAGGAACAGACTTTCCAGCTAATTAAAGAGCAGTTCCTTTAGGCTGCAGACCTACATTGGCTTCTGATGCAGACTACCCGCAGACTCATAACAATGAGAGTCAAACACAGGTCTCTGCTATTTTCTGAACCCAAGAAAAAAAAAGTAAATATAACGTCCCTCTGCATTTCTGACACACGGCTGGGGCACCTAACAGAAATACTGCAAAGTTCACGTGGCAAAGGTCAAAGCTTTGGTCACGGGTTCTAGTTAAAGCATCCAGAGGCAGGAGAGAACTGTAACATGCCTACAGCAGGTACAGTACAGCTACTACTGGTTCTGCTTTGCAGCCTTCCCTCATGTAACTCAGCAGACAGAGACTGCCTTCTGTAAAAAAGGCTCAGGCAGTAGCTGTACTAAACGGATTTGGCAAAATGACAAGTCCTCAGATGTGGAAGGCTTGAAGAGCTCTGTGGTTTTTTGCCATCACTCCCCTAACACAGAAAAGAGAGTGAAGGTGCGGTTACCCCAAAGTGTAACACCAGTAAATGCTAGCAGGTTAAGAGAACTGAAAGTAGCTGTTTTAGCAAGAAGAACCCCATATGAAGATCTGTTCACCCCTGCTAACAACATGGAATATTATCTCCTGGTCAAAGACATTTACTGGAGTCAACAATTATGTTCTTGTCATTTACAGTTAACTGCCTGTGTTCAGTTTTACCCCATACCATCCATTCAAAAATATCTGGTACTGTTACTAATCAGGTTGTAACCTTCTCTGTTAAGGTTAGAGAGTGTGCTTAAAGCTTTCCCAGGTAACTACTTAGCATCATCAACCAGCACAGATTGTAAACGTCATGAATCGTAAGGGAGGGAACTTCCTGCACAGCTCCAACAGCTATTGAGGAGTATGATCTCTTCTTTCAAGGTGGATTGTTAAGATTCAACTGCCAACTTAGCCTATAGCTGGTATGAATTTGCACCTTCTGCAGTCTGCTAACATGCAAGACTGAGGGGAGGTAGCTGCAGCTGGGATAAAGACTTCCAGGCAGGTCGTCCCTCACCCCCATCTTCTCCAGGTAGATCTCAATCAGGCAGCAACAGTCAGGCTCTTCTTCCCACCCCAACTGAGTTTTACATGGCATAAGCCATTTTAAGAGCTATAAAGCTACTTAAGCATCTTAAGCCAATCTAGGTTCTCTAGCATCAATTTGATCTTCAAAGTCTTACCAGTTTACAGACAAGTAAAGCTTTTCAGCACCTGACCCAAGGCCTTAAAAAGAGAGAAAGGTGCCATGAAACAACAGGACAGAAGCCCAAACACTAACCAAGCCTTCAATTAGTGCATTCATGCTCCTATTTCCACATTGTGCTCTCTCCCCTCCCTCTGACAGCCAACACCTCTCTCAGCGCCCCTCGGGATTTATGCATGGCATGAATGGAGCTGCACCGCTACACTAGTTTTTGAACACTATGAGTACAGGTTTCTGCAGGTCTGTTAGTAATAGTTTGCAGACTGTGGCTTAAGTGTTTAGGTATTTGCTGTCTTCTAGCAGAGTCCAGCTAAACACCACCATATTAATCTCATTACTTCAGCCTCCCCACATGTTTTACATGTGAAATGTCTGAGAGGATGTAAAACCCTGCCTAGCCAGCAGAAGTGCACTGCTACAATAAATATGCAATCTTACATGCTCTAGAAATCTCTCACGCCATAAGAACATGATCTCCCTTCCCCAACCAGTTAAATCACACCTTTAGACTAGTAATGCTTTTTGTCACAAACCCTTCAGAGAACCAGAGTCTCCAGGAGGTACTTACAAGCCAACAATAGACCCTGAGCCAGTTAGGTAGCTTATCTAAGCGGATCAGCCCGTAACAAAGACAATCCTATATTATTCATTTGCATTTCTCACCTACTGCAGAATTTTGGTGAGTCCACCTAAACTTAAGAAAGCAAGACCTTACACATAAGTGCTACTGGCACACCAAAAATTGCAGGTCTAACATCCTCTTGCACACTCATGCAGTTCACCGTTGCTGAGTAAGTCTCACTTGAAAACACAGAGTAAGTTGTGTTGTTTTCTCTGCAGCACCAAACACAACACATTACCTATTCCTGTACAGTCCAGCACTTCATCAGTCACTCATCCAACCACGTAGTGTTTGAAATGTCCTCTTCCTGATGAAGTTTGGCTGCTACCTGCCATTCTGCTCCATGGCATACCCAGCAGGGCAGCACCAATTCCTACAGTGCTTCCAAACCGATCTGGAGCAATGGCTGTCACCAGCAAAGGGATCTTGAAGTGAATTCCAGTAGAGCTGCAAATTGGTCAAACTGAAGATGTGAGGCTTGAGTATTTCTGCACAGCTCTTAATCTCATTTAAGAGATGAGGGAGAATCCTGCAACCGTGCATGCAATGAACCAGAAGCAATTCACTAACAAATCAACTGCAATCACTTATTTTTTTCCTAATATAATGCATCTACATAGAAGGTATTGCAACCACTGAAGTTCCCCATTATATTAATACATACTCTGAGATTTTATCTAATTGATATGTCCTTGAATGCCTTTTAATGCTGCTTGAGCTCAGTAAATCCTGTTAAGAGATATTTGCTCCTACTCCAAGTCAGAATACAACAGTAAATTAAATGAAACTGTTAGCCTAGAGAGATACTGCTGTCACAAAAGTCAACCATCATAAAAGACTCATCACTCCAAAACCAGAAGGCAGAGGACAAGAAGGTAAAACAAATAGCTGCCAGGCAAGCACCAGAGCCATCCTGGGAGAAAAGAAAGGCAAGAACTCCCTGCAGGGCTGTCCTTTTACTTGAGATCAAATCCCCTCTAAAAAAAAATGTGTAGCACAGCACTGCAAGCGGCTTGTGGAGGAGATCAGACACAGAGTGTGAATGGTGCTTGTGAGAGCAAAGCATGTTGCAGTGGAACAGCCCAGGCTGCCTCCCTTGGCACAGCTTTGCATCCTGGGCTTAGGGGGGCTCTGATGAAACTCCACTCCCCTCTAGCTGCTAGAGAGGGGAAAGCAAAACAGGAAAAATTCCTTCTGTTCTGCCTCTACTAGCCTCTCGCACCTTCCCCAGGAAGCTGCAGCCGCTCACCAGCCTCTTCATTACCCCTAATACCACAGTGCGATTGCTAGTAATGGGCCATAAGCTTTGAAATGAGTCTGCAAGGCCTCAGGACTAGAGGCTTATCAGGCTTGCTCTGTCTGAACTCTTCTTGCTTTGCCTGCAGCTCTGTTTTATTTGCTGTATCTCAGAAAGTACAGAAACAGGATGCGACAGTACAGGCACGGTATGGTAAGTATTAGGGCACAAGGTTGACCCCATGGCTGTAAAAAGTCAATCACCAGAGATCTGCAGCTGGCCAAAACTATTTCAGAGGTAACAAAGAGACCAAAAAAATTATATCTAACATACATAAAAGGCACTTATAATACATTTAGATGTAACAGGGAGCTTGCAGAGCAATGAAAGTGAGTGAATGTGTAAAAAGCAAACATGTACGGCTAGGCTTCGCGGACGAAGATCCAGGGAGGGCTCCACCCACGCTCCTCCTCAGCGCCTTTTCCAAGCGCGCTGATAAAAAGAGGATAGCGGATAGCACCCTCGAGCCTGCGCAATGGATATTTTTAGGTGAGACACAGCATGCACAGAGCTGGACCCACCATTTAGTCCTAAGGTTCATCTGCCAGGGCCTAGCAAGCTTGGATGCTGGCAGTGAAGTCCTTAGGACGTAGGTTTTATTAGAGTGTCCTTCTCTTAGATGGAAGGTCTTACAGGGCTAAACGAACTCCATCTGCCTGGGTTTGTAATCAGAGTTGTCCTTCTCCTAGGATGACTGCCAGAGGCTAATGAGCTCATCCTACCCATACAAGGATTATAGGAACATGGGTATCACTCCCCACACTTTACCGTGGGCAATGAGTTTAATGCTCCCTCTGCTGTCGGCACAGTTATTGCACCAGGGGCCACAGAAGGCCCCAAGTGATTTTCAGACTGTGCCTGACAGTGAGGAATAAGCACCCATCAACATCCTATTCCTCTCAGGAAAGGAGTCACAACACTGACAACTTGCTATAATACCCCTGCCACCACCAAAATGACACTACCAGCCTCAGAAGCTAGAGAAAAGATAAGAATAACACCAGGAAAAGGCATAGAAACAGTGCATACAACATTACTTTTATTACTAGTAAGACTTCATCTGCATAGATGAAGATACATTTTTCTGTAATAAGGTCTAAACTAATAAAAATTCTTGAATTAGATTGTTAACATTTCAATTACTCCAAATCCCTCTGGCTAATACACCTCCAAATATGAGCAACTTGGAAGATGCTCACTACCTTTAACAGGAGAGAAACTGTCCCTCTGGAGTAGGGCAGTCTTAAATTGAAACTGACTCAGAGTGACAGTTTTGGCTGAACAAAAGCATTTCAATTTAGTGCTTAATCTCACTTAATGCTTACTTTCCCTGTCAGTCACCCTTTGTTTGACATTTTTCTGCTTACTCACTGCAGGATATTAAAAGGACAAGGGCAAACATCTTTCCTCCACAGAGCAAATCTGAAATCAGAAGTGCCCACATGACAAAGATTACAGTGGAGGCAACAATGAGATCATCATCATCCCACCTGCAGGTGAGCCTCTCTTAAAAATATGAAAAAACCCTCATTCATCAGAACTCTGCTGCACAGAGCTCGGCAACCAACACTGTTGTTCTTTCCTATTAAAGCAAGAATGGAGTTGTTTGGGTTTTCTCTTTTGAAAGCTGGTTAAGAAAGCATTGACTTTCAAGAAGACTCCCTGCACTGAATCTGCTGCCCTGGAAACATCACTTTTGAAGAGATAGAGCAGATATCCTCCCTTATCTGCAGTAATGTCCAGCACCCTCAAGAATACACAACTCACTGATTTTACATAGCAAATCTAGTCCCTTAACTTCACACAAGACTTTGCTGTGCTTTCTGTGAGGCTCCCTCCCCATGTAAACTGTCTGGACTTCTCCCTGTTAAAGGATATGATGAAAGAGGACAAAGGCTACCCAGCACCCTTAGCCTTGACAACACCCAGTGCAGCCAAAGCATCTCTGCAGGCCATCACCCAGCAGTGTCAGTGCACAGCAGAAAGCATGAAAAGCCCCAGCACCTCTCTCCCTCTCAGGAATATGCTGTGATCTGGCCCATGAAGCACAGGCTGTTAGCCAAGGGCTACTGTATTTAGCAGCTGTAAAAGACACATACAAGGTAGACAGGAACACCAAAATGAATACAAACAAGATTCCCAAGGCAGGCTAGTGCAGCACATGGTTATTGCCAGCCCCTGCACATGAAAGGGGCTGTCTCCAGGCACAGGCAAAAGCAGCTCAATAGCACTCCTACCCAGGCTAACTTTAGGAGAGGTGTTAACATATGGCAGCCAACTTCAGCCATAAAAATCAGCTGTTCTCACTTTACCCACAAAGTACCCAGAGCAAGCTGGGCAAGGCACTTACCCAGCCCACACCAGCACAACTGTTAAAGCAGAGCCCAGGCACAGTGCTTTGTTTGAAGCCAGCAAGGTCAAGCTGAGCCTCTGAGGTCTCCCACTGTTTGGATGGGTGTTGCAAAGGGAGAAAGGGGAAGCCCTGGGCTGTTCCACAGGGCTTCAGTGTGGAAAACAAGAACAAATAGGAGTTGCATGAATTTCATCTCAGTGGGACTTTTAAAGCCCCAAGCAGTTAGAGCTTGGCCTCACTGGAGCACCAAAGCAAGCTTAACTAAACTTTCCCTCCCCAGAAGATCTGAGAGCAGGCTTTACTCTGGATGGGTAAAGGATTGTCTTGACTGCATGTGACAGTGCTGGTGATGGGGAAGAAGGACAGAAGATCCATATACACTACAAGCCAATGACTCTTTCTACTACTGGAGAGCCAGGCAGGCTCCCTCCTCCCCCGCCTCCTAAAGCATCTGTGAGCATGTATGAAGAGTTCAAGTTACCCTTCATTGCTCAAGTGCTGGTGACGGCAGGAACAGCTGACAGCAGCCTCTGCCTGCCCACCCTGTGCCCATGCACAGGCATCAGCTGCTCCAGCATCTCCCCACCACAGTGCACAGATCCCCTGCATCTCCGTACCTCATTCATGCACTGGTTGACAGGGCAGGATACCAATGTCATTAAATAACTCACATAATGGCAACCTTGTCAAGCCAGGACCCTCAGTCTGAGTCAGAACAATGACATTCACCCCTCCCAGAGGTTTTCAAGCAAGAGGTGGGAAAGCCTGCTGCTGTTCAAGTGACACAGTGATATAACTGTTCTGCTGTTTTTCTCCTTTTTAATCTTCAAGTCTCTGCTACAGACAGTCAGTTCAGTGAAATCATTCTTCCTTTGCAGCTCTGACAACAGCGGTCCACTCTTATTTACAAGTATTTGATTTCACAGTTACATGTCAAGGAAACGAAAAAAATGTTACCTACAGTACTACAAGTACCTCGTGATAAAGAAAACAAACAAAGCAGGAGAAAAAGGTGCAGCTTCGTCCATTAGGATAATGGGGGAAAAGAAACCTTGCCCTACTGCACAAAAGGAACATTAAAGTCCATTTTGAAAGGCCCGGAAATGCAAGTCAAACCTTTACTAAAAGAAAGGCTCACCTACTCTGTCAAGAAATCATTTGCAGTGTTTTGGGGCTCTTAAGTCCCACAAAGCCAGAACATTTTGAAAGACAACAGGTAATGGAAATGAAGAGCTGCTGGCACATGAGAGAAACCCCCTAAACACCACCTTGGAGATGCAGTATTGCTATGTAATGGTTTGTGCCATGCTGCATGTCTTCATGACACTGCTCAGTGGCACGATGGTCTCATTCAGAGCGTGTCACCACATTACTTCTCTTATTGGGGTGGCTTCATCCTTATTTTTCCAGTAGTGAACCATACCATTACTAACAGTAACAGTGGCAAGCCACAGTTTGCGAGCAAAATGGGTAGACTCACGAGAAAGGGAAGACTTAAACACATTATACAAGCTGGAGTACCAATCTTGTCTAGTCTGACCACAGTTTTAACTGTAACCTAGATTTTCTTCCTACCTAACTTTCCCTAAGACAGCTGTCATCATAACAGCTAAAAATGCAACCTCTGACTCACACTTCAAACAAATGAATTTCTAGTTAGAGGAGGCAACCCAGGATGTTTAAGCTAGCCCCAGAGACAGGACCTGGCAGCTTGGATTTCAGCCAAGGCTTTGGTGAGTAATACCATATCATCAAGCACAATTTCCACTGCAAGCATTCTAGTCTGCCAGTGAGATAAGTCTTTGAAGGCTAACTAGCAAGGTATTAGAAGCCATTAACTGAGCAGGCACAAGTGTGTTGACAATTCTAGATTCTCCCACTGTACTTGCAGGTTTTCACCTCACCCAAAACAGAAAAACAGAATCACCACCTTCTAAAAGCAGGCAGAGGAAGGTGGTGTTGCACCAGGTTTGCTCCGTAACAGTCACATAAGTCACACTACATACACTATTCTGATATACAACCTGGTACCAGGTCTCTAGAGTGTCAGCACTGTTTTTCAAAAGATCACAGTATTTTACTCTCCTTTCAGGAGTTGTTCAAGATCCTGCAGTTGCAATAAAGGTGTTTGCCTTCTAATAGGCTAAAGAATGAACTTCAAGACAAACACTGAAATCAGTATTAAAGCTCCTGCAGCTGGAATTTAAATCCTGACTGAACTGATAGTTGTGCTGTTTTCTGGTTGAATGATTCTGTTTGTCAGGCCCCAAGAACAGGGTTTGGGGTTGGTTTGTTAGTTTTTTTGTGCCACCTATTTTTAAAAATTTATGTATATTGAAGATAGGCACAGAACTTCAGAATGATTGAAGGAATCTCCCTGAGGAGGTTCAGCTCCTCACTGGATTATCTTCTGCTCCAGCAAAGATAACTTGCCCTTTTCTCTGTATACAGAGAAACTCACAAGTGATTGATTTTTGTACAAATGTACTACAGCAGCCTTGAAACACTCAAACAAGTGCACCAGCAGATCAAGGTTGGTGCCTGAACCAGCTCACGTGGCAGAGATCTTGACCATGTGGAGTCAAGGGTTACTCTCCCAGCACCTGGTGCAGCAACACCACCAGTGAATGCTTCCTACTATCCCCAACACGCTCAGCAGAAAAGCACTGATCTGAACCAGTCCAAGGGTGCAGATGTGGAACTGGGCCAAGCAGCTCCAAGAGTGGCTCACTGACCCCAGCTTGCCTTACTTCATCTGCTGAAAAGCAGCTGATGTGCAGTTCAGTACTACACTGCAAAGATTCCAACTGATACATGGGTATGCACCCATCTCTACACCTTTGGGGGAGAAGCTTTTCTAGCAAGAGATCCTGCTTTTCCAGCGTTCAGGTCAGCCCTCAGCAAGGCACCAAATACCCTTTGGGCTGGAGTACCTTACAGTTTTAAGGAGCTAGGACAAGCCTTCCTGCCGGTGGACCATCACCTCCTCCCACAGCCACCAGAGCCACACAGGTGACTGCCCGCAGATCTCTGCCCGGCTTACCGACCAGGAGCCGAGAGGCAGCTGCCAGAATAGAGCTGCCGGCTGCTGAGCAGCCCTAGCATAGAGAAAATTAAGAGGGGGAGAAAGCCCCTCCGACCAGCGCTAGTTAATCAAAAGTTGTGACACTCGTGAAATGGAAGCACTCTACTTTCATGCCTAGCTGCAACCATAAAGTTTGTTCTCCCCGGTGGGCTTTACCGCCCGTGCCCTCCGGGGGAGCAGGGGGAGGGGCGCCCCGGACTCTGCCTCCCGGACTCTGCCTCCCGCTCCGGCTCGACGCCTGCTCCCGCCCCGCGGTTCCGCATTTTCCAAGCTGATGTCGCGGCGGGAGGCGCAGCCTCGCTGCAGGCCGGCGGGACCCTCTCCCGACCCGGCCCCGGGCTCCGCTGGAGCTTACCTCAGGCGGGCGCGCTCCGCTCCCACAGCGGAAGCCCCCATACCCACCGCGGGAGGTACCTGGCCAGGAGATATCCTCTCGGGGCGGAGGAGGTGGGCAGAGGGTGCGCCGAGCCGGGCCCGCCGCGGGCCGGCAGGGCAGAGCTGGGCAGGGCAGGTCCGGCACCGGCCGAAGGGCTGCGAGGAGAACCGAACTGCCGTCCCCAAGGCGCACGGCAGCGCCAGGAGCATCCACTCCCCACGCACCCTACCTGGGTCTCTCGGGGGCTCCATGGCGGCCCCAGTACCAGTCTCGGCTCTCCTCAGCGCTGCAACTGTTCCCTCCCTCCCCAGCCGGCGGCTGGCTGGCTGACAGTGGAGGCACCGCCCGTGCCCCGGGAGCGGGGGCGGGGCCACGCACTGTCAGTCATCGGCTCGCCCCGCCCCGCCCAGGTGAGGACGGCGAAGGAGCGAGGCCTGCTGGGCCCTGGTAGCCACTGCCACCTGGCATTAGGGGGAGGTTTAGAGTAGATATTAGGAAGAATGTCTTCACTGAAAGAAATGTCAGGCATTGGCTCAGGCTACTCAGGGAGGTGGTGGAGTCACCATCTCTGGAGGGGTTCAAAAAACAGAGATGTGGTACGTAGGGACATAGTTTAGTGGCATGGGGAACCCTTCCTTGGGGAGCCTGTTCCAGTGCTCCACCGCCCTCTGGAGGAAGAACTTTTATCTGATATGCAACCTAACCCTCCCCTGGCATTGCTTCGTGCCATTCCCTCAGGTCCTGTTGCTGGTCACCAGAGAGATCTGTTTGCTAGCATTCACTAGCACAGCACACAGTCTCACAGATTGCACCACGTTAAGGAAATTAAACTGTGATCTCAGTTTCACTTCAGAGGTTCCCCTGTGAGGCTCACTAGCACTTATACCAGGCAAACTGCCGGGCTGTGGCTACATTAAACAAACTTCTAACAGCTGAAATAAATCACCACAAACAGTCCAAGCTGCAATCTGAGCTCTTTCTATTAAAATAACATTAAGTGCAGAGAAATTTTTCTTTATGTAGTCTGCCCAACAAACTGCTTCACACGAGTAACAAGAACATCAAGCTATCAAAGAGATCTTTTACTCCACCCTCTTCATATCCCTTGCCTTGACATCTGTGGATTTGATTGTTCACAAAAAGAAATAAATCAATGTTTGTGCAGAAGGACTGTCAAGGCCACCACGGCGTGAGGCTGTGTGAATAGCCAAATTGTCACCAGCGTTCAGCATGCATGGTCACATGCTAAAGCAGAGCACAATAGAGAGTCAGGAGGTGCCGACTCAGGATGGCCTTGCTTTGGGTAACAAACAGCAGCAGCAAATCCAGGTATTTTTCAGTCTAAAAAAGCAGCTGAGGTAAGTGACATTTTGCTAGGGTAAAGGAATGCTTGCTTGTAGGCTAGGATATGCATAGCTGCAGCAGGAGGTTGATATAAGGGTGCCATAAAAATAGCAAGTAGATCAGACTGTGTCCCTGCATGTTTATGCCTTGTTTCATCTCATAGCACAGAAATTCATTTGCTCAAAGATATGATTCTCACCAGAAGCTCATCCCACCTACCTCAGTTATGTTTTATGCCTGCTTAAAAAAGCAAACTCAAATAGATATTTGAGAAGGCAGATCCGAGCTTTTTTTTTTTTTTTAGAAAAAAAGAATAGATTTTTGTTTTTTGCCACAGTACTCCACTTGAAGTCCCAAGCTTTCCCACTGAGCAGCTGATACGTAATCCCAGTGGAAGAATATCAAGAGCATTAAAATTTGCAGCTACTTTACACTGGCAGCAACCCTGGCAGCACCAAAATGCCTGTCAGGAACCAACCTACAGAGCAGGGAAGCTGTCAGCACCTCCCTGCTTCTTTCAGAGGCAGAGCTATTTTATCAACACATCCCAAAAAGCAAGAGCTAGTGATCAGGAAAGGAGTATTACCTGGAGAGCTGAGTCAGTACCCTCTGCCAGTCAATCCCACCTGCTCATCTGAGGTAAGTGAACCACTTGTGACTCACTCACCACCCACCTGGTGGAGGAATGCCCTATTCAGTCCAGGTGTCACCTTAACACACATGGTCTTGCACCCATTTTGATGAATTCCATGTCTAAGTTTACACAGCCCCTCTAGGCACTCTGCAGTTCCATTTCCCTAGCCCCTGTGGCTCAATCAAACTGGTGAGGGGGCTAGCTGTGGGATCAGATCCCTACCAGGTCTCCAGAAAGATTTCAGATGCAGGAGACACACTCCAAACCCACCATCTCTAAATACAATGACATATTCCTTCCTTACACATAGCCCTGACTAGCAAATCTCCTCCATTACAATGGAATCATTATAATGAGCATCTGCTACTCAAACCCATGCCTATTAAAATAGGATAAATGTTTCCTACAGGCTCCAATTATGATTGTAGAATATAAACTGAGAAGAAAAGACTCAATCTGTCCTGAAGGTCTTGCTATTTTTATGCAAAAGGACAAAACTGAAGGACAGTGGGACTAGGGGTGGACAGAGCTACTGAGCTTTGTGCCTGTGACCCTTGTTACCTCCAGTCAGTTATAACAAAAAAAAAAACCCACCCCAAAACAAACACATACATGTATAGAAGGCAAACCTAGTTGAACTTGGGACTACTCACTTCAATACAGGACTTCAGAATACTTTGTCCTGAGTGGGCCTGGGCCTGTCTTGTGCAAGGGACATTTATTGTATGGGAATATGAGCTTGATTTTTTGCAGCATAATTCTATCCAACTACAGCCTTTAAGTGCCTTGCTGTACTAAATATGTCAGCTGAAGAACTAAATAATAAATAAGGCCAGGGGAAGACAGACCTTTTAGCAAAGCTTCCTCTCTCTCTAAGTGGTCATTTATTTCATTTTTAAAGAGGAAGTACACTCCTTGCCAGTTAAAAGTGGAAAAGGAGAACCTCTCAAGCTGACTGATCATAAATCCTCCATCTATTTACACACAAGTGCATACAAGAAGAGGAGGTGTGGATGTTTAGGAAGTCAGTTTACACATGGATGATTCCCTTGGCTTTTTCTTGCCTAATTGCTTAGCTTGTTTCTCTAGCAACTGTCACCTCACTGCAATGACGCTGTCTCACAGTCATCAGACAGCATTTGAAAGGTACACAGACTCATTTACCAAGGCCAGGGAAAATGCTGGTGCCTTCCTGGGATGTCTATGCTCTTCCTCCCAGAGCACCTCCAGACACTGTGCATTACAGGGGCTATGGTTCATCAGCCTGCTCTGCTGACAAGGAATTCCCATCTCCCTGCTCATCACGTGTTGTTTGCAGCCTCCTAGCCTGCAAACCAGAATCACCGCAACAGGAGCCTGGGAGTGGGCATCAGGGAGGCACAGCAGCAATGTAGCACAGGCAGAGGCCTCAGCTAAAATGCTGCTCTCATGAGGCAGGAAGGACACAGTTGCTGAAGCATGTCCAAAGAAGGGCAATGAAGCTGGTGAGGGGTCTAGAGCACCAGTGTTATGAGGAGCAGCTGAGGGAACTGGGACTGTTTGGTCTGGAGGAGGCTCAGGAGAGACCTTCTCGCTCTCTACAATCACATGAAAGAAGGTTGTAGTGATGTGGGGCTCAGTCTCTTCTCCCAGGTGACAAGTGATAGGACAAGAGGAGATGGCTTCAAGTTGCACTAGGGGAGGTTCAGATTGGATATTAGGAACAATTTCTTCCCCTAGAGGGTTCTCAGGCATTGGAACAAGCTACCCAGGGAGGTGGTGGAATCACCATACCTGGAAGAGTTCAGAAAACATGCTTGGGGCCATGATTTAGTGGTGAGCATGGTAGTGTTAGGCGGACGGTTGGACTCGACGATCTCCGAGATCTTTTCCAGCTGTAATGTTCTAGGATTCCACGGTCCCATGAGCACTCCTAATGCAGCTCCGGCAAGCCTTGCAACTCCGCGTATCGGCCACTTGGTGTCGCCCGCTCCCCGCCTGCTGGCCTCTGCGGGCGGTCTGAGGCATGAGTGAGGGCTCGACCAGCAACTGAAGCCCTGCTCCTCTTGTCTGCCGAGCCGCAGGCACACTGCCTAGCCTCTTTCCTTTTGACGGGTGGGCTTTGAGCAGGAGGACTTGTGTGCAGCAAGGGCCTGGAGTGCCCGTTCTGTCACGCGTTGGTAGGCAGCAGGGTGGCGGGAGCTGGAGATGCTCTCAGCACCCGGGGCCGTAGCGGCAGGCTCAGAAGGCTTTAAAATGGGACGTGATGCTGACTGCCCTGAGAAATGGTGGGTTCTTGGTGTTTTATGCTGATACTTTTTCATTAAATAAAGCAACGTGGGATTAAAGAATCTCCCTAGTACTTTCTGTCGGGGTATTTATACATTTTCACCCAAAGAGTATGTTCATCCAGCCCTGAGATCCTTCCCAATCTTTCCTCTACTTGTAAGTGGCCAGACCCATCCTAGCCGTTTTGCAGGCATCTGCAGCCTCTACCTGAAGCCTGTTTTCTCTTTCTTTCACCTGAATTGCTTCCTCTTGCTCACCTCTCCCAGCCAGCTGCTAGTTCTTCCCAAAGAGTCACCTCAGAAGAGTCGGGGCAAGAGCAGAGATGGCAGAGGACGGGTCCATGTTGCAGGTGCAGAGAGGGAATGCTTGAGCCAGGCAGAGATGCTGGACACCACCCAGTAATTGCATCACCAGCACTACTGATGCTGTGACCAAAGTCCCAGACTGCACTCAGCAGCAGATGGGAACAGGAGTCAGGAGCTGGATTCTGAATTTGGAGTCAGAAACTCATAGAACAGAGTCCTCCTCAGGCACTGCCCATTGAAGAAGAGAAAAAGCAAGCAGTGAGCCAGAAGCCAACCAAACTCACCTGGCACAAGAGATAACCAGCGCAAAGGTGAGAGGCAAACCAGAGGGCTTGACCCTTGTGGTCCCTCAGCTTGTCCTGGTTTGAGTTAGAACTAACTCTGTTCAGTGATTTTAATTTCTAGCTCAAGCTCTTCTCAGTAACAGCACTTCCTGAAACTCACAGCATGTTTGCACAGACACTGTCCGCTCCTAGCAGTGATAAGACCTAATGTTTGGAGTTACTACTAAGGATTGGTATGCAGACCAAGGTCACTGCTGGATCTTGAGTCCCATGTTGGGGGGTTGCAGAGTAAGAGGCTGCACTTGCAGGGAGAGGAGGACAGTTTAGGTGATCCTAAACTGGCCAGCTAGGTATTCCATTCCATGTATGTCATGTTCAGTATAAAGCCGAGGGATCGTGAGGATCAAGCTCTCTTGCTCTTCTTCAATGGCCAGCATCCAAGGAGACTCTGTTCTGCCTTCAATTCCAATTCAAGAGATCCTGAATCCAATTGCAGGCTCCAGCCCCCTGAGTCTCGTTCCTCTCTCAGCAGCCTTCATCTCGTGACAAACCCATAAGGAGCCTGTTCAACTGTCTGAACTTTTTCCTAATCACGTAATTGATGAATTCAAGGATTAAAATTAATGATCTGAAATATCAGATCCTTGTTAGAGAAATTCAAACATAACTGATTTCCATGTTAAAATAAACAACTATACACTAATACATAAATCTTTGTATAAAGGTATTTAAAACAAAGAACTGAGATGATCTTAAGTAGCACCTTAGTTCAACTGTTAAATAATCTTTTCTCTAGAGTTCAGATAAATATTGGTTGAGTTTTCTTATGTCATCCTAAGTGTCCTTTCTCATTGATTTGCTGTTTATATTTGTTTTTCTTTATAAAGCTCCCCAGAGAAAGTTGGAGTTACATAACTCAAATTAGGATAGCCCCCTTCCTTCACAGCTTTTCTCTGGATATAACTTTATGGAAGATAAATTAGATTAGGGTCTCTGTACAGCTTGTCCTCAAGTCAGTGAAACCAACCGTTTCAGCAGATCCTGGACTGAGCCCTCCTTTTATTTCACAGTGGCTTTGGACTATTTTACACTTCACAAAAGGGAAAACAACTGTCTGGAGTTCATCTACTTGAAAGACATTACCAATAGTAGGTCTTGTCTTTCCCTGCAGTTCTTTCGCAACAGAAATCAGCAACATAGAACCTGACAAGAGAACAGGTTAAACTTGTTAAGCAAATAATTCCTCCTTCTGGCTGCTTAAATGAAGAGGTAGATGTTTTTTCTTCTCTAAAGCAACTCAGTCTTCTCCCTTACTGTGATTTAACCACTGATAAGACATTTTGTGTAAAAGAAAAATCTTACCTCAGGAGTTTTAATCTAAAACCAGAAAAAGTCTATTCCCCACTAGGAAAACTCTGCTGCTTTTCCCATTGCACATATACAAATAAAAGCAAAGCAGACCACAGATGGAAAGGTAAGATGACAAAGAACTGCAAAAGAAGCTGTTACACTACCTTTCATGCTATGAAGCATAGTAAATTATTGACCTCCATTTCTTAATCTATATTTATTTATTTCCCTCATCCACATAAAAGATTGTGACAATAAATTTTCTAAGTTGTTAAAAAGTGATTTTCCCTCACACGAATTGTTTGGGGTGAAAGTGTTCTTGTCTGACTCTTGCTGGAGATCTATCTGCTCTCAAGAAATGGGGAAGATAACTCTGTTTACAAAAGCAACTTTTCAGAATGTGCATTACAAAGACATTCCTGTATTGATGCAGTCACACACTACCACAGTACCAGTAAGTTATTTTAACCAAGCTTTTAATGTCATTTATAGAAAAATAGAATTATTTACATTTGCAACTCATTTGGTGGCATCCTCTTTTATTACAGCATTTGAATCAGTGAAGAAATGTCACTAGAGTTCAATTTGGGGTAAACTTCTCAAAGATATGCATGGCAATACAGGAAAAAAACCTGTTTAAAACATTGTGAATTCTTGTCATTTTGCAGCATCACACAAAACTTATTCAGCACATGCCTTACAGGTAAGCAGAATTTCCTTCCAGGTTAAGGCATGGAAACTCTGCCACATTTCTAGGGACAGCCCCACATTCTCTACATGTGACACTTGAAGGAATTTCATTTAACTAATTTAATTCCAGTGGATGGCAGCCTAAATGCAGCATGTAGCTACTTGTTTCTAAGAAAACTCTGGTTAAAACCACAAAAAATAAAGTATGACTACACTTCTTGCATAGTTGCAGTAAACCAGATCCATGAATACAAAAGCCATCAAAATATATTATAAATCTATCTGAGTTTCAAAGCTACTCTAAAATACTGCTCTGCTTTAGAATTCAAATAACACTGTTTGGGGTTAGTTGGCGGAGTTGTATTTTGGTCCATGCTGTTACTTCTATATCATTATATTCCATTTCCATTATTCTAAAAGCCTCAGAACAGGTCCTCAGGCAGTGGAAAGGATGGTGAAGCCAAAGAAAGGCCTTCCCACATCTCAGGCTTCAGCTGCTGCTATCAGCTCATAAGAACTCTTTATTTCCACCACCTCCCTTCCTTACTGCTTTAAACAAATTTCCCTCAGAACTCCAAGGGAAAAGAACAGCAGTGGATACAGACTTTATGCTGTTAGAGGTGGGGGTTAGTCCCCATATTCTCGTCTTAAACTGATAAATCACAGCTCTTAAAAACACCCAGCCCACAAAAAGAAAAAAAATTAAATCAATGACAATAACAACAACAAACCAATTTACTTTGACTATGCGGTGGTTCCACATAATCTGCTGGCAGTAGAAACTTCTTTGGTGTCAGGGTCAGGTCTTCCTGAAACCACAAATGGCCAAGTCTGTAAGCAAAAAAAAAAGAAAAGGTGTTTCATATTAAAAGGAAAGTTTATCCTGGTATGAAACAGGAGCTTTATTACTGATAGATGTCTAACTGTTTCAGTTACAAACACGTCACCACGATTTAGTCCCTGTGGGAAGCACAGGGAGAGCTGAGCTCCTCTAACAAATATTTTCACTACTTTTTTCATTACAATTAAATGCTCTGCAATAAAGAACTGTCCTCATCCAAAAACCTAACATTCCTCATGCTTTGCAACTGTTTGCATCACTTTATAAATAAAAAGCATATCAACTACTCAAAACAAACACTCTACGCTAACAAGCAACCTTTTTACCCTTGCAGCAGGCATTTAGTTTTGTACCAATGAACTCATGACAGCTTGTTTCCCAGCCCTTTTTCGGACATTAAGCTTTACCTAATGCCCTAGGAATTTATTTCCTTAGGGTTCCCTCACTACCCAGTCCCCAGGACAGGCACACCCTCCATCACTGTGAGCCAAACTTGCCTCTCGGCTCGCCCCCGGGACGAGGGTTATTGGCGATTTAAGGAGCCCCGCGGTTTCTTCGAGGGCGGGCACGGCTTGAGCGCTGCCAGCCTTGCCCCGTGGGGGCCGAGCCGGCGGGGGCTACCCCGGGGATTCCCCGCTGACTGCCGCGGGTGCATCCCGAAGGCTCTGAAGCCGCGGCCGGCCGCCCGTCCCCACTCCCCTCCGTGCCGTACCAGGTTGACAGGGTGGACGTAGCCGTTCCCGTAGCGGTCCTCCTGCAGGAGCTGCCGGAGATGGGCGATGTAGCTGGACGCCAAGCGCAGCGTGTCCAGCTTGGAGAGCTTGGTGTCGGGCGGTACCCACGGCAGGCTCGTCTTCAGCCGGGAGAACGCCTTGCTCAGCACCCGCATCCGCGCCCTCTCCCGCGCGTTAGCCGCGTNGGAGGGGAGGAGAGGGGGACGCCGAGAAGGGGGGTAGGAGCAGCTGAGCCCCACGCCGGGGGCGGTGCCTCCCTGCGCGCTGGCCCGCGGTCCGCGGCGGGAGCTGGTGCGGCGGTGCGCGGAGCCAAAAACGGGCTGTGGGGGAGCGGCAAGCGAGGGTGTCACCAGGTGTATGGGTGCTCTTGGGACAAATTCCCTGCTACAACTTCTAGAGAGTCCACGGGAGAGCGGGGGACCCAGCATCCACTGGAAATGCTGATACGCAAATCGGTGCAGGTATAAATTAAAAAGAAACAAATCAACAACAGCCAACAAGTTGTCTCCCTCCCACCTCCCCAAACATCCCTTCTGTACATGATGAATAATTAGCATTTGGTTTCTCACTGACCTTCACAGCCTTGCCCAGATATGGTTAACCAGAATAAAAACTCAGCTCACAGACAAGAATCTAATGACTACAACAGGTGGAAAGATCTTGTCCTGCAATTCTTGCTCACGGTTTTTCCCTTTCATTTCCCTCCCAGCCAAGTGGAACCGTCCCAGCTGCTGCCTCACAACTTTCCTGGCACCTCTGGCTGCCTTTTCACCCAGCGCTTTGCACCTCACTCCCTGCCAACCCTGTGGTCTTCCTGAGGACCTCTTAAATGCTGTGTAAACCTTGGCTTCACCCGCTGGGGCTAGAACCACATCAGAGCTGTGTTCAGCAGCAACCTTTCCAAGTGAAACTTGACTTTTCTTGAACCACCAAAGGAGGCAGCTGATCCTGCAACTGGATCTCTTGAACTTGGTTTGACACCATGATGCTCCCACACGCTGCACGGTGAAAGAGAAGCATGCTGGACTTTGAGGTTGCTCTGCCTCCCCAATTAGACTACATCATCCATATAAATATATATATATATATATATAAAGATACTGAAGGGAAAGAGATCTAGGTTTACTTCCTCCCCCCATTTGGGTTGTTTATACAGGTGCAGGCTGAATGCTTTCTCTGCTAAAGATTAATGAGAGAAAGGGCTGAAATTTATTTAAACAAAGAAGAAAATGGTACCCAGTCAATTTGGTACCCACAAAAGCAAATCTCACCTTTCACTCCCACCTCTGTCTAGGCAGATTAAATGTGACTTTTTCTCATTTAATGAGGGTTGGATTGGGGACAGGGGGAATAACCCAACTCTCAGATTGTCTTTGCNTCCTCCTCTTCCTCCTCCTCCTCGGCCGCCGAGGAGTTGTCCCCCGAGGGGTAGAGCTCGCCGCAGGGCTGCCGCTTGGCCGGGGGAGGAGGGTAGTCCAGCTGCAGCGCCCGCAGGTCCATTTCGGGCATCTCCTCTGCGTCGCTCCCGGAGCCCGTGGAC
The DNA here is from genome assembly GCA_013396975.1 of Bucco capensis. NCBI lineage: Eukaryota > Metazoa > Chordata > Aves > Piciformes > Bucconidae > Bucco > Bucco capensis. The sequence continues at coordinate 92,001 of VWZO01012990.1, forward strand.
ATCTCCCCAGGAGGGAGGCAGGGAGACGGGCAACGGGGAGGCAGGAGCGGGCGGGCGTTCGANAACAGGTGGAAAGATCTTGTCCTGCAATTCTTGCTCACGGTTTTTCCCTTTCATTTCCCTCCCAGCCAAGTGGAACCGTCCCAGCTGCTGCCTCACAACTTTCCTGGCACCTCTGGCTGCCTTTTCACCCAGCGCTTTGCACCTCACTCCCTGCCAACCCTGTGGTCTTCCTGAGGACCTCTTAAATGCTGTGTAAACCTTGGCTTCACCCGCTGGGGCTAGAACCACATCAGAGCTGTGTTCAGCAGCAACCTTTCCAAGTGAAACTTGACTTTTCTTGAACCACCAAAGGAGGCAGCTGATCCTGCAACTGGATCTCTTGAACTTGGTTTGACACCATGATGCTCCCACACGCTGCACGGTGAAAGAGAAGCATGCTGGACTTTGAGGTTGCTCTGCCTCCCCAATTAGACTACATCATCCATATAAATATATATATATATATATATAAAGATACTGAACAAAAAGAGATCTAGGTTTACTTCCTCCCCCCATTTGGGTTGTTTATACAGGTGCAGGCTGAATGCTTTCTCTGCTAAAGATTAATGAGAGAAAGGGCTGAAATTTATTTAAACAAAGAAGAAAATGGTACCCAGTCAATTTGGTACCCACAAAAGCAAATCTCACCTTTCACTCCCACCTCTGTCTAGGCAGATTAAATGTGACTTTTTCTCATTTAATGAGGGTTGGATTGGGGACAGGGGGAATAACCCAACTCTCAGATTGTCTTTGCCTCCTTTTTGGTTAGTAAAGGAAATGGGAAATGCAGTGGAGTAAATCAGGAGTGAACCTCAAGTGTTACTTAGGTCTGCTCAGTTTCATTGGGTGTAAAACCAGACTCCTTTCCCATCCATCAAACCTCTTAATTTCTGTGACCCTGACAGATCATTTTCAGGATAAAGTCTTTGATGGGCCCAGGGCATTATTATCATGCTTCCATTTGTCAAAATTTGGATCCTTTCTGCTGTCTGTGTGGTGAGGAGGGAAGCTGTCCTGGTGCCAGGGAGCCACCAGCCCTGTGCCAGGCTGTAGTGCTGACACACTTGACAGGTATCTCAAATGAGACAGAGGGGCTGTAACCCTCTTATTGGCTTCCTAAAATTTCAGGATAAATGATAGCCAAAAAAAAAAACAACAACCCAGAGGCCAGGCCTATAAAACACAGGGGAGGATGACAGCATCTGGCAAATATCTCAGTCTGGATCTCTCCACAAGCATCTACCACACATACCTGGGCTGGGTGAAAGGCATGCAGGGCTCCTGCCACCAAGGGATGCTTGGCATTGCTGATCCCAAAGATGAAATACAACCTTTGTTAAGTGCCACCTACAGCAAATGCATCTCTGCATGGCTCAGCCCTGCACCTAGTGAGTGGAGAAGTGTGCAGTGTCCCTCTTTCCCCACCAATCCTGCCACTCCTGAAGCCACCTGCACTAGGAATGCTGTTTGCCTGTGCCTTAGCCAAAGCTCTGACAGGGGTTGAGGCACCACTAAAGCATGTTTGTTGCTTCCTAAGGTGACAGCACCTTGATGTCCACATCCTGCTTCCCTGGCACCCACCTACCTGGGGATGCTCTTTATGAGCTAGCCCAGCTCCCTGGGGATGAGTGAGGTCCTGAAAGCATCACAGGGGAATGCAGAAACTGCCAGCCCAAGCAGTTTTTGGAAATGAGTGTGTGTATCCTGGGGAGTGGGGATCTTCCCAAAACAGTGCCTTTCCACCATTAAAAACTACTCGGTGGCTCAACCCATGTCAATTAAAGCAAAAGCGATAAAAAAAAAAACCCTCTGAAAAGAAAGGAAAAAGTATTTACTAGGCTTTCTTTTGCCTAATGAGCATGAATCATCCCACCAAGGGACATGATCAGTGATTCACCGTGGTGAAGAGACTACAACCTGTGGAGATGTTATCAAGCCTAAAAGATCCCTGCTTTGGCCATCAGTTTTAGTCTGCTATCCCCAACTTTCAAGCAGGATTTCCCCTGTGGAGCAGCCAGGCAAGCTCTCTAAATGCCTCCTGGCGCCAGAAGAAAGTTCTCATGTAACAGATATCCACTGGTGTGAGAACAGGGATTCTGCTCACTTTGTCAATCAGCCTGAATGGAGAAGTTTGAGGAGGGGGAGAAGGGGATTTCTTTTGATCAGAAAAAGAAAGAAATATTTTTCACTAATTCTGTTTTTCTTGAATGATGCCTGGAGTACTGTTGGCTTAAAAGGACCAGAATTCACGGTGCTGTTTAAAGCACAGATATTTCTTGGAGCAAATGAGCTGGAATAACAAGACAGGCAAAAGGAAACACTATGTTGGCCATCTCCTTGTGTTTTGCACTGAAAAGGAAGCCCACCATAGCAAGACAGAAGAGATCGGGAGAGATAAAACCACCACAGCACTTCTTATATCTGAACACTCATCACACTCGCTTTGGCTGGGCTACAGCAGAGCAGGCAGAGGAATGTGGCTTCCCTAGGAACTGCTAGCAAAATCAGTGAGGGCTCTCAGGCTGGGGCACACAGCTGGTGAGACAGCTTCCTGGTCAGCAGGTGCAAATCACTGCTAGAGTTGGCCAGAATAAAAGAAAACTCCAGCATTGCATCACTAGCTGTATGGAGTGAAAGCTGTGGAGGGCACACAGTGTATGCAGACTGCAGTCATGTCAGCCTCACCTTCAGCTGTCTGATGAATCACAGAATCATTAAGGTTGGAAGAGATCTCCAAGATCATCAAGTCCAACCAAATATCTCTCACCCCCATGCCACTAAACCATGTCCCTAAGTACCACATCTCTGTGTTTCTTAAACCCCTCCAGGGATGGTGACTCCACCACCTCCCTGTGCAGCCCAGACCAATGCCTAACAAGCCTTTCAGTGAAGAAATTCTTCCTGAGACCTAATCTAAACCTCCCCTGGTGCAACTTGAGGCCATTTCCTCTTGTCCTCTCACTGGTAACCTGGTAGAAGAGAGTGACTCTGTCCAACCTCCTTTCGTAAGGAACTCATTTGGCTACTATGGAGCGGAGGCAAAAAACGACAAAGATTACACCAGAAAGCATCTGGAGCCTTTTCAGAAAGAGGGCTTTCCATTCTGAGATAGAATTGGATATTCATAGTAGCTACTGTAAAATTCCCTTAAATTCTAATTGCTGCATTTCTGTTATCTCGCTAGCTGACCATTTCTGAGGGACAATCCCTTCCCTAATCCTGCTGGATGCCTACATCCTTGCTACACTCTCATGGTGACCCTGGCTAAACACAGAGGAACACTGAAACACCATGGATTTTAAGTATGTTTTATTCACTCCTGATTTTCAGTACCCTTCAAATTTAGATAAAAAAAAAAAAGCACCCTTGTTTTAGCTCCTGCAGTGAATTTATTAGACAGGACTGTTGTAAATACATCAAATTAAGCATGTAGCTGAATTTACTAGGTTCAACACTAAAAAAAGAACCTTCAGCTGCTGGCCACTTTCACTTCAGTGGTGTTATCTCACGATGGAGTACCTCAAAGCACTCATGTGGCTTATTATTCCAGCAGTTTGGACAATATTCCCAATATATTTGAATCTTGAATGATAGGAAAGGCCATCTCAAAGGGCTTGAGCTCCTCTGTGTGAGATGAATTCTAATGAAGCTAGGAAACAAGGCTGCCTTTATGGAGAAATGGGAAAGGACATAAAAATAGATATTACCTTAGCACAGCAGGGAAAAATCTGGAAGATGGCCAAGAGCTTTTCTGTTTGTGTAACCATTAAGGAAAATTTATTGATTGTATCTCATGAGACTGAAATAAAGGAAAGAGAAAAAAATTAAAGTCCATAAATGCTGGAAAACATGTGGTATAGTAGGTGTAGATACAGTAGGAGTGGTCTGGAAAACAATAACTTATGGGACAACAAAAAGTGGAAGTTTTAAGATAGTTAGATGCAGGATCTGCCAGTCAGAGGAATCTGAGTTAGCATCCAAAGAGCTTGACCTATTGATAAAAAAAACCCAAACAACTACTACTAGCAGCTCAGGGAATAACTTGGCAGAAGAAAAGAGTAGGTTCTTCTGCTGTACTGGAATAAAATAAAGGCTTTTTTAATAGAGAAATGTTTTAGGCAATTTTATCTCAGACTGTTCTTGTGGAGCTCCCACATGTGGAACTTGAGCAATATAATGTTAAAAGGTTGATTAAACCTCAGATTTTTCAAGCTTAATGCAGTTTGTTAACTCTTATATGGGAAATTAGTGAATATTAGTAGTAATTTTGTTATTAATTACTATATTACACAATATAAATGTGCATGATAAGTTTTATCACTGGTGCAGCAAGAGTTTGTGGGAGAAACAAGAGTTAAATGGTCACTCTGCAGTCCAAATCTATTACCATCATAGTTTATCAAGTAAATAAACTAGAGAGAAAATACCGCTGCACTTGTGCATCTAACACTTCCTATTCTGCACTTGACTTTTCCTCCATCTAGTGTTTACTCTCAACATATGTTGCTGATGCTGCAGGAAGCAGAGGCCTTACCCAAGTTCGACATATTGAACATTCTTCAAAAAAAGATGTGAAAAATAAAGAGCAGACCTTCACATTTTCCTTTGAGGACAATGTGGAGCCTGACTATAGTGACAGTGATTAAACATCGTGAGGGATTGATGTTGGGAAAGCCCAGCTATTGAGAACATACACCTGTCTGCCAGATGTCTGCTATGGCAGTAAGGGTGAGGAGGGAAGACTACTGGGCAACTCAGTTCAAATTTTATTTTCAGGCTTGAAAATATGAATTACACAGAGCAATGAGGAGATTTTACTAGTTTTTAATCTTTGACAGGCCCACCAAAATTAGCAAACACACCTGAAAGTGTATTTAAATGCAGTATGAAGATCCGGTGAAGAAATAGAGCTCTGGGAGGAGGTGAAAGCAGAGGGAAATTTTGACTAGAGAAATGCTCAGGAGCTGTTGCTGTAAAGTGGGAGGGCTCAGGGAGAATTCTTGGGAGGGCTGGTGGTACCAGGTGCAGGCAGAAGCTCAGGAAATAGAAAAGGAAGAGCAAAAGCCATTGGAAGAAGAAACAAATGGGAGACTTCAGAAGAACAGAAGTCATTTAAGGAAATAACTTCAAATTAGAAGGAAGATTGATTATGTTGCTTTCAGCTTTTTCTGGAGCATAATAAACCTTGCTTTGCATTTAGATTCTTTATTTCACCCTAAAACATGACTGAAATAGGCAAGCTGAATGCCACTAGCAGGCTTTACTTTTCCTCATGGGCCTTACAAAGAGATGAGGATGACTACATGGATATAGCAGCTGACTACACTAGAGAGAATCTAACTTCCAGAAGAGATGAGCAGCAAAACCCATACTTTGTGCCCTAAGCTCAGTCTGAATGTGATCTAAACCAGAAAGAGCGGCAACACCTGCCAAAGGATAAGCCTTCCCTTCAATAGGACAATATGTGCTTCAGCAAAAGACTCACTAGAGCTCTGGCAAGAGGAAAATCTCAAGCGAGGGCAGCAGAGTCAGGCAGTGCCCTGAGCCACTGCTTGTCTCCTGCAGGAAGAAAGTGAGAGAGGAAGGAGGGAATGCTAGCAGTTTGACTTCTGAGTCACAGCTAAACATTGTTCTTCTGCAGAAGGAGCAGGATTTGGAGCAGAATGGATTGAGTCACTCCTTGAAAATGGCCCCAGTGCCAAGTTTCTAGGATTGGTGAGAAAAATTACATCTGACCTGGGATGCAGGATTTATATACATATTTGTTGATTCATAAGGAGGTTTTATAGACCTGTGGGTTTAAGACTCTGTGTTAGCTCCAGCCCTGACACACACTGAGACCTTTAGCCCTCCTCTGGGAAAAATCACCCCTGCCTCTCCCCCCAAAAAACCCCAAATAAACAAAAAACCAAACAAAAACCCCCAAACAAAGCAACCCCACCAGGGTTTAAAGTATTCCAGCCTCATCCGCACATTTTCCTGCTGTGTAGTCTCTGAGTTTAGGCTTCCAAAGGATGTCAAAGACACTGTTCCAGTTCTCCAAACTACCCCAGGCCCAGGGATGCTAAGTACTTCACTCTTTGCACTCTAGGTGCAGCACAGAGGTTGTGAATCCAACAACGTTGGTTGGAAATGGAGTTTTTGCCTCAGTTGGGGAAACAGTCACCATAATGAACAGCAATTTCAGATTTCTGTGGGGTAGGAGCATATTTGCAGTGCTCTAACAGATGGGAGAATCACTCCAGAAGCCAAGTTAAGACTTCTAAGATAAAATGACAAAAAGGAAGTCAGTAGGATGGTTCTGCAGGCATTATTTTGGCAAGGACAGCAAATAAGAAAGCATTCTGTTAGAATACACAAAGCAATTGGATGTAATTGTGCTATTCCAGCCCCAATGCAATTAAGATTCTGACAGCACTGCAGTTTTCACAGGTTCCTCTGCATAGGTAAAGATAGAAAAACCACTGTTAAAAAAAAAAAAATCAATATTTGTGTCAGTTTGTTTCTCCTGTGGTACTTACAATGCCACTGGTATATAGAAGAGTTTCTAGGGAAACTAGTCACACTCAAATGATTAAAGCAAGCCAGAGGAAGAATTATCTGAGAAATCTGTGGTATTTTATGGATGATCTGGCATAGACAGTATGTACCATATCATAACTCATACAAGTCCTACTTACTATCTTAAAGGGTGACAACAGCATATCTGGAAAACATCTGCCCTGGGAAAAGGACACAAACTACTTTGCTTGAGAATCGTAGCTCTAGTATTACCCTGTGTCAGCCATGCATATCATATGTGGTATGAAATGCCTTCAGGGAGAAAAGATGAGGAATACATGTTTCATTTCTAAATGCCCCAGACTGGACTCTGATAGCCTTTCTCAGGATGAGTACTCTTTACACCAAGAGTATTCTAATGGAAAAAGGGGCACACATCATCTCCTCTACAGGAGTTCAGGTTACTCTGTGAATTCATCCCAGCAGGGCTAAAATAATTCCCCAGTAGGTTACTAAAAATGTATTTTACATTGAAGTATAATTCTTGTTGTGTTTTATGAAGAGACTGGCACTAGGAATAAGAGAAAAGTTTAAAGAAGGTGTTTCTTCAGCAAATTTAAAAGCAATCCCTTGGGTTCCCATGGCCATTTGTATGGTTGCTTGCTTCCTTTTCAACTGTCAGGCATGTTTTGGCTGGCATGATTACAGGAGAGTCCTAATCCCTAGAACAGCATTTTTCCCATCAGAACCAGCAGCAGCTGCAGCTTGGACATGTTTATCAACACAACCACCTGTGTTTTTGTCATGGGCTGCCAGTGATGCCTGTTCCTTCCACCATGGAGGTGTTTTTAGTGTCTTTCCAAAGAGCTGGGTTATTCCCATTGGATTTAGTATTTTGCTAAACTGAGCTTTGCTTGAACAGAAAAAACCTCTCCAGAATGATCAGACCTATAGCAGTTCCAAGAGGTAGGAAAGGCATCCTTCCAGTTTAATGTCATGTTCAGCCCTCAGCACTTTGAAAAGCAACTGTTGGCTAGAAACAGAAGGTTTTTGCTGCTACTGTGGACACCGTGCTCTTTTTTACCTAAATTGCTAAAATACTGAACACTTTCTGCCTCAGGATGCAGCTGGAGTAACTGGGAAAAGTTAGCTTTGTGGGCACCTCTAGAATGTTTGTGATAATTCTCTTTACTCAGCAGTTATTCTTTGTCATTAGAGAGTGTGAACATTCTCATTCTTATTAAAAGTGATCTTTAGCCAGGGAATTCTCTAACAGAACAGCTGGGACACTTTGAACTGAAATGAGAACTTTGTTTAAGTTCACAATTCAGGCATCTTTGCCTTAGCTTTTTCTTTCTTTTTTCTCTCCCTTAATAAATAGGGATGTAAAATATTTTCCCCACTCCCTGTGCTCATCAGGTATTCTTATATTGACTAAACTAAGGACTGCAAGGTATAGACACATCACTGCAGCAGCTGTGATGCTTGCAGTGATTTAAACTGAACTTCCAGTTTATTTTGTTCACCAAATAAGGTTTTTCATGACTATCCCACATTATATTTTTCCATCTCCTTACAAAGGTCTGTTCTTAGACAGAAAACACTGTGGCATGAGCTAGAAATGTGAGAACACTTATGTTTATTATCTCTTTAGTTCCAGCAGAGGAATCTCCCAGCACTTCCCGAAGACTAAGCAGAGTTTAATGGTGGTTTCTTGGCTCTTAGCAGAAGCATGGAGTGTTTACAACTGTTTCCAAGACATGCAGGTGCATGGTGAGAAAATGAGCCACTACTGAATTCATCTTATAGACCCTTAGCTACAAGTGTTTCAGTCACACAGCAAGAAATTCACAATGCTGCAGTTGTTGTCTTCTTCATATTGCTCATATTTCTTCTCCTCATTCTAAAGGAATGCACCCTAATCTAAGGACACATTCTCATCCATTCATTAATCCTGCTGTGCTACCCTGGTTCACATGAACACTCCAAATAAGCTGCCTTTCTGTGCTCCAACCAGACTTTTGTAGGACAGGCTCATCCTTGAACTTGTCATCTGCTGGGGTATTGGATTCCAGATTTCACTCAATTACATGATCTGAAGAATGTGGCAAACTGCCATTTCTGCCTCAACTTTGAACAAATGTTATTGCATCTAACTGTTTAATTGCAGGAATCCCTCAATTATGAGTGACCCTTCACAGGAAACTCTATGTCTTTTAAACGTTTACCTAGCAAGGGAATGCAAATATTCTCTTAAAAACTGTTTTTCCCCCCATCCAGTTTAGCAAGAGTGATTTAACAAATTAATATTTACTTCAGAGTTGTCTGCAAATAGGTTTTTCCCCCCCCTCATATTGTATTACGAAACCTGATCCATTGCCTTCGCAGGAATATTCATTGATCATTAAGATGATCCATTTTAAAAGTGACTTTTAGTTACTGGAAAAGTCTGCCTAAAATGGGCCAAAGTTTGAAAGAGCCAAACATTTCAAATGAATGAAATCAGTTAAAGTAAAATAAACCTGAGCATGCCATGTTAAGACTGTTGTTTCAGATGAAACCTGAATTCTTCCCTAAATTGCATACAATAAATTTCTACTTAAATAATGTATTGTTATTGTTGTGAACCAACTTTCTGAGACATTCCCCTTGTCTTTGCTTCTGTAAGAGCAAGCAAATCTGCATTTTAGGCTTCAATTTCTTCACAGGAATTGGGAAGAGAGAAGAATTATAGAACCATGGAACATCCTGAGTTGGAAGAGACTGATGAGGATGATCCAGTCCAGCTCCTGACTCTACAGAGGGCAATCTACAAGTTAAACCATTTATCTAAGAGTGTTGTCCAAATACTCACAAGCTTGGGACCATGACCACTTCCCTGGGGAGTCTATTCCAGTTCTTGACCATTCTCTCAGTGAAGAACTTTTCCTAATTTCCAATTTAAACTCCCCTTGAAACAGCTTGAAGCAATTCTTGTCTCATTCCCAGAACCTAGAGATCAACATCTCATGAGGAAGTTGTAGACAGTAATGAGGTGACCCCTTCATCTCTTCTTCAAGCCAAGCAAACCCAGTATCATCAGCCTAGTAACTAGTGCTCTAGTTTTTCATCTCTGTTGCCCTCCCTTTAGCCACATGATAATATTTTTGCATCCTTCTCTAATTGAGGAGCCTCAAACTGCAGATCATACTCAAGGTGTTGCATCAATGTTGATTAGAGTGGAACAATCACTTCAATCAGTCTATTAATTTTAATTATAATGAGTGTAGAGCAGTAGCTTAGGGGAAGGCACCTGCCCTGTAGACATCTCCAGTGGGAGAGAAGAATCCTGCCCTCAGTCCATCTCCATAAACAACTGTAGTAAACTACACTCGTTTGAAAGTGAAAATGGTCACTGCTCATCTTTGCTGCTGCTGGAAAAAATTTGTTCTATTAAATCTGTGGCATATATAGACAAGATAACCTAAGTGGGCAAGAAAAAAAAGCTTGCAAGACTGCAATACAAATACAAACTCCTGCTAGTAAGAGCTAAGAGAAACAGATATGCAGATGTACAATAAACCTATTTTCAAATCTTAAGTGGCACTTAAGTGGCAGGGCAATAAAATGATGTGTTAAGTAAACACTTTGCTAGCTGGCAGAATTCCCAGAATCTACTATGGTCATTTTTTTTTATATGAGATATTAGTAGGTGATAAATTTTTTAAAAAGATGTGTGTATATTTTTGTACAACTTTTGAATAAAGAGAAGGCCAAGCTAGCACAAAAAAGGGAGTGTTAAATTAAAGTGCCACTGGAGGGATTTCATTCTGCCTAGTAAGTGTAGATAGAAAGCAGAATACTTTCTCTCTTCCAGTACCTCTCTCTCTCTTACCAGAGAACTGTGTAGAAGCAAAAGATCTGTTGGTAAAGGGCTCAAATTCCTGACTTCTATGATGAGCAAATATTTCTGAGAGTTGTCTGCAAGGATATTTACTGTGAAACCACTGGAGTGCAACACAGCATGGCCAACACCATGTCCTTCAAAAAGAGTCCTTACAGCAGTCAAACATTCACTTTGGAGTGTAGAACTACTAATTCTCTCGCTAGTGCTAAAGGAATGAGAATAGGATGTAGTGTAGTAGAAACTTTCGTTGATTCAATTCATGAGAGACAGACTTGAAGGTGCAACATTTATCCTGCACTGTTAAATCAAAGTTAAAGCTTTGAAACACAAGACCTCCTACATCCTTTGCCAGTTACTCTCACTCTTTCCCAGCAAAGGTGGATGACAGCTACCTCAGCTGAAAGCCTCTCAGACAAGATCTGATTCAGCTAGATTAACAAATGCCAGCATAGTCCAATTCAAAGCACAATCCCAAACTTTTCTTCAGGTATCAAAGTTGCACTTGCCAGTGTTGGAAAGCAAGTTGAGTTTCTCACTTTGAGCTGGGAACCTATCTAAAGCCATCTTCCAGGAAAGATATCCTTCAGCTAATTCCCAGTGCTCACAACACCTTTTTCCCCAGACAGGTTCACCTCTCCTGTTCCCTTCAGCAGTATGAATATACACAGGAACACTAGCACAAATCTTAAAAAGCTTATTTTTTTTTTTTTCAAAGCAAGAAGTTTAAAGTTGACTTCCAAGTGGATGAGAGGTGGGAGGATCACATTTGTGTCAGTTATCGCCAAGTGCCTGAAAAATGTCTTCCCCAGGACTTAGTGAGCAGAAACTTGAGCAGCCTGGCAGAGAATGCAGCTGTTGTACTCTCAATTATTCCCCATCTCATCTCCCTGGTCCTGACTGCACAGCTGCAGCAAAACAGAGCCTGAGGAACAACAGGATGTGAACTGGGAGCATCCCAAACTCCTTCTGTGGAGTGTGAGGTGAACTAGAGCTCCTGTAAACCTTCCAACAATCTGGGGCAAGATTAAGGAGACGGGGGAAGCTTATGGAAGATTTTGTCCTTCTCATCAACCCCTCTATTTACAGCAACTTGAATTCAGCTTGCTCTTGATAAGGTGACAAAAATAATTGGGGACAAAAATAATGACATTTGTGTGTAAGGTGCATAGCAAAATATTTCTGTGCATGTATCTCCAAGACAATGACTGTTAGATACTTGCCTGTGAAGTTACTCTGTTTGCTTTCCCTTTATGAATAAGGCTGGATCACTGGTTAACTACTCAGTTACAATAATTATGAATAAAATCAGTTGTTTTTTTCATTTGAGAAATTCTGTTTGAATAGGATCATTTTCTACCTCCTTTCTAGCTTTATTATCCTAATTTATTCTTGTGCAAGTTTATCCAAATGTTTTAGGTATCAGTTACATTTTAGACTTGTAATTAAATACTTTAATTGAAAATATTTATATCTGAAATGTTCATACAGGTATTAAAAAAGCAAAAAGCAAGCTTGAGCCCTAATTATCTTCATTATGAGGAAAGTACACTTCCAGACACACATGGACTTAGGCTGTGTGCACAGCCAAAACTTTCTTCCCTCTTATAGACATTCTGCAGTCATAAAAAGCTCAGATGTTTTGTCTAGGTCTACTTTTCCTGCAGGATTTTGAAGGAAATTAGTATCCTTTAGTCATGTGAGCCGTGCTTCCACACTGCAAGTACAAGTTTGATGCAGAGGAGGTCAGTATTAGTGACACACATCACCAGGGCTCATTAATTAGGCCAGAGAATAATACAGTGTATTAGGGGGAGAAAGATGCATTGATACAAACAGCTACATAAATCTGATAGCCCTAATCAGCACTCACTTGGGCTCCTATGTTTGAAAGATCTGTCCTGGATGCACACATGTATGTATTTATATACATAAATATATATATACACACAAATATATAAGTTACAATTCAGTTTAAAGTTAAAACAAGATTTTACATTGCTGAAACTGAAAGAAACTTTCTTTTACTATGGCAAGAACTTATTCCACTAAAAAAAGTACATTTCCATTAGATACAGCCTAGTATTCAGCAATATCTGCCTAACCATTTAGGTGATCTGGACCTTGGCTTTTATAACTTAGAGCCCTTTCATGAGTGTCAAGTTAAATATCCTATCAGCAGCAGCACAAAAGACACCCTTCAAATTCATTGTCAAGAAAGCATTCACAGCTGTCTAGAAGCTGAGTTTGTAGTTTAGGCTGAACATAAGATAATCTACTGAAGCTTGGTATGGTCATCATTCTTCTGTGAAGAAGACCTGGAAGTTGTTGTGGGTTAGAGATGGTCCTTAGCTCTGCTTTTTTGCCCATTTAGGCTCCCCAGCTTAGTAAAATTTATGGGCTTATCAGGAGGTGCATTGCCTAATATTTCTGTCTAAAAATGTTATAATCTGTTTTCATACCATTCATACTGAATACAGGGCATTCTGAGAAAATCAACACGGATTATCCTCACTGAATTCAAAGTGAATTCCTCTGAGCTTATTCACATTGATTAGATCTGGTGTTAAATGAAAACTTGAAAACTTTAACCATTAAAAAATAGTATTAAATGATAGCAACCCCTAGCTCCATACATCTACATCTGCATTAGACTGACACTTTGACGAAGGAAACCTATCCACATCACCACAGAAGTCATTTATTACATATAGATGTGGCTATCAGAAGCACTTTTTAAGGACACCCTATAAAAAGACTTCATTGAAAGGAAGAGAGGAATTCAAACCCTCAGAAGAAGCAATTACATGACAATTGGTATTGTAGCTGCTTAATAAGCCATTTCTAACTCACAGGGAATCCCTTTGCAGTGCTGACAAATAAATACTCAGCCAACACAGGATATGATACAGAGCTTTATTTCACCAAGTGGCTTCCTGTATGTGTCTGGAATTTATTTCTCTTCCCTTAACCATTATATGTGTTTTTAGTAGTGAGCAATCTGAGTTTTCAAGGGGAAGGAACGCAAAAGCTATGTTTTATTGCAGTGACCAACTAGGAATTCCAAACAATGTCCCATCAATCAAAACAGCCACATTTTCAGGGGAAAAAAGGTAAAGGCAGACCCACATCTAGCTAAATAATCTATTCCCCTGGGGCTCATTAGTGCTGCAATTGTTTCTCTCTCCTATTTCTAACTAAAGCACTGCTGTGAGTCCAGCCCAGGTGCTCCTTCCAGTAACCCTATCTGGGAGCTCCATGCCTCCTCACACCAGGCTTCTATAACCTTTGCCTCTGCCCTGCAAAATTAGAGCAGCCTTCAGCTCCACATTAGCAAATGAAATAATTAACAAGTAGCAAGGCAGCAATGCTTGGAGGCCTCAGATGCATTTTTGAGGGGGTTTATGCTTTTTTTTTGGTGGAAACTTGTCACATCGACAGGTTATGGATTTCTAAAGGGAATATTGGAGAAGTGAATAATGATTTCCTCTTTTCAATGGTCAACTGGTTTTGGTTAAAAAACAAACACCTCAAACAACACCATTTCCATGATTTGGAAATTAAAAGTAGACCAATTCCCATCCTTCAGCCCATCATCAGCCCATGGTTGGACTTGATATTAGAGGTCTCTTCCAACCTTAGTGATTCTGTGATTATAAATATAGAGTAGTGCTATTTTACTGAAACCACAAAAACTGTATGGGTTTTAAAACACTTAACTAAACATATCAAACAACAGAGGACTATAGTACATATCATTAGTGGATTAGATGCCACCCTGAGCCTAAGAATTTTGATTGATTCCTTCATACACATCATTTCAATTAGAGACCACAAAGTTATTGAGAAAATGATAATAAAAAAATTTCTCATTTTCTAATCCATTATCTTTCAATTTAGAGATAAACTTCTATTGATTTCTGCATGTAGTCAAACAAGAAATGGAGTTTCCTGGCTCTGTCTAAACTCACAGCAGAAATACTCTTAGGGACCACTGAGAGCAGGTGATGGTTGGTTGAGAAGGAGCCCATAGAGCATTTACAGACTGTGAGCTCCAGCAGGCAGCATATATAGTAATATGTATAGATATATAGTAATGTTGTAAGTAATCTCTCCCCCTTGCAACACTTTGCCACCTGTAGGGAAGTATTTTAACATCATTACTGATTGAGCTGCATCTAAAACTGAAGAGATGACTAGACAGAAACCTGAAAGCCCTCAGTACTACACATCTAGCACACAGCCTTGTCACAGGTGTAAGCTAAAAGCCTCATTTTGCTACCTTCTGGTAGACAGTGGGCTTCCATCAAATTTCAGCCCCACCAAGCTGTTCTCTTGCACTTGGGTAGGTGAGAACATGATATATTAATGCCCAGAATCATGAGAGCAGAGGAGCAGAGTGAGCATAAAGAACACATTATAATGGAAAGCCTTGACCTCCTCACACTGGACCTAGGAGAGCTGTTCTCTGGTATTAAGTTGTGTGATCAAAATCCTATTAAAGAGATTGAGGTGATTTACACAGCATTGAGCAAAAGATCCCTAGAAATGCTATAATGGAATATTTGCTTTCAAAGAAGCAGGAAAGGCTAGAAGACCAAACCTCTCACTCTTACTTACACTGAATGCAAGTGTTATGTGAACAGTCCCTAGGAATAAGAGACAGGAGTTGAGCAAGGAATTTCTGTTACTGAAGGAAGAGATCTGGCTGAGATTTTTTTACTGATATTTAAAGGAATAGATGTAGACACTGAGAAACTCCATGAGATAATGAGATCAGAGCTTGGCAAGTACCTTCCATCAAAAACACACCAGAAGTGTGATGTTCATCTTTTGAGAATGGTAATGTGATATGAATATTGTGTAGGACTTGAGAAAAGGACAGAAATCACCCCAATATTTTAAGGAGAAAAAAATAACCTGAATATTAATGTCCAGATATGTATCTGAAAAACTGACACATCTTCCTTGGAATCAGGAGAACTATGCTAGCTGAAAGCCAACAACTTGGTATGGACCAAATAGCTGTAGGCAGAAACCCAGGAGAGTAAAAAGTCTATTTCAGTTCTGAGGATTGGCCCATTAGGAGAAATCAATAGCTTCTTTTAAGGAAAATTCAGCTTTGCTCCCAAGTACAAAACTCAGAGTAGTCTTGCTTAGCCAAGGAGACACTTCACCAGTGAGATGGATTATAAATGCAATGCCTTGTATTTCAGGAGGTAGCAGCTGCACTGCTGTGAAGAATGCTACAGGAACTTGTGGCCAAAGGGAAAAAACCATCACCAAAAAGTCAGGTAAAGGGGAAAACAGAGGTTCCCCAGTCATGAGAAAAGAAAGATCAGGCCTAAAATGAGCTGCTGAGCTTGCTGTACCCAGCCCTCTTCAAGTATGCAAGAATGATTGATTTAAGAGAGTATGCAAAACTTCCCTCTCTGTCAGGGTACAGTTACTGCTGTAACATGTGGGCCTTGTTTGAAACAATCTCCATGAAAGAGAGGCACAAAATGCTCATTTGGGCTAAAATTATATCTCAGATTATGGAATTCACTGTGTCATATTGATAAAAGTGTCTAGCATCACAGATGGGAGTGATGCAAACAGACAGAACTGATCGATTGCTTCACAGATAAGTCTCATTTCACACAGAATAAGAGAAATTAACATTTGAAATATGGGAACAAGGAAAGAACCAATTCAGTTCCAAATATCTTAAGTTGTTCTGCATGCATAAGAAGTGCAATTAAAAGGGTGTCCCAAGTAAAAATGAAAGTTATTGGTTACGAGCGTATTTTATTCTTAGCTTTTTGTTTTCCTTCTCTCAGGCAGATCATCCTTCATTAGTAAGATACTCCTGCTGCTCCACTAAATATCAATCCTGACAAATGATGTTCAAGACAGTACATGAGCACAGCAAGAGAACAGTCTACTGGTCTCTGTCTTCACCAAAGAATAATAAAGAATCCAAAGAATAATCCAAAGGATGAAGTTGGTTGTGGCACAAGTGTTAGCAACAAGAGCCAGTCAGGCTTGCATACTGTAGCTGTTGGCTAAGATTTAACCTATTTTAGTTAGAAGGTAACTTTCTTCTTAAAAATTTTTCCCCAATTCAAAATTCAATCTTAGTGTTTAAATCCTGACTCCATTGAAGTTAAGGGAGTTTAGCCATCAGCCTTCAACTTAAGTGAATTAAGGTTCTCCACAGCAGACTCCCTATAAGGCTTTCCTGACTAATGGACATTTCCATGGCAGTCACCTTGAGATGTGCCAGCAGACATCAGATCCTACCTGCTATGCATACCCAGCCTTGGAGATCTACCATCTCCAACTGGTATCATCTATCTGGGCAAAGCAGAGTGAGGTCAAAGCAATGAGAGACAGCAGAAGGATTTGCTGAGCTATGCCCACAAAATTTGGCTTTCTAGGTGACAGCGTGCAAGAAATATTTGAGGGAAATACTGCACCTGAAAGATCCACAGAAACCCCCAAACTCTTTTGAAGGAAGCCTGCAGGTATTCTCAAGGCTTGCTTACAAATGACCTCCACCAAGTTTGGAGAGCACTTTCAGCTTCAATCTCTCAAACCCAAGGTGAAAATCCTGTGATGTTTCCTCCTCCCAACTACTCATTTGAAGCATTTAGCAAAGCTTAGAGTTCATTCTCTTTTAAATCCTAATCTTAAAACTGCACAGCTGTTCCCCTCTGATCGCCAGCTAGATAACAGCTATAAAACACAAACCATTAGGCAAATAGTTCTGCAGATTTGCTAAGTTACAGCCTCCCAAAAAATATTCCCTCTGCTGCCCAATATGCAGACACCTTTCCTACTGTTAGCTTTTATGGCTGCTGAGGATGGAAGTCAACAAGACTTATGTGCTGTCCCATAAACTGCTGTTTCACTGCATTCCTCAAAATTCTTGGGGGAAATCTTGTGCAAAAAAGCAATTTTGATGGCAATCTCTTTATTAGAAATATCTTTCTTGTTGGATACAATCAATATAAATATGCTTTACAAATATGATGCTGAGTACAGACCACCCCTATTACTGCCCAGGGATTGAAATCTGGGGTTTGCCTGTACGGCTCCTAACAATTCTGCCTTAATATGGTGTGCAAAAAACCCCTATATATAGAATGCTTTTGTTAAAATCAGATTAGACTAACTCTCTATGAAGTACTTTAATGAAAAATGTTTAATGGCTGAAATACTATAAGACTGCAGGTGCAAAATGATATTCTACACTCCCTGGAGAGCAAACTTGTACACACTGTGAAATATCAATTAAGTTTATAGTTGCCTGTACCAGTGAAATGTCTTTTTTCATGGGAAATTTTCATGTTCTCTTATGAAGCAATCACTGGGTTTCAATGTGTATTGAATTATGTGGGCATTTGGAGTTATTAAGGAATAGATTTGTTTTACAAGCAAGCTGGAAGCATTCCTTGCAGTTTTTATGAGGCTGACTACATGACTTAAAGAGTGCTCTTGGCCAACCTGGGTTCTCAGATCAATTCATTAATTCACACAGCTGTCTTTAGAAACTACAAGACTCATATATTCTGGAGTCTGCTAGAAAGAGGTGGATTTCAGGGCTGTATTTCAATCCTGTTGACATCATAAATCACAAGAGGACAGCCTAAACTGTTGTGTGAACAGCAGCAAGCCCATGATTCAAATACAACCTGCTGAACTAATTTCTGTTAGGATAGGTAAAGGATCAAAACAATTGATTTTAATGAGCACCCCATCCAGAGGTTATCTGGGACTTACACAGCATTCAGTGTTGGCAGATATCATCCCAATAAAACCTTATATTAGGTGGTAGACACTATGGTAGTCAGAGAGCCCTAGAATATCTCTGACCAGCTGGAGCACTGAACTACACAGAGAAGCCCAAGTCTCACTCAGACTCCCAAAATACTTAAGCCAGGAACAGTCAAAACCAACATCTTCCTGACTTCCAGTTACTGAATGGCCCACGAAAGAGTTCATCTCCTGACCACAGAGCAAGAAAGTTGGGGTTGGGGGTGTGGTGGTAGGTAGGAAGCTAAGAAGCTATGATAGGACAAAAGAAGAAAGTGTCCTTTAAAGTGATATATGAGAATTCTGAACACCTAAACCAATTATCTGGTTTCTATGGTAGGAACTGGAACTCTTGATGAGTACAGGTGTCTAGATTGCCCTTAAAATATTTTTAGAAATGTCCTGAAAGGAGCTTGCCTCTGAAAAGCTCATTATGGTCACTATAAAGGGTTAGGGTTGTCTATTATCTTCTCTTCCTCCTACCCTAGGAAAGGAAAAGGAATTAACAGAGAGAGACACTTGGGGATTGGGAACAAAAACTGAAGCTGCTTTTATGAAAATAATGACAATAAATTGAAATACATACAAATATACACAAACCCAATAGCACACTCAAATGTCCCTTCATGGCAACTACCTCACCCTCACCACAGATGCTGTAGCAGAAGGACTCACCAGCAGATGGGAATCAGACTCAGGGGATAGATCCTCAAAGTGGATTCAGGAACTCCTGGGTTGAGATTGAAGGCAGAACAGACACAGTCGTGCAGCAGCAGAGCTGAGCTGCTGATCCTCTCCAAGAGAGTTTGCAGTCTACCACCCCAGATGGTTCAGGGGCTCATCCTTCAGAAAGAGCACAAACCCACACCTCTTCTTTATTATATTTGCTGCTAATTAGGTGCTAAATAACTTAATCCTGCACCTGCCTTGCTTGGATCTTAGGCTTTATGTAAGAGACCTCAAGGGCCATGCTTGGTGTGGGAGTTTCAGGGATTGGCCCTCAGTTTTATACTGAATATGATGCATATGGACTGGAATAGTTTGTTGGTCAGTTTAGGAGTGACATTCCACACATTGTCTTGTGAGGAGCAATGGTTTCCCCTTCCAGGACAAATCCCTTTTTCATTTCAAACCAGTATCACTGCCATTGAATGCACTGCAAAAAAAAAATCCCCAAGCCCTCAGTGCAAGGCTTCCTCACTTCTTCACAGTGTAAAACAATCACAGTAACTTTGTCCTCTGTTCAGAAAAACTCATCTAAATTTCAGATGTGGCATGAAGAGTGACAAGGAAACTGGCATCCAGTCCAAGCCAGAGCACTTAAGAGTGAAATGAGAAATGAGGGAGAGGTTCACTAAGCCAATGAGACACATCTGATCATCTCTGCAAGATCTCTTTATCTTCTAACTCCTTCTAGATTCTTCTCCCCTGCAAGGTCAGGCACTCAGAGGAGCAATTTATAAGCCAACAGCTCATATTCTGGTTGCAGTTGCAGAACTGACACAAAATCAAATCACTCTTGAGTGCAGTAGGATACAAAAATCACCTTCCCAGTCTACTGAGCCCTTCAAGACTTGCAATAAATCTCCCTGGGGCAGCATTCCAGTTGCCTATCTTCCTTGCCTCACAAAAAGACCTTGAAATGGAAACAGAAGGGTTTGCTTTGAAGTCATATTTCACAGCCCACGAAGACATGCACAGGAGCAGCTGACTTCAGTGCTTTCCCCCTCTTGTTCTAAGTATTTTGAGCAAAGTTTTAAACAAGACTTTTGCTTGATCCCCAGAATTCCTAGCTGCTGGGCCATGCCAAGTGTGAGAGCTGATGGCAACAAAGGCTGCTTTGAAAAAATATGACAAAAGCAAAACACTTACAAAATATGCTGGCTAGCAGAGCCATTGTTAGGCTTCAGCTAATTGCATTCCTCCCCTGAAAATTATAGCACTCCTCCCTAATAAATACTGAACTTAAGCAAATACATTCACTGCAGCTGAGAACTGGCACTAAGTGCAAATGAAACAGATCCCTGTGTAATAATTAAATTGAGCAAGCCATGATTATCTCTGGTGAGTCTCCCTGGGCTTCAGTGTGCTGAAGGTGAAGTCGTCTCTGTGAGCAACCTTTTGCCCTAGTTTGACTCAAAAAAATGTATTCCATGCCAAACAGGTCATATTCAGTCCCTGAAACTTTGACACCAAGCTTGGGCTCTCTGTGTTCTTACTGAACTGTACTCACCTGGGGAAGAAAGGGCTCAGCACGTTGGTTTATTTCTCTTTGCCTAAACCTCGTGGAGCTGCTAGTCCTCATGGTCCTCAAATCAAAGGGCCCAGGAGAAGTTCCACACTGACCATTGCCTGGGGACAATGCTAGCTGGGCAAGGGAGCAACTCCCAGCTAGAGCAGAGGTGCCCTCCCCAGCAAAGAGTGGGCAGCTGCCCTTGCCTGGGTGACTGTGGGGACACAAGAGCTTCTCAGAGCACCCATGAAGGTTCCCTGCTGTGGTTTCTTCGATGACAGGCTCTCTGTTACTTGAGCCAACTTAAATACTGCACAGCAGACATGGGCACTAGCCCTGGCAGCTCCCAAGCTTTGGTCCAGATGCTGATGTGAGCTCTGGCCTGGGGCCACCTCTATTTTAGGCACAGAGCCCTCTGAACTTGTCTGTTGGCATGCAAGCAGGCTCCAAGAGGAGCTCTCACTTGAGTGACCTGTGAAGACTTCATTTGGTTTTAGGCTTTCTGAAGTGTTATTGGAAAATTTTGTAAGGCAGCTCAAGTGAGTGAAAATGATTTGCTTAGGATGGATGTGGCCACCAGTGGATTACTGCCCATAATCTAAACAGAGCTTCAGGCACACTTCATCTATCATTCCCTGAAGGAGAAAGGCTGGGTTAATGCTTTCTGACAAATATTAGGTTTCTCAGGCAGCCCTGGTGTTGTTTTCCACGTTTCCTGACCCACTTTGATGAGATCTATCAACAGCACAAGTAAAACACAGGTCAGGTTTTGCTGTTGGCAATGCAAGATAAGGATGCTATAAAGGCTCATGAACACCTCGGTGCTCTCTGTAAGCACTCAGGAGGCTGGAGGTTTCTTCTCAGTGCTGTAACTTAGCTAATAACTCTGATTTATCAGAGTGTTTTGATAGGTCCTGTTGCTAATGCTGCCAATGTCCTCTGGATCTTACATTTATGTCAGGGAGAGGGCTTGGAGCTGACAACCAAGAGGGAAAGCTCCATCTCCTACATGCTGCCTTTGCTACAACAAGGTGTGTGACAAGTTTGCCTCTTGGTCCTACAGCCTCTCTAGTGGATGATGGAGGGGGTTAAATTTGCCTTAAAAATACCCAAAGCCTCAAATGTTGTTAATTAGTTGTAAGTGGGCTCATAGCCACAGCTCTGGGCATGTGCACAAAAAAATAATCAGAAGAGACCTGGAGCACTTCTTCTCAAACATGCAAACCTCCTTCATCCATCAGTCTGTGATTCCCCTAAAGACAGCTCTTGCTGCTTGCTTTCCCAGAAAGGAGCATTACAGATCAGCGTGGTAGTCAACAAACAATGTACAAGACACACATCTTCACTACACTGCTAATCCAAGGGGTTCAGAGGTTAACTGAGGGCTGGCAGGAAGAACAAAACAGTTTTCTCTGTCTGGTTTCCCACATATGCTAAAACCTTGACTGGGAGAGCAAAGGCACTCTGGAGAGCTGAGGTTGTGCCCTATCTTCAGATCTTCACTCATTTGTTGGAGCAAGAAAGAGACTCCAAACAAAGAAGCCTTGAAACTTTGGCTGCCAGAACATGGATACTTTAATCTGAGCAGCATCTTCCAGTACAGTCATTTTTCTTGTGTCCAGCTCTGGAGTCTTCAGCACAGGAGAGACATGGACATGGTGGAGCAGGTCCAGAGGAAGCCACAGTTCTGAGGGCTGGAATGTCTCTTCTGGGAGGACAGGCTGAGAGAGCTTGGGTTGGTCAGCCCGGAGAAGAGAGTGCTCCAGGGAGACCTTAGTGCAGCCTTTCAGTACTTAAAAGGGACAATAAGAAAGATGGGGAGAGACTTTTTAGCAGGACCTGTTATGACAGGACAAGGGGTGATGATTTGAAAATAAAAGAGGGAGTTAGACTAGATGGAAGAAGTTTTGCCCAGAGAGGTGGTAGATGTCCCATCCCTGGAACCGTTCCAGGTCAGGTCATCTGGGGCTCTGAGCAACCTGATTGACTTGCAGATGTCCTTGCTGCTAAATTTTCACTTGTTCTAATTAAGCAGACATTATATCTGTCCTCAAACTCAGATCTTTGTTTGCACTGGGAAGTAAGAGTCTATATCTGTCTATTCTGACATCCAATCTTGGTTTCTACTGAATATTGAGATGTGGGGAAGAGCATCCCAGGGTCAGTGGTGATGTCTTACATGGGCTGTAGGAGAAGGGTCTTCTATTGTATTTGGTGAAATCATCATCTTTTTAATGGGAGATGATTACTTTCAGTCATCTAATGGAGTTCTAATTATCCCCTAGACCAGAAAAATCTGCTAATAAATGTTAAAATCTGAATCTCCAGGAAGTGAGCTAGCTCAAGAATGAGAAATGACTTTTAAGTCCGTTATTCCTGCCATGCTGCCTTGCTGAATCATTCCCAGATGGACACTGCCAGCTTGAGGGATCATCAGCACCAGGACTGAGCTGAGAAGCATGCTTCTGGGGCGGAAAGTTGAAATGATCTTAATTCTCCCTGTCTTGGACCTCTGTCAAATTTGACACTCCTGGGAGCATCACCCCTGTAGTCAGATGGGGCCAGTGGTGGCTTGGGGCTTTGGGTCCTTTTTAGTGTCATCAGTGTTTCTCACAGTTTCTCTTCCTTAATTTCTCTCCATGTTACCAGTCAGCCTGTTGGAACTTTCTGTTTTCCTCAGAGCCCAGCTTCTTGCTGCCATCTACTGTTAATAGTACAGCTTGTCAGAAACTTTAAATGATTTTTTCTGGATTTAAGAATGAAAAGAAGCATCTAAATGTCTCAAGTTTGACATTCTTCAGAGGAACTGGACATTGCTGTTTCCTCTGGCAGAGAGAGCTGCAGACTCAAAACAGCTCAGAAAATCCAAACAGCTTGTTCACAGTGATTGAGCTGAGTTGAGAAGCCACAGTACAGTTGAGAATGGGGCCTTTGGGGCACCCAGAACTACACCTGTGGGCACAACCACACAGCAGTGCCCATGTTCTTGCCCCAAATTTTCTGTCTGGGTGCAGCAGCCACGTGCTTATTATCTGCCTCAAACTATTGCTTAGCTAAACTACTACAGTCACACTTGAAAGCAAAATGCCTAGGCAGGTTCTAGGAGGCAAAGCCAGAGCAGAACTTATTTTAACAGCAAACATCTTCACTTACAGCTGGTGTGGTTATCAATGAGTCTTTCTAGTGAAGAGAAACAAATCCCCACTGTTTCCTGAATCTCTGCAGGTGCCATCCAGCATTTGATACTAAGCAACTGTTCACCTTCCTAAGTGTAGTGGAATAGGCATGACCAGTGATAACCTCCTCCTTTATCTTATCGGACAAGGATTTCAAGCCTCAAAGCTGGGATAAAGCAGCTGGAGGAGAAAGCATCTTCCCTACTGAAAAGAACATCATTCATGGCAATTTTAAGGCACAAGTCTCCCTAATTTACAGTGCATCTCCCCATGCTTTTTGAAGACAGGACAGCTGGTGGCTACCTTTTGAACAAATAAGAACCACAATTTTTGTTTACACGAAGAATTAATGTATTTTAAGTTCATCAAGAAAACATCTGAATTCAAAAGCAGATCACAGAGCATTACAACCACATACAGTCATAATTAGTTTATTAGCACTGGTTTTGAAACAAACACACTCAGGTATTCAATTACAGTTTCATTCCTGTTTATTTCCACATTTGATATATTACTCTATATTACATAATGCATGGAATATCCAGTAAACAAATAACAAAACCAAAGTGCAGATTGAAGGAGCAAGATCAGTTGTAGGTTTATTAGGAAGGCCAAAATGACATTATCAGTATATGAATAGCCAGTTGGAAATTAGTACTTAACATGTCCTTCTATTGTTGCTATATGCATGCTACTAGAAATGATCCCTCTGAGAACTGCCTAGGATTTAGCTACAAAACAATCCTCCCCTTGCATGACAATGTTCTGCTCTTTTTATTTCTTGCCTTAAGGTCTGATCCTGCAGTCCTTACTCAGCAAAACTTCCAACACAACCTGGCAGGTTGCTTTTTCTTTGGCCCTCTCAAAACCCCTGAACACTAAAGGATTAGAGCTGGAATTTCTAAAACTGTGGAAATTCTAGAAATAGTTGTAACAGAAAATAATATCACTGAGTACAGATCTCAGTGTTAGGGCCAAATCCAGGAAGAGCCCTTGGCAGAAGCCTTGGAAGCTTTCAGGACAGTAAGGTTGGCATCTGTTGAGTGAGGCACTTCCCTGATTAGCCAGCCTTTTTTAGGATCACAGTTTGGGACGTAGACCTCTTCAGTCTCCTTGAATACTGATTTGAGAACCTGCATCCTTTTTGTTTTCAGATCTGGCCTTTTCAAATACTTGAATAAATGGTGTTATCACATTAACAGTATGCACAGACAATGAGAGAAGTGGCCCTAAAGTAAAAGGAAATGGTAACACTACATGATATCAGAGCCATGGCTAGAAGAAGCTATTGTTCTTTTCTGTGCTTGGGTTAGGGACATTGGTTTTAACAGCTTTTAACACTGTATCCCATTTACTGTTTTTGTGCTCTAACTGCCTTTTCCTAAACTTGTGCTGAAATAAATCATTGCTGTCTTCATCCTCAGCCTCTGACACTATCTCCATTTTTTGGATAATCAGTTTAATGAGGTCATGTTGCTTTTCCAACAGTGTTGATATATCTTTAAGCCTAAAACAAAAAAGGAAAAAGTATACAGCAGGCTTTGTTATTAGGTTTCAAAGGACATTTTGGTCATGAAAATTACAGATGGAAAAAGCCTGACAGTGCTCAACTTCACCCTTCTGCTAACAAAGAATATTACCTGGAATACATTTAATTTTTCAATCTCCAGTTCTGAAATGAAGAAGCATTTTCCCCATTGCTTCAGTTTACTTTAATGAGCAAACAAGCCTGTCCTCTTCCTCTCCCATGGGATAGAAATATTGCTCTACTACACAACTATTTTGAAGGTAAATACATCACAGAATATAAAATACTAAGTTATCATAGCAAGGGAGATGACTTAAGGACACTAGATATACTGAATTTTGCCTTTTATGCAGAGTTGGGAGCTTTGGAACACACTTTAAGATAGAACTATATTTGTAATATTTGTTCTACTTATTTTTATAGCAGTAAAATAACACAATGAATACCTGTATTTCTGCTTCAGAACTTCCAGTTCTAATGTGGTATCAGTGCTCTGTGTGTCTGTGGTAGAATCTTCACAGCCAAAGCAATACTGGAACACACTCTAAACAAACCATGGATCCAAAAGGAAAGCAGATATTAAAATAGACTAGAAATCCCAAAAAAGTGAGTGGTAACAACCTCCACACAGTGTTCAAGTTGAAAAGAATTGCTGATATGAAGTTATTTTCGGTATATTTGTTTAATTAGAAAATTCATTCTACCAACAGCAGCTGAAATTAAAAGTAAACAAATTAAAGAAGAAATTAAAAATAGAATTCAAACACTAATTGAATAAGTCAGGCTGCACTGAAACTGATTTTCATTTCATTCATTTTCATTTCATCTCCATTCCCATTCATTTCATCTTTTTCATTGCAGATAGTCAAGGTCTAGTGATGTCAGTTAATAGTTGAGTCTTATTAATGCAATCTGTGTACAAAGTCAGTTAATCATATCACATTTTAGTAAGAATTCTTTAGTCTAAGCTTCACAATCTTACCATAAAACCACAGTATCTTGGCCTGTTGGGATACACAGTGATTGATTCCTGGTCCACTCGACTTAGGAACCAGAATGGGAGCTTCTTCTCTAAGTTGGTGTGGAGATTAACCTAAACAGAGTTTGGCATTTAGAATAAGAGATATTCTCTTCAGACAGACACATTACAAGGTGAAAATAACCACCAAGTCACTATATTCAAATCACTGTTACTAGATTCTCTCCTTAAAAGACAACTTCCCAATTTCAAACACTGCATTTTCTCATTTTGAGAGTCTCTTGTTGGAATAACTCATGAGACTGACTGTTCAAAAGTTACTTAAAAATGCATTTGCTTTGACTGAAATGACTGAAAATGAGATTCAGAATAGGATGCCCATGTCCACCAATTTGTTTTACAGAGATGCTAAAATGTTAATTATAGATATTGATGATAAAGCAGCTAATTTTCTACATAGTGTTTTAACAAAGATATCTACTTGTTATAGTTGCTGCTTCTATGCTGTGCTACTTACCTGCATTGCAATCCTTTTGAGTGCAGCATATTTTTGTACTTCAGCTATGTCCCCAACAGCCAAACCAATCTAACAAGACCAAGAAAGATTTCATTATCTATTTTTTTCACATAGTCTGTGATTTCAACTGTATTTCTTTTTCACATTTAAATCCAAAATTACTCTAAAGTTCAATTCATTTTGTTTCACTTGTATTTGGAAACACATCCTTCCTTTGAGGCATCCAAATCAAGAAATGTATAATAAGCTTTTTGAATGCCTACCAGGAAGCCACAAAAGAGCTACTTCAAGGATCTGTCAAGAATAAAATCCCTTCATTTTGATTCTTCATTACTGCTGTTATAAGTCTTGACCTCTTGACTGAATAGGATCAAGACAGCAATAAGTAACTTAAACATGAATTGTTTAATTTTTATTGTTTAGGTCATATAACATTTCCTAAAAAATATGCTAAAATTAGGTATAAATCACTTAAAATACATATAAAAGTGCTTCACCACTTTGGTATATGAAGTAGTTTACTTACTAGCAAGTTCATAAGAAGAATTGGAATGAGCAAGGTAAATATAATGAGAACTGTGTAACTCAGGAATGGATAGGGCAATTCACTGCTCAGCAACGGATCCAGGAATGCATCATGGTAATTAATGTCTCCCAGCATCATTGCAAATGTCTTCATCACAGACAGCAGAGGGGTGCTGTATGTTTGCTGCAAAAAGGAATATGAAAATCATAAAAAAGCCTGAACCTGTGAAATTTGTAAATGATTTCTCGAGATTCTTCAGTCAAAAATAATACTTACAAGGATAAAAAACTAACTATGCCATTCAACTAACCTGTGAACCCAAAAGGACAAAGAAACTGAGTCCAAAGGCCAATATCAGGAAAAAGAAAACGACAGCAATGCGAATCAGAGTCCTCAAAATTTCCCAGAACATCACAACATAGATGCCATAGTTTTCAAACCTGGGCAAGAAGTAAACAGAAAATACTGAAGATTAGAGACCCTTATGGTTATTTACAGAAGGCAATCAGTACTCCTGATTTTCATGTGTGAAAAGAGACATTCTGAGATGGTACGAACTTGCACTTTCACATCCAAAAGCATGTAAGTGGTTGTATTTGCAGCAAGCCTAAACTAGGTTATCTTTTACTTTCATGCACAAGAGTAATAGTTCTTCAAGATATTACTTTTCATGGACAACTTCTACTCTCTCCATAGCCACAGACACTATAATATTGTACAACTGTGGCACTTGGAACAGTAACATGAGGAGATTAACTACTGTTTTGCTGCTTTTTGAAGCAAACTAGCAATCAGAACTAAGAAGAACTTGGCATCCTGATCCATCTAGTAGTCATATGCATGATTTTAAAAGATTTTGCTTTTTATGACACTACAAAGTATGGAAAACAAGAAAATAAAAAGAAACACTTTGCTCAACTGAAAAGATCAAGCTGGAAGCAAAGCAAACCTGATCTTCTCCTATTAGGGATTTATTAGGTAAAATTCTACTGAAGTCAAGGGAGCTACAAGTTGCTTCTAGATGAGTTAGAAAAAATTATGTGTAGAGTTCTACAGATGAAAAATATTCAGGCCAGGGAAGCATTTCATCTAGCAGAGAAAGGAAGGTTAGGCAATCATGCATTTGCTTTTGACTCCCTAGTTTCAGCCTCTGTTTTGCACAGAGCAGAGAGAGGACACAGCAGTAGGTAAGGTCAGACACATCTAGTGCAACGTTGGGAGCAGAGGCAGTAGCATAAAGACATTCTCTCTTTATGACATTAACTCTGTTTACAAACCTTTTCTTTCCTTAAACATCACAGCTACAGTCAATAAGCCTGACATTAATCAGCAAATGCTGTGTTTGTCTGCCTGCCAGCTCTCATGGGGTTGATTAGTCTCAAGCACTACACCCACACTGTTTTTCCCCTTTTGGTCCATGACTCTTGGATTCTATTGCACCAGTGACAGCATTAAGATCATTAATGGCAATAAACAGACCTAATGTCAACTAAGGAAATTACAATGGCATTATCATTCTTTCACATGACACTGTGGTGTTGAAAAGTGAAGTGCGTCCTTTACTATGTAAAACTATAAAACAATTTACCTTCTCCCTAGCAAAAAAGCAGACTTCCTTTTGCCTCTTGTAATTCATATCTTTTTTTTTTAAAGTCTGTACAGCCTAATAAAAAACATTAAAAAAAAAAAACATATGCAGTGTCTTTGTTCCTTAGCGTTAAAATAAATCTTGTTATTTCTTTAGTTGCCATAAAACATGTTGTGATTCTCTAGATGAAATTCACTGGAAACCACTTTACAGGTCATTAGGTTAAAAAGTTCCTATGGAAAATTCAAGCAATACAAGTTTCCAGATGGAAGAAGAAAATAAAAATAAAAGGACTATAACACTTCATCAGTCCTGGTTTAGGATATGTAAAAGATCTGAAAATAGTAGAAATGTTTCATTGTAAAGCATATAAATAAGTTTTACCTTTGAAGGTAAAGCAAGAAGTTCATCCAAGACAAGTAGACAGCAATTGCTCCACATTCCCACTGCAAATGAGCTGGTGTGTTAATAAATAAAGACGACACAAAAATTATGCTTGTAGTATAAATTGTCCAGTCCAGTAGATTGGAGTAATCCAACAAATATTTCAATTTCTAGGATTTAAGAGAGACAGATACATATTTACAAGTCATACATCATTAAAGAACTGAATTCAACGCTATTTAAATCCTCTTCTCACTTTTAATCTTGTATAAATTGGGATTTCCCTTTTAATTAGGGAAAAAAGATTCACTTCAGTAGGGCATAAACTGCTATGCAAACAGACTGATTAATCTTATTTCTCTATGTATTTACCTGCTGAATCAGCTGAAATATTTCTTTGCAGATTCCCAGTAAACTCATAATTAAAACTAAACACATACACACCCTTGTGAAGTATGAGTTCTGAAACAAGAATCAGAGCAAAAACAAGTTAGAAATTATCAAATGAATGTTTTTCAGCTCTACCTAGACATTATATTGCCAAATTAAGAAACTCTTTTAGCTTGTTTCATATTAATTTGTTACTATCTAA
Organism: Bucco capensis; assembly: GCA_013396975.1. Classification (NCBI taxonomy): domain Eukaryota; kingdom Metazoa; phylum Chordata; class Aves; order Piciformes; family Bucconidae; genus Bucco; species Bucco capensis. Next base: position 121,750 of record VWZO01012990.1, read on the forward strand.
ATTCTGTTCAGCTAATATTTATTGTGAAATCCATGTCATATATATTGTGTAATTCAATTGAAGTATGAAAGTCTGAGTATGTATCTGAGTATGTAGAAGCACTTTATTATTGACTACTCTTTGTATGTCAAATGCTAAATGTGCCTAATAACCAGTTATTTTGGTTGAAAACTAAAATGACAGAGAAAGCTAAATAATCCACTGTTTCCTGACTTTTCATAATTAATATACATGAATTGTTTTTCTTCAACATTAAAGGGAAGAAGTTGAAGTAGCCACGTAGATGTAAGATCTTCAGAAAGGATTAAAAATAAAGAAAGTGAAAATTACCTACAGAATTTGCTTGTGAATGTTTCAAAATACACATTTCCCTTCTATTCCTCAGAGTTGCTACATAGCAAATAATTCTAGAAATGAAACAATCATACCTTTCTGCTATAAAAATCCTCAATATATTGTCAATTAGTAAGAAAACTCATACCTCATATTCTAATGGTCTTGCTTCATAGATCTCTGTTCCATTCGAAGGTCTTCCAGGCTGTATGTGAGTGACCAGAAGAGTCAGTGGGATGAGACCCAGAGAATATATGCCCAAATTCATGAGATGTGCTCGAAACCCATAGGCCATCCTTGAAAGTGAGAATGGTAAAGTTACAACACTTCATACATTTGGAAGATCATGCAGTCAATCTAACAGCCATAAAGGTTTCCAAGATGAGAAAATAAACATTTCTTAAAGCTTTCTTTTGTGAGACACAACGCCTCTAATCTTCTCTAAATATTCCTCCTTCTCATCCTGCTTTCTAGTTTTAATTTGATCCCTAAATTGATCAATTAGTGGCACAGGATCTTCGTTTGTGAAGCCTAGCCATGATGGAGTGGCACAAGAAACTACCATAGCACAGAATCACACAGAATCCCCTTCATCCCAACAGGAAATATTAAGTTTTATGCACATTCATCTCCACCTACCATTTCATAAGCAAATATTCTTTACACACAGGATGACTGAGAAGCTCCATGCGGTTGTGGCGTACCATGGCCTACAAAACAAGAACAGTAAAGCTCTTAGACAACTGGCTACATCACTTTCTTTGCTTGAATATTAGCCTAAGGAAAAGTAAAATGTCTGTAAGATACTGCAAAGTTGGGGTTTTTGATGTACTCAGGCCCAAAGCTATGTTGCCTTCTCTGCCTGCTGAGGTATCCAGTTTCTCTCCTGCTTCTCATTCATCTGTTTCACAGAATCACAGAACATTCAAGGCTGGAAATGACCTTTCAGATCACCAATTTCAAACTCTGCCAAGTGACTTGACCAAACTTTTTGGTTACATTTAACAAGAAAATATTTATTTAGACAGCAAACCAAGTCCAACTGCCAGCAGAAAATCAAAAAATTAATCAAATTAAGCCAGAAAGCTTGCTCTGTGAACACTTTCTGACAAAGAACAAGAGAACAGACAGACAGTGTGAAAGAACATGAAAAAAAATCAGTTTTGTCAGGTTTTTAATGCCTTACATTCCAGTGCATGGTCACTACAATGATTGGAGTATGGTTTTCTTTGAGGTATTACTCTACTTTCAGTGTGTTCTCTTAAAACATTGTTATTTCAATAAACTAAGAATTTCTATCTAAATGAAATGTTATTTATTACTTAGACTGTAAAAACTTTGGCCCATACTTCATTCCAATATACTTTGGAGAAGAAATATTACAAGTAAAAATTCAAACCTCTTGAGTTGATCTAGAGCCAGACAGCATGGAACAAAGTCAGAGTGAAACAGAGAACTTACATTTAAAGTGGTCAGTGGCTCATAGAATATTTCTTCACCATCCTTTAGCTTCTTGTTAAGTGTCAAGGGACACTGAAGGTATCTGAAGTTATATTCAATCTGAATAATAAACACACATCACCATTCAAATGTGATTAAACTGATAAACTAGGCTGAGATAATGTGCTTAATTTTAAAAAGTTTATCCTTTAGAGGGAAAAAAGGCATAGTGTGTCAAAGTCATTACAACACTGATTGTTAGTCACACCACCAGTGAAAATGTCCTCAAGATACACATCTGTGACTCTCAGATGATAAACCAAAGTCATTTTGAATGGTAAAATACAAAAGTACACACTTCTTATAATAGTACAGTTTAAAAAGGTCAGTCTCACAATTGTAATTTGGTTTAGTGTTGATTTTGAAGAAAAGCTTGTATTTAAGTGTGATAACACTATATAAAGAAAATGCACAGTAGCATTTTCTGTTAATGATGGAGACACAATCCAAAGTGATAAACTGATAAGGTGGTTTTCAATATGGTTTCAAAGGTAGCATTAGTGTACAACACTCATGCCTCCTTAGCATGGGGAGAGCAATCTACTGCTTAAGATTAAGAAACACATTGGATGCTGAAGTATTTATGATAGGGCTGATTTTGATAGGCATAAATAGATATTATGTCTTCTATCACTGTTGTTTTTAAATATCCACATCCTCTGATATCTAGATTGATTGCAAGAATTAAAAGAGCAAAAATGAAAGTCTATAGATTGCTATAGCTTAATCTGGTATTTGTTAAAATGCATAACCATGAAGATTACAGATATTGGACTTCAAAGCTGTCTATAGCCCAAATGTTACCTGTGTTTTTTGTTAAGATCTGATATTCATCTGCAAGTGCATCTTATCCTTATGAACCTGACATGCACATTAAATATCCATATGAATTTGTCATATCCCTTTAACACATACATATTCTGTAGCTCCCAAACTTTCAAGTAAAAAACTATATTCTTTTCAGTGTCACACAGGCAATATAGAGAATTAAGTCAGTAGCTCTGCTTAAGAAAATAAAGACTAACAAATTGAAGATGTCTAGTGCCTGATGAAGTGATTTTTAAAAGCCATCCTGATTCTGCAGAGTGTTTTGCCAAATAGATATTAAAAGTATAGATTAAAACACAGTTATAGGTGAATAACTACTGAATTATTCACAAAGCACGTGAAAATATTGGCTGATTTCAGTTTACCAACTACAGAACTATAATTGCAACAATAGAAAATATTGAAGAGGTATTAGAATTCAGTGCAGTATTAGCAGCTAAAAGCCAAGCTGGTGATTTTCTAATTTAGTTATTACCCAAATAATATACCACTGCTATATAGCCAGGCATATTGTGAGATATCCCATCCTAAGACTCTAAATGTGCTGTCTTCATAAAGCTTTTCATTCACTTACATAGAAGTCTCGACTTGTCTTTTCCTCTGAAGACTCAATGATGCAGTTGTCTAAAACAAGCTTTGCAGATGAACAGAAAAGTGAATTAGTTAAGATCATAGAAAGAGCATTCACCAGAGAGAATATATTTGTACCTGAAGAAAATGACCTTCAAATACAGCAGTCATCTAACAGTAGTGATGATACAGTCAGATTTCATGGTGTGTGTTTGGAAGGCATGAAACTCCAGAGTTTACATGCAGGAGTTAAATAATTAAACCAGGCAGTTTATAAGGCTACTTGCTAATTTACAGGTATAAAATGTGAAGTTTACGAACATATACACACCAGGTCACTTGCTCTTTTAACAAAAAGCATTTCTGTAGCATCACTTGTGTGCGCTCAGAAGGTGAAAGTATCTCACATAGTTTTGAACTCAATTCTTTTCTGACTTTCATCGCTACTACACTCCTTTTGATAGTGCTTTTATACTCTTATAACTCCACTGGCCTTCAAAAGTGAAGAGCTTTTTCTAATACTAAAGAAATTAAACTTGCCAAACTAAAACGATCACTAAAATACAATTAAATCAATTTCTGAATTTATACTGTTTCTATTTTAGATCAATTTCTGAATTTATATTAGTGAGGAAAGCATTAGAACAATGGCAAATAATGCAACGTAACTAAGTTTTTTTATGTGTGCAGTCATTTCTTGAATAAGAGCAGAAAACTTACTTTAAATGAATCAGGAAGATACTCAACCATTTCCAGCAAAGGACATTTATTGGCACTAGAGTAGTGAGAGAATGCCATTACAGCTTCTTCCCATCTGCAGAAATGAGTTAAGATAATGGAAAATGAATTAGCTGCTTCTCTTCTATTTGAGTTTCATTTAAGATCCTATCCTGCAAATCACCATATGTAACAAATTCACATGCCATTAATTGGAAAAAATCAGATGTTTGGGGAGTAATTGAGTAACATTCTGGATGCTTCTCTAGAAGAGCAGAAATGTTTCAACTATGCTAAGACCTTCTGAAAAATATGAAGCTTGAACTAAAGCTGGAATCTTGGGTTACAAGATTAGGTGAGCACTAATAAATCCAGGAAAACACCAGCAATGCTCCTGCAGCTCTTACCAAGAGATGTGCTCCTCAAGTGGGGCTTCACTATATTGTAATACAAACCACTCTAAACTGCAGCTGAACAGCCACATATTTAAATGAATGCAACATTTAAAGTAACAATCTTATGTTAAATCTTTTAAATGGCATCAGTTTTGACTAAAATCTTACTTATTAAACTGCAGGCTTTCCCAACTTAATCGCAGCTAAAAAATACCCAAAACAAAAAGGAAAATCAATTAAAAAAAGCATTTTCTGTGTTCCTTACCTTTTGTGCAAAATGACAGCAGACACCACATCTTTTCTCCTGTTGTGTATTGCTTCATGGAAAAAAGAAGCTACTGCTTTGTTGAAGAGAATTTTTGCCCCATAATCAAGAAGTAACCTTACTGCTTTGGCATGACCTTCTCTTGCAGCCAGGTGCAAAGCTGTGTTCTACACAGAGAAGTAGTACAGCAATGAGAATAATTTAAAAAACCAAAACTAACCATATTTCAGTCCTTTTCCACATTGAAAAGCCACATGCTATTCTCAAAGGCAACTCCTAGATACTTTTACTGGCAACATTAAAAAGTAGATTATAGACAAAATCTTTATTCTAGGTCTTTTAAATCTGAAAAGGAAACTTCCCAAATCAATCACCCATCTTTTCCTGAAGGGAATGAGTAACAAAGCATTGGCTTTTCATTAATTTCTAGGCAATTCTTGTCTCTAACCTAATAATTCTGTTTTCAACACCAGTTCTCACAGCAACACCTTCTGAATGGTTCTTTAAAATGACCACCCTTTGTTTTCTGATGGCAAGTTCATACAAAAGGTCTTAAATCTAGGAGATGGAGTTTACCTTGACCCAACAGATACTGCATTTGTCCAAACTTCAGAGTGAGATAGGAGCTGTATCTGTTGGACATTGCTGTGCACATCATATGTACTTCAAATAACATGTTGATGAGCTAGAGTTAGTACTGTTGGGGGTTTTGACTGGTCTAGAAGTAATAGCATACAAGGAACAAGTAAGTCTATATGAACACCTACCCCTTCTTCATCCACTCTGTCAGTACACTTCACATTCGTATCCAAAATGATCTGCATTGTGCGAGTGTATCCCCCGAAGGCAGCGTGGTGCAAGGCTGTCCAACCTTTATAATCACTGGCATGGAGCAGCAGAAAATCAGCCATTAGAAACTCAAAACTTCTAACCAATTAAAGGTAAAGGTCAATAGAAATGCCTCCTCCTTTTGACTCAAAGATGCAGTGGGCTTGGAAGCACAGAACTTGAAACTTAAAGCTCTAAAGGGTACCTAAGGAACAAGACTTGAAACTTTTGGTAGCTTCTAGCTTTACAGGTATGAACCTGGAAGCTTTTGTGGCGCTGCCAGTAATTAGAGGATCTTTGGCTTGAAAACATGACTTAGGGTGTAAGGCAATTTGCCTGGGAACCAGCATCCCTAAGAACCAATATTTTTTCCATTAAAAGGTTTAATATTCTTCTCTCAGTTGTATTTAGAGAAACCTTAGTTTTCCCCAACATTGGAAGCCTTGCTTTATGGCAAGCCATGATTCTATGTGTCAGGCTGAAGCCAGGCACAATCAGCTTAGTTGTACAAATATTTTAAAATATAATACATTTTAAACATATATTACATATATTAATAAGTATTTTCATATATTGTATTTATATAATGTATTAATCTCCCAGCAGTTGGACATCAAAAGTAGGGTGGTAGTTCCTAATGAATGGAAATCTGCATACTTACCAGAGAAAAAGGGCCCCTCTCTTCAGAAGAAACTGAACAACCTTCTCGTGACCATTCTGGGCTGCTAAGTGAAGGGGAGTCATTCCCTTCTTATCACCTTCATTCAAGAGCCTTGTGTCTTTCATGTCTCTGATCAGCCGTTGGCATGTATTGATGCGCCCATAGCTGGGAAAGATAAACACAGGAATTAATGGCCAAAAAAATACAGCTGGAAGAAAAAAAGGGATTGGTTCCACTGCCTGGACTGCACTACTAACCTGGCAGCAAAGTGTAATGGTGACTTCTTGTCCCTGCTCTTAGAGTAGATAGACACGTTGAGGCTGAGTAAGTTATTTACAGAGAGGGCCACACCTTGTCTGCAGGCATAGTGTAAGGGAGTGCAGCCTTCATTGTCTTCATCCACTACAAGGTTTTTAATATGTTCCATCTGTTACTCCCCCCCACCCCAAAAAAGGAAACAAAACACAGAATTACATTTATATCATTGGTGCTCTACAGTTTCAAATCCTGGAGATTCCTCTTTGCTGCCATTTAACCATAATACTCATTGCTGCCAGCAGAAGGGTTGTACAGCCAAGATCTGTATTCAGTAACAAAACAGCTGGCTCTCAAGAACCATCTGATGAGTTCCCAGCTGACAGTGTCATTTTATTTCCCCAATTTCTCTTTCTCATCTTCATTTCCCTACTTTTCCTCCATGTTTTGTCTAACAGGATCCTATGTCTAGCCTTTCTTAAAGCAACTAAATATCTTCTTCACTCCTTTGTCTGAATTATTAGTATGATCAATAATTAGAAAGTCAATGCAGAAAACTGAGAGTTTCCACTCCAGCTTAAAACTGGTTCTCTACAGCTGCTGAAAAGGGAGGTTAGATCCAATCTGCATTACTAATTAAAGTTATTTACAGATTACAGCAGATGTAAGATGAGTTACACTTCATTTACTTTTAAAAGGTTGTTTCTGGAGCTCTGAAGGCTAGCAACGTTCATTCTTTCAAGTGACCTTGGGCTCTAGAAGTGCTTTGCCTATAGCTAAATATAAATCCGTGTCTGAAATCCCTTTTAAAACTAAATCAAAGACTTCACTACAGCCCAGTCCACAGAAAGCTGCTGCAGAATATGCTGTAAGCTCTTTAAGTCCTAGAGCTTGGCTGAATAGGAGCATGTCCTCTTGCTTTACTGTCTGCAAGCTAGAAGAAAGTCAAAAGTTCTCTTTTTGTTTTTTTTCCTGCCTCTGGAGCTATTCAATCCCCCAACAGCAAAATAATTTATGAGATTGTGTTATTCCTTTGCCTGGCAATAAGAAAACTGTATTATTATTGGCTTTGAAATGTTTTTATGAGAGATATGTACCTCCTCAGATGATTTTCTGGGACACTGCACAACTCAGCAAGTACCACAAATTTTTACAAACATTCCATAATAAAATGGTAGTTGCATTTTCTGGTAATGGTAACAGAAAGACATAAATTAGTGCTAACTGTACCTGCAGGAATTTCTCATTCAGATACTGCAATCCTCCAGGCTGCAATACTGTCAGATGCAAGAAATTCCTACCCAGATGATCTTTTAAGGATACATTCGCTCCTAGATAAATAGGAAAATAAATACCAGCAATTCAAAGCTGCTGACCACTGGCACTAATTGATGATGGTTTAGACAAAGTGTTGAACAAATGTGTTTATAAATCAATAACATAACATTTTAATATATGGTTTTACTTACAAAAAACTCCTCCTGACACCCAGATTTCACTGTTATCTCACATATGTATACATTTTGTATTTCACTGCAGCATTAAGTGTTATGTGGGGCCCTTATATTCAGAGATAATGAGCACCCAAGAATCAGGATGTAATTTAAAGATGCAGATGATCACATCTTCTAATCTTTGAAAGCTGTGGTCTTGGTACAGCTTCAAAACTCATTACAGTGCTTATTAACAAAATTAGTTCTGCTACTATTAGCAAGAATATAGTAACAATAATTAGCTAGCAGCAAAGAAGTGTAGCAATTGAAAGATACAGCTCAAACTCTCAAGGTGACTGTGATGATATAAAATCACAGGTAACCCTTGAAATATAGGCTTAACATTTAAAGGTTGACTGCTGCTATGAATCTTGACTGCATAAGTGATGTATTTACTCCACAGTTCTGCTTACTTTGTGACCTGCTAAATAAAGTAGGCAGGGATGGCGAGCCAGTGCCACCTCTACCTTCAGAGGCATAACACATGGAATACACCTTTTTTCTTTTTTAATAGCCTGTTCAGTCTGTATGAAAAAGGGTGAAATCATCACATTAATTCTTCCTTTATCTCAGATGATACCAGCACTGTGCTGCTGTTTAGCTCAACTGCTCCTGGAGTCTGTGCTGAAACAATGAATTGAAATTCAGAGGAAAGTTAGATGAAGAGTTTTAACATGTATGAATCCTGCTCAAAGGAAGCACATCCCAGGTGTATCTTCCTTTTTACCTTTTGAGAGCAGTAAATTCACAATTTTCCAGGATGCACAGGACGTGGCCAGCAGCAGTGGGGATCGACCTTCTATGTCCACACTATCAATATTAGCTCCCTGCAAGCAGGAATTTCAAGTTTATCATCCATAATGAATAAAAGAGATTTTAAAGCAGAGCTGCTCTTTAAAAGCATAGCAGAATTAGAGGCATTCTTATAACTCCAGATAAGTAAATTCAAAAGACACATTACATCTCTGTATAAAGCTATTATCCACAGCCTAGCCATCTCAATGTATAAATTCAGATGCCTAAATAATAGTGTCCTACTTCTAGGTATGCTGGTGCCTTTCCATGCATTTAAACACTCAAAATACAGAAAATACTGGGACAGAAGCTCTGGAAAAATGCAAAAATTGCAGCCTTTTTGAATTATGTGGTTTTACCTAGCAAATAATCACTGAAACAAGACCCTTCTGAACCACTCTGCTATCTAAATACTCTCCAAGAAGTAATGCATCCAGAGCTTAACATCTTTTGATCTGTATAGCTTGATCTATCTTCCTTTTTTTCTACTCTTCATCATTAGCTTTATGAGCCAAGTTAATTTTGACCCCAAAGTAGCTGTATTCACAGCAAACACAGTTTTATCATCCAAGCTCAATCCTTCTCCTTAGGGGAAGCACAAGGACTAGAATGAGATGTTCTGGCAAAAGCTGAGTTTTGCTGTTTTGTCCATTTTTATTTTCATGTATGTAAATTTTATGTCTCAGATAAAATACTTCTAGATATTGAGATGCAAGTCAAATTGGATGAGTACATAAAAAAAATCAATTTTATTTTAGATACTATCTAAAGATCATTGAAAAAAAAAATTAGTGGGAGTTTTCCTATTAACTTTTCTCCATCTTTGAGCTCAGTCCTAATTTGAGAGAGAATTAAACATAATCATAAGCAATATTTACTTTCTAGGATGGTAAAACCTGCAATGTAGTAATAACAAATATTTAATAAATGGACAATGATTACTTTTAGCACAGAGAACAGGAAGCTTCCAGTGTATGTTGATGAAATGTTTGGAGGTAACACATGCAGGACCCTTTCCCCAGTGACCTTTCTACAAGGTCAGACAACCTCTTTATTCATCAAAGAAACAGAGATCTTTTTTACCCAAGTGGCTTGTTCACTTCAGTGAACAGCCATTTCCAGTCAATTACACAATCTTTAATCACCTTTGTTCCAGCTAACATCATTGTTCAGCATCCAGTAAAGTGAATTCAGCAGCATTCATCATTATTTGTCACAATCAGGAGTAACTTATATATTGCCACGTATTTTTTACCTCATCTATAATTCAGCTGAATTAAGAGTTTGTAAGTTTAATTTCTGAATGCTTTTTACTTTTGCATGTATATATTCAAATACATGAATTAAACAGCAATATAAAATGCTATGTAAATTTTGTAAGTATCAATTAGCATCTATGCTGATTTGATCCTTCATTTTCCTTTTAATGAAAAGAAGCAAAAGGGGAATAAAAGTAAAAATAAAAAAATAAAAAAAGGTGTGTAAAATGACTGCTTATTTACTTTGAATAAGCACATTTCAATAAAATTAGTGAATTAAACTCAGCATTGAGGTGTCTGATTCTTCCTAACTGCCTAGTACACAAGAGAAAAAAAACAACTAACAAACTAAAATATGTTGGAAAATTGCTCAGATAGTAGATAATCATGAGAACTTTCTAGTTTTCCTGTCTTTATTGTTCTTTGTACTTGTGCATACAACTTGTAAATACAATCACACAAAGCAGATGTTGTGCATCTAATTGCCAAATGTGACAGTGGCCACTAAAGTCATTCTGCTTAAAATGCTTAATTTGCAACCCAATTTGTAAGCAGCAGCACTTTAAACCTACAAAGTTTTGTAAGGTTTAGAATTTGGGAATGTTGATCTAGGTTTCTGCCTTTTGGCCTTTTTTTAAGGCTTCTTTTAGTCTTCAGTTATGGCAAACCCTAGCTGTACATCTTACTGGAACAGGATTAAATGTAAAATAAGGAAAATTCTGCAAGAAATATTTGTAGAGTTTGATTCCCTGGGTTTTGTGTAGCACCTTACCCTAAAACTTAAGAAATAGGTGTAATTTAAATGTAAATAGCATACATAGTATGACTGTACAATTCTGCTTAGCATTGATAATCTTCTCTTCTCTGTCTAGAAGAGATGTAACACTATGCATTTACAGTACCTTTTATTTTCAGACACCAAAAGTAACAAAAATAAGATGAAGGCAGTAATTCTTGTAAGTTAAAGTGTATGAACTGTGAATATTTAATATATAAAATAAATAAATGTTTATACGGAAAGAGGCCAAAAGAGTCAAAGTGACACTTAAGGAACAGAAGTTTGCTCTTAGCAAATGCAATGTTAGAAGTTATTCCCTCTAATTCTTCGTGCACACAAGCCTCTACATAAAACCCCTTGAGTCTGTGTTTATCAGGTAATAACCTCTGTAGATAGGTTTTTTTGTCAGACAAGCTTAAAGCAGTCAAACTTCACCATTTCACACTTGGATTAAAAATTAGCACATCTAGTTCTGACTAAATCCAGGTCATGGAACAGAGCTTCTGGAAAAAGCAGAACAGGGTTTTTTCTTAATAGAATTGTCATGAAATTAATTAAAAAACCTTAAACATACAAAAATGGAAAAGAAGTCTGCTGAACTCCTAAAGAGTTTCCTCACCAGAGTGGGGCATATAATGGTTATTTGAGTCTTGATTCAAGTGGTCTAAGTGGACACTTGGAGCATGGCCAATAGCATCCCCAGTGATGTTTCTTCTCTTTCTCCCTCATAATCATTCAGTGAAGAAATATAATCAAACTACAGAGGGTAAAAAATGTTTCTAGATCATGCACAAACTTCAGTGCATGGCTGTGTGATCCTAGAACAACCATACTTCAAAAAAAGGTGGTCTTTTTCTGGAAGATAAATGCATCTTTAGCACTTATTTAATATCCTAAAAGTGTATGAACTATGAAATAAATATTTCATATATATAATATATACAATAAAAATCTAATATATCTGTAATAAATATATAAAACTGAACTATTTTTTTATATTTGGTAAATGATGTTTATGTAATCTTCCTAAGAAAGTAAAATGGAACTAAAATTACAAGTTCTCATCCTCTGTAACTACCTTTTTTCTGTTAACTATCAATTATGCACTAGGAAATAGATATATAACTATCTAAATCACCTACACATGAGAAAACATTCTCCTTTATGAATTTCTCTATGCAGACCTGTAGTAACAGATAGCAATAATCTCTATAAACATGTGGCTTGATTAAATATTTACCATTGAAATCAAATACTCTGCCAGTTCATAATGATCAAACAATGCTGTCCTGTGGGGAAAAAAATGCAAAAGTAGAGTAACATTAGAAAGGACAATGAAGTTTTAAGGCAAAGGGTAGTGTTTTTTTCCACTTTCTGCATTTTCAAACATTTTCAAATAGTTTTAAATTAAGGAAACAAAGATATCATCATTAGATAATTAATTTTAATAAATGATTTCTATTTTTGTTACTGAATTCTGTTTTTAAATTCATATCAGTTCAATTAATATATTAAAAACTCATGTGGGACCTCATTGGTAGGTCAAAAGTCATTTTACCAGTGATTTTTAACAGAATCAGTCACTCTGTATTTCAGATCTCTTGGTGTACCACTCAAAATAAATTCCAAGGTGACAGAAGAGAAAGTAAAGTCATTTTACAACATATTTAGATGGAAACATGGCAGTAGGAATGTGAAAGGATCAAGTCCTGCCTGTGCTTCATTGATGCTTCACTCCTCAACAAGTTAATGTTCCTATTCAATTGATTTCTATTTTTGGAAAGGGTTTACACAACCCTTCATTAATTTTCTGGAGAACATAAGTCCATTAGATGAGGGCATTTGTTCCACAACCTCAGAAGCTATCAACAATGCCATCAACTTGTTTACCTACTATTTTAAACAGCATAAATCTTCACTATAAAATGTTAATGACCATTCCTTGACATGATTCCAAGGTGATTGAAATGGTTCTGATTTTGATATCAGCACCAAAATCTTTAACATTCTGACCAGATAACTGCCTCATTCATATTGTACTAAACCCATCCCACATCCCTTGGAGAAGACCCAACCCATGTGAAAGAGTGTTCCAAAGTATACTATACTGAGTATAACTGAACAATGAGATTATCATGGTTCTTAAAACCTAAAGTGCAGTCTGGCAGAACATCCTCCTACCTGTGAAGCAAGGTTTCCTTATTCCCATCTACAGCATCAATAATGGATTCCTCACCAGCATAGGATGACATCATTAACTTCACAATCTCAGTTGCTCCTTGAGTAGCAGCAAAATGAAGTGCTGTGCATTTTTCATTCTGTAAGTGGGGAAATCAAACAACTTTTCAATAGCTGAACACCAACAACCCAATCCCTAACTTACTACACTACCCCCAAGTGATCTAACCCAGGATTTGTAATTCCTGAAGGTCTAAATTTCCAGGCAGGTAATGAAACTTGGTTTAATATGGTGTTAACTACTATAAGCTAAACAGTCATCAAATTATTTAGCAATAAATAAATGATTGCCCCAATATTTTCCAGAACAGGACTTTATTTAGCTAGATGGGGCAAACGAGCTTGGAGACCTGCCTGAGGGTTTTGTCTAGCATCATACATTTGTGTTTGCTTGCAAACAAGATACTGAAAATGTCAGGGCAAGGCTGAGGATAAATAAAAATGATGAGAAATGGTCAGAATGAAGATCTCATTTCTAGGAAGGGGAGATAGCAGGTTGGATAACAGAGGCTTTGTGAAGAAGGCCACAGTGTTCTCCAGAGTGCTCTCCCAGACTCTTACCTGTCTATGACTCGGGGACTTCCTGAAGCACAGGGAATGATGTTGCAGTCAGGAGCTGAGGACTGATTTTTCTGCTACAGAACTGCCCAATTGAACCTGAATCTATAAAAACTTTTCATACTCAAAATATCCTATGTACATTGTTCAAGGAAATATGTATATTTCTTAAAGAAACATGACATTTTTCCTGATTTCAACCAGAGACTTGTTTCCACTTGCTGCTCCTTGGGTTCTGCATTGAAGGACACAAAGGGCAATGACTATCTGCTTATCTTTTTTTCATACCACTCAGAGATTTACCTAGGTTTTATCAAAATTATGTTCTTCTCCACTCTGAGTTTTACCTGCTTTAGGTCAATTTGAGCTCCAAATTCAATGCACATCTTAATCATTTCAAGGTCCCCACTTTGCACTGCCAAATGAAGTGGGCTGCACTTTCCATTATTGGTAAAATTGATGTGGGTTTTAGCAGAGTGACCCAACTCTTCACCTAAGAGAGAAAAACAAATGGGATTTTGTTAAGAGTGAGGTAATAGAAGACCTAAAGGCTTTCAAAACAGGTTATATTAACTGTGGAATAATATTCTCCCCCCTCAAAATCCAAACCTTTCACATCTTTCATTAAACAATGGAGGGACACACATTTAGGGAAGCAGTGAAGATGCTGCTGCAATTCTCAGAGATAACTGCATTAACTTCTAAGTTCAATCACAGTTACAACAAATGTTTGTTTACAGTTCTTTGAGGATTAAAGCAGTGAATTGTAACACTCCTAGAAATAAAAAATCCTACTGACTGCTTAGAGACAACACACTCACCTTTTTTTAAAAGGATTTCCATACATGTTTTTGCACCTGAAAATGCAGCTGCATGGATAGGCATGCATCCTGTTTTGTTTGGTTTACAGATTTTCCCTCCATTTTCAATCTGAAAAAAGAAGGCCTGGATAGAACTTAATGACATACAGAAAATTCTGACTAATGAACATATTATTACAGAGTCGGTGGCTTCCTCCTTTTTTGTGTTGTGTCTGCATTGTGAGGTTTATACACAAACATCTTTGGCATATTTTAGTTATTTATATAGAACTCATCTTGATTTCTCATGACCTCTAAAATGAGTTCAATTTTTTCTCAAGTTTGCCACTCAGGTGTATATTCTTTTCAAAGACTAAAGTTTTCTAGTGACCTATGCAAAGTGACTTGAATACTAGGTTCAGGATTAGCCTCCCTCCATTGAACCAAGACAAGAGCACAGGAACAGAACAGTGCATCAAGTAAGGGAATCACATCAAAAGATGATGGAAAATGATACCTACCAGGAGTGTCAGTGCTTCAGGGTTATCCTTGTAGCATGCCACAATTATAGGTGTGTTCCCTGCTTCACCTTCCAAATTAACATCTGTGCTGCTGTGCTGGACTAAAATCTGAATGTTTAAGAAAACATTTAGTCAGCCATAAGCCAAACACAACAACAAAGACCTATTCCTTTACTTTTGCTATCATCTTTAGCACTCCTGTGACTTGCTCTTTTTGCAGCAGCTCGCAATGCACAAGCAGAGGACGAACCAAATGTAGGAGAATGTAAAAAGTATGCAGGTGAGAACAGAAAAAGCCAAGTGAAATTCTTTACAGCACACAGCTGGGTAACTAGGGTAAATACTGCACAGAAATGCAGGGTATCTGAAAGTTCCATTTTCCCTGTACCGGGAGAAAGCCTTTCTGTAACAAATTGCAGATGGAGAGTTTCAACTGAAGTTTGTTATAATGTGTTGTAATATTCTGTATTTTCTAGGAAGTGGTAATGTTGCAGATCCTGCTCAATTAGCTGTCTATTAGACAAATGCGTTGATGAAACCATGAACACTTCCAGTCCTGAATTTCTGCTCCAGTCCCTATATTAAGAGCTAACACTGAGCTATCATGATCATCCAGCACATCTATGACTGCTTCCAGCTTTTTGTGAGAAGCAAAGGATCTGGAAATGCTAATGGCCATGCTTCAACACAGAGTTATTCCTCTATCCACATATTTATTTAATTGTCTTTCAGTAATACCACTGAATTTTTCTGTACTGGAGGAACTGGCACATTTTAATCACTCTAAGGCAATCTGACAGTAGAAACCAAAGGAGAATTAGCTGGAATAAACAAGAGTGGGGGAAAAATGAGAGCACATATTTAGGCAAGAGCAGAGTTGTTAAATAAGCCAGACTTGGAACTTGACACAAAGCCCATTTGTAAACACAGATTTTATAAAAGATGTGAGCACAGTGAAACAGCTGAGCACTGAACATTTCAAGTCTTGAATACAGGAATATGTTTTTCTTTCTTTTGTTTGGATGAACTAGAAAAAGACATAACTCAAAGGTGAAAAAACAAATGACCTGGTGTTAAGGTTGTACTCACCTAGGAAGGTCAAGAACTTTACATATTCTAAAATCCCATCCAAGTGAAAACCTTCTCCTTGCACTTGGACAAAGGATGAAAAAGTTCCACTGCTTAAAATCTCAACGCTGTTGCTATTTTACAAGGTTCAAAATGGACAACTTAGCAATTTCTTCACTATATATTGTGACTTTCAATTACAACTTGACTTCTGCTATTATTCAAATGATTGTTAAAATGTGGATTTGAAGAACTGTGTTTTCTGACTGATTTTAATCTAGTTTCAAGAAAAAAACCACACTAGTTTCAAGAAAATTTTGGTAGATTCATACCATTGCACAAAAATCCACACCCAGAACATAAACATTTGAGCATCCTGCTCACTAAACACAAGCATCTGAGGAGAAGCAGCAAATGTAAACAAGGTCTTGGTGTTCTGCAAGCAGCTGCAGCTGAGCTGCTTCTCCAGTCTGTGTATCCCTGTGGACTTCAGACTCACCTTCACAATCTCATTGTGCAGGGACTGCACAGCCATATGCAAAGGTGCCATCATATTGGAGTTGAGGATGTTGGGGTTGGCTCCTCTGCTCAGGAGCATCCTAACACTTTCCACCTGGTTTTTCTTTGTGGCCCAGTGCAGGGGGGTGTTTCCAGAAGAATCCATCACATTTAACACTAGGTCAAAAAGAGAGAAAACAAAACAAAACCACAAACAAAGTAAAATCATCAGATGTTCTGATTGCACTGGAAAAAAAAAATAAGTTAAAAAATAGAGGTTTAGGTCTGTGCTACTGCATTTCTTGGAAGAGAAGGCAGCAAAGATTGCAGGTCATGCAGTGCATTGTGTTAAATTGATTAAATAGTGTACTGAATTGATTAGAGAGATGGAAGAGGTGAAATATTGGTCTATCTCTTGCCCATTATTTTATATCTTTTTCTCCCCCTAGGAGTTCTTTATTTCCTTCTTTCCCTTTCTCTTCCCTATCTTATTTGATTCTGAAGCTATTACTTTGCAGGCTGCACAGAACAAATGAGTGTGAATAACTGAAGAAAGAGATAACAGATAGGTGCTTGCAAATTGTAATAAGATTGAAAACCGTATCTGTTCTAATTCACTCAAGAACACAGAAGTAAATCAATTCATGACAGTTACAAAGCTGATCTCTTCTGTACATACTTTGAGTTTCAAAAATGCAAATAAACTTCAACAAATCTTTTAAAAAATTAAGGCAAAAATTACATACTGAAAAGAAAAGATTTTAGCCAGAAAATTAGACTGGCCACCATTAGGTGAAAGAATGAGCTTTTCAGGGCCATTGTGTGTTTGCTCACTAGCTCACAAGTTAATCGTTGGAGTCCTGTGGAGTTCATAATGCTTATTAACTACTAAACAATACCTTTTACATAGAGTGTTTTTTCCATCACTCAGGGCCCCATATTCTCCTACTTACCATTTTTTCCCTAAATTTCTTTAGATGGCCTATCTCATCAAATATTTATTTATTCTTTCCCCACTAGTAAGTAAATAAGTTGTCATGACAGTTTGAATGACAAGTGTAAGAAACCAAATGAATTCTCTTTTACATTTCCTTATAAATGCTAAAAAAAAAAAGAAAAAAAAAAGAAAAAAGGCACATAATGTAGATAAGGAAAACAAAAATCAGGCCTACTGTACTAAAATGACAAGGGTGACCCAAGCCACTCCAAACTATGGCAAACAGTTGGAACGATGCTTAACTCTATAAATATGGATAACATACAGCAGTTCTGCTTCAGTTGGGTAACAAACTGATTTTGTCAAATAAAACAGTTCCAAAATGTGTGTTACCTTCACAAGAAGAATCATCTATGATCAGCTGCATTAGTTCTATCTGACCTCCCTCTGCAGCATGATGCAATGGGGTAGCATTCAATTCATCCACTTTGGTAAGCCCAGAACGATTCTTCTTGATGAAGCTCCGTAGCCTACAGGCGCTTCCATCTGAAATAACCTGTTTTAGACAGAAATGTTGTCATTTCTTCATTCCCCTAATAGCCTAGATATTAGCTCAGTTTCATACAGAAGTGTACAAACCTTGCTCAGATTGAGTCAACAGTGCAACTTGGAGTGATTTCATTGATAGCAAAATCAGACCCAGATGAGAAACAGTGCAAAAATAAAACCAGAAATCAGCTTTAAATACATTATGTTTTCTTTTGTGGATCCTCCCTCCACCATGGAAAATCTCAAACAAGCAACTTCATCACTTACTGATTTATACTCTTTCCAGCTGTGACCACTTAAGCACCTGTTTAACTTCTTTCAGCTTAGTAGCCCTACTGATTTCAGTGAGGTTATTCATCTGAGTAATGTTACAAATGTGTTTAAAGATTTAGAAGACTGGGGTCAAATACAAGGGGAGTATCTGCTTCAAAAATGCAGTTAGAAAAAGCTATTAGAAAACTGGTGATAACATTGTGGAAAGAATATTTAAGAAAACTCAACTGTCTTAAAAATAAGAGGTCAACTACATACATAAAGATGTATACATTTTTTACACATCAAAAAGCTATTAAACCCCCCTTATTATAGGGCCCAATATCTTCTATTCCTTCTGATAGTCTAACTTAATTTTAATTTTCATGAATATCAAAACTTTCTGCTTTTTTATATCATATTTTGCTACCCTTTACATTGGAATAGTCAAAGGATGATGTCAGGAGACAAAAGGAGTTTGTTTAAACTCTGACAGGAAGCCAGAAGAAAAATGACACATTGCCATCCTTATATACAAAGCCCAATCTTAAAAGTTTCTAAAGCTACCCAAGTCATCCCTCTCTCAAGCAACCTCTTCCTTTTCTTAATTACTCTTACACTTAAAGGAGGCTTCCCCAACGTTTGTTTGCTCTGGGTTGCCCTAGGTGCACTACTTTTTCCTACTCTCTGTCAAGAAGAGAAGAGTTTACATCCTTCCTGGCATCTATTTTCACATGTGTAGGTTGTGCTGCTGATTCCCTTTCCCTTCATAACAGTTCTGGTGCTTCTAAACTTTCCTTTTGGGACATTTTTGCTAGAGGGTCCTCTCAATCCCATCATGACCTCTCAATCTGCCTCTAAGAGTCCTGACCAGGGGTGGATGTGAGCTCTGGGGGCATCCTGCTGCCTCCCACCCCTCGCCCCTGTTACCCCACATCCTCCTTCGCTTGCTCCCTTCCCACATTCCCAGCTCGCCCCGGTCGAGACTTGGTCGCACAACACCACAGCATCTTGTGCCTTCACGCCCCGTGGCCAGGGCAGCTTCCAGCCTGTTTCCCACCTCTCAGTTCTGCTGACAAGCAAGGGGAAAGGGTCTCCTGGGGGAAGGCGTCTTGGGAAGGGTTGCCTCCAGAGCCCCACCTCACCTTCACCCCTCCTTTTCCCGACCTCCAGCCTTGAGCATCATCCTGTCCCACACCAGCCTTGGTTGCCTCAAGCAGCTCACCTACCCCGAGGCTGTCCCCGCCTTCCCCTTATCCACCACCCAGTCCCCGGCACCAGCACTCCCTCCTGCAACTCACCTTGAAGACATCCTGCGAGGCGACGGAGGCGGCATCCGCCTCGCAGACGACGCCCTGGTAGGAGCTGGAGCCAGTCGCCTTCTCCCGCGCCTGGCAGAGCCGCAGCAGTGAGCGCTTCATGGCGCCCGCCCGCTCCGCTCGCTCCAGAGACCTGCCGGGCGAGAGGCCGAGTGAGGGTCGGGGCCGCGCCTGGTCATTCCGCCGTAAGCGGCGGAGGGAGGCGGGGAAAGCAGGCGAGTGCGATGCCGCTCCCCGTCGAGGCGGGCACCCCGCCGGGCGGCTCCCGCCGCCTCCGAGATTACAGCTCGAACCGGTGGAGGGTGGAGGCTGTGCCTGCAGGCGGCTGGGATGCTGCGGCGGCGGCCAGGAGCGCCGCTGAGAGCCTTAGCTGCGGGAGAGAGGGCTAAGGGATGCCCCGTGAAATTTTGGGAGGGTTTGTTTGGGGCTTTTTTGTTGTTTTGGTTTGGGGCTTCTTTCTGTCGGTTGGGGAGGATTTTTGTTTGTTTGATTTTGGCTTTGTTTTTATCTATTTATTTATTTCAATTCCCTGATTATCTACCAGTGACATATACTGCCCCTGGAAATGAGTGCATTTGTAGCTGAAAGAACTGCAGCGTGCAGAGCAGGATGTGCAAAACATTAAAATAAATGAATAAACACAATGCGCAAAACATGGAGCGGCAAAGTTAAGAGTCTTTGTAGATCCCCTTGGTGAGAAACTGTCCTGGCTGGCCTAGGGTCAAACGGGCAGTGCTGTTCTACAGCTGCCTCTTAAACACTTTAAAACTGTTGCATTTTCTGTGATCAACTTCTCAGAATTTACTTTGTATTCACTAACATTTTGTCTTTCCCGCAAATCTGGAGCAGCCTCGGGAAACTGTAGGAAAAGCAGTGAAAGAAGCAGCACTGAGTGCTTCACAAGGTTAATTACTGCAGCAACTTGAACTGAGTCATTTCCACCGGGTCTTTAACGGAAACATTTGTAGCTCCGAGCACTAACAGTTTACTTAACGTGATAAGCATAGCCCGACCAAAGGTCAGCCAGCGGCCGGGTCAGAGGCTTGGGAAGAGCAACAGGCGGACTACAGGATGACTTTGGCTTGTGTGATCATGGTTTATGGCAGCTAAAGGACTACCAGAGCCAGGTGTTGCCTCGAGTCCAGCCTGTTTAACAGCCACCAGCTGGCAATTCTCCACTGCTTTTCTTATGTCCTTTCTGAACTCTTTTTACACTGTCTGGGCCACAACATCCTGCCACAATTCCATTATGTCTTTGTGAAAAATGTTTGGGGTTTATTATTACTATTTATATTATAGCTTTATCACTAGCTTCATATAGTGCTCCCTAGTGATTTTATTTGAAGAGTTGTTCCCCATTTTTAGTAGCTGTCCATGCTCAAAACATCACAAACTTCTTCCAGCTTTTTGCTCCTACGTAGTTTTCCTTCTTAAGGGATGCCATTTTCTATCTCTGAACAACCTCATCCTCCTACTCTGCATCTTTTCCACGTTCCTTTTGAAATGGGATGGCGAGGCCAACATGCTAAAGTCACAGAATCACCAAGGCTGGAAAAGACCCCCAGGATCATCAAGTCCAGCCTATGACCCAATAACACCACAACATCTAAACCATGCCACTCAGTGCCACATCCAGTCTTCTCTTAAACCCCTCCAGGGATGGTGACTCCACCACCTCCCTGGGCAGCTTATTCCAGTGCACAACCACCCTCTGCATGAGAAAGTGCTTCCTAATGTCCAGTCTAAACCTCCCCTGCTGCAGATTTAAGCCATGGCCTCTTGTCCTATATTTGAGCAATAGTACTGATTGTTTAATTTTTGCTTCATTCCTAAATGCTCACAAAGGTATTTGCCTTTTTTTAGTGCCACTGAGACAAGTTCCCTGAGAATTTTTTCTGCTTTACCACTGTTTTATGAGTGATGCTAGTACAAATAAATACCACTGGTGCTATACTCATTCATATGAGGGTAGTTAAGGTGATGTTTCCTCTGAGCAGCCACCCAGCACTCATTGAATTTCATCTGACATGTCATTTTTTAGCCTTAGCCAGATACATAGAATCATTCCTGCCTGTCCTATAACAGTTTAGTTACCTTAAAAGATTGTGAGGAGGGACCTTGTTGAAGAACTTTCCCAAACCCACTTACCCCTGGCATCATTTGTACCTCTATGCCTGTTGATTACTTCAGAGAGTTTCACTGGCATATGTAACATCAGAATTCTGTCCACAAATGTTGTGTTTGTTTCGATCCTAGAGCCTGTAACTCTACAATCATTTAGAGTAAGTTGCTTAAGTTACACAACCTTAAAATAATCTTGAGATCATACTAAATAGTCTTAAAACTGAGTGGTTTTAAGTGCTCGCAGCATGAAGCTTTGATCCTATTAATTATCAAGAAACAATAATACATGGAACAAAAGTTTCTTCAGCTCATTTTCTACCACAGCCGTAGGTATCACATACATTCAAAAGCAGTGCATTAAGGTGCATTTTTATTGCTATGCTATCATTAATTATGACCCAAAGAAACAGGGTCATTTAGGCTACAGCAAGAAAGCTATACTCAAAAGTAGCCATTAGTACCTACAGAGAGTCTAATTAGTGACTTAGACTGGAGAAGCCCTCTCTCTAAACCATTTTCCTGGTACTTCCATTAGAAGAAGCTCCATTTGGTGAGATTGCTCACTTTCCTGTGGTGAAGTCCCTTTGAATTTCCTGACTACTGCCCACAGTCAGGAGCTTAAACTCCCAAAAATAAGACTAGATACCATATAAATAAAATAAACACTATTTTCTGCAAGAATCATTACCTGGAAAATCATTGAAACATCACTAAGCATTAATATCTATTGCTTCCTAATATCCTCTAAATTGCAGTCAGAATAATGCTGTGAAACAACAGAAGTCATGATTCTCAAACCATAGTTTTACTTATTTTCTTGTATCCGATAATACTGCCACCTGCTCTTAAAATTCCTGTTAGTTTTCAGTCTTCTAGTAAATGTTCAGAAGACTATTGAGAGCATGAAAAATTATGCAGAAGTTTTCCATTCCCAGGAGGAATCAAATGGAATTTTAAGTGGGCTGACCACAGCTTTTATTCCTGCGCAATGATTTGACATAAGGAACCAATTCAGATAAGCAGCCAGAGAGTAACCTTTCTTACAGCTCTTTCCCCAAGAGGGGATTAGAATACATTTGTACCATTTTATTTCCAACATGATCTTGCTAATGGTACACGAGCGGATCCATTAGCACAAGCAAAGTTCACTGAAGGTAATCGTAGAGCAGCATTTCATTAAAAATATGATTGTTTAAGAATTAAATTGTATATACAGTAAGTATGCACCATTCCAGTTCTGTAGCCTTAGTAACCCAATTGTGTTAATTTTGCAGCAACCCCAAATTCAAGCAAATATCAGTAATGATAGTGAGTGCATCCTTATCATTACAGAATAATAGAATAGTTTAGTTTGGTTTGGAAGGGACCTTTCAAGGTCATATAATCTAACCTCCCCTCCCTGCAATGTGCAGGGACATCTTCAGCTAGATCAGGTTGAAGATAGAGGTGCCTCAAGAAATTTAGGTATCTAAGGGTTAGGCATATCTAAGGGTTAGGCAAGACGCTCCTAGATTTCAGAAGCTTAGATCCTACCTCTCCATCTATTTTAGGCACTTTCTTGCTGACCAATAATCCATTTGGAACGCATTGTTCCTTAGGTTTAGATTAGATATAAGGAGGAATTTCTTCACTGAAAGGGTTGTTACGTCTTGGAATAGGCTGCCCAGGGAGGTGGTGGAGTCACCATCCATGGAAGAGTTCAATAAACATCTAGATGCTCTACTTAGGGACATGGTTTAGTGGTTGGATTTGATGATCTTAGAGGTCTCTTCCAACCTTAACAATTCTGTGATTAGTGCTACTTGGCCTTTCCCCATCAGCTGTGTGTTGCTGTCCTAACATGCATCCACAGACCTCTCCTACCCAAGGACATGCTGCTGTGTCTGTCAGGCAACAGCACCCTCATTGCAAGACTGCTTTGCATTTATTAGGCTGCCTTCTTAGGAACCCTTTTCTCTTTTGGACACCCTATCCAGGAAAATCTGTTCTCTCTAAAGACATCTTCATCACAGAACTCCTACTCTCAATTCTTCTCCAGAAGAGCCTTTGATGACTTTTGTCCTTTCAGAGCTAGTCTAGTCTCCCTGGTGGTTCCTGACATTGACCTGTTGATAAATGTCTTTAAAGATGGAAACCCTTAAAAATGACTTATGAAGCAAAACCTGTCAGAATGGGTCCTAGTAATTCAATATATATATATATTCCCTTTAGGAATATAATGGTGTTTACCATATACAGTAACAGAAAGGCAAAACAAGAAGGAATAATTCCTTACTGCAACTAATTAACTGCTTTCATTCTGTTGACTGTTTCCATGCATTCATTGTTATCTCATGAAAGCAGTGGATTTTAAGCTCATTGTCTTGGAGTTTCCATATTATGTAGGTTGCCTGATACACTATTATCTAGGTCAGACAACATCTCAAGTTCTCACTTCATTCAAATATCAATAATTTATTTTATAAAACATCTATATCACTTACTATCACTTATTTTTTCTTCATTAATTGCCAATGAAGCAGAACTTCTGGTATATCAAACTTTTTTTCAGGGAAGAAAAAAATGACTTGTTAGAAACAGGAGTTATTAAAATGCACGTTATAGTGCAAATAAAGTATACAATTTGTTTTAAAATGAAAGAAAACATTATCTTGAAAATGGTTACATATAATTGAATGAAAATAATGCTTACATTTGTAAAATATGGAAGTATATATTTTACTTGTAAAATAGTTTAAACAAATAGAATTCAGAAAAGAAGAAAAAGGCCAAAATATCCTAATGAAATAGAGTATTGTTCATTCTAGCCAGTCTTTAAGCCTTACTGGCCCTTGGCTTGGTCTCCAAGTCCTGGAGATTCCTGTCTTAACTGAAATCGTAGCAGTCATTCAGATATTGTGTTTCACTGACTAAGATTAAGTTCTGTATGCTTGCTAGGTGGAATACACACAAATATCTGTTTTAAATCTATTTCCTAATTCATATTTTGTAGATACAAACCTATGGCCACACACTTAGGAATAATACTCAATTTTAGTCTAAGCAATAATTCAATAGTTCATTTGTACCAACACTACTTAGAAATAAAGTTAATATCTACCAGGAAAGTAGGTGCAATACTTAGAATTTTTTTCATATGGATCTACTGGGAAAAAACAATGTCTGGTGGCCAAAAGAAAAACTACACTGTGGAAAGGTTTTGCCAGTAAAAAGAAATGTCATGCCATAGGGAGCATGAAAGGATCTCATATTGTCACTTGACTTGCATTTTCCTACTTGGAAAAGAGTAGATTTTATTCCAATTCACTAACATATGTATTACACAAGTTCTTCAATTTACTGAAATTATGGCAAATTTACATTTAAAGATTAGTCCCAAATATTCTACCTTGTATTTTTAACATGGAAATCTCACTAAAGCAAAAAATCCAAACTACAAGAAAACTGTATCATGCTTACCATTCAAGGAGTTTGCAGGTGAGCTCTCTCTGAAGCAAGGCATATATAAAGCACACAGAGATGACTCTTTGACTCCTTGCCTGAGGCTTATATCAGTCAGCTCTTGTGACGTAGGAAGTCACCAGTTGTGTCATCTTAGTGGCTCTCTGCAGAGAGAAACTCATTTGAAAGAGGCAGGGATGCATTGCTGAGTGTGGGAGGAGCATCCCTAGGCATCAGGTCATCCCTGAAGTTTTCTTCTGATCCAACCCTAGCTATTTTCATGTCTGGCTGTAAATGTACCTTCCAAATACCAGAAGTTTTTTCCTGAGGCAATATCAGAGCAGTTTCAGTTTTGTTAGGTAGTCACTGGAGGGTACTTGTTTACCTATTTGCAGTGAACTAATTGCTTCTAATGGAAAAATCTAAACAGCAGCAAAGAGGAACAACTGTCTGCTTATGACAATTCACTAATAAATGTTTCAAAAATTAGAATTGCAACATAAAAATTAGAGGTCTGTGATCAATACCTAATGCAATATGGGGCGGCATCAGAGTTGCATGGGCTTTCTTGCTGAAATATAAATCATGCTTTGTTTTCTGCACTTTACTTTCCAAGTACCACAAAAATTGCTAAGCTCATTTGAACTAAGTCTCAGGTGACTTTTTTGGTCCCATCTGCACTAGACTGAAAGTCAGACTACATGGTTCCGAGGCTGGAAAAGTTCCTGTGGGCAGCATTTTGATAGAGAACAATGTTTCCTTGTGCTAGCACATATCAATCAAATTGTCTTCCCACATGCACTAAAATACATAATTGTGCAATCTGGGGAGGGCAGCTCACATACTCCAAGCAGCAGCACAAATTTAAGTTCTCTGCCATTTCATCTTCCTGCTTCAGAATCTGTTAGCCTTCAAGCAAGGGACTTGATTTTTGCTCAAGTGAGGCACATTTTGAAGCCTCTCTCTTATTTCGGTCACACTGAAGCTGGACAACACCAAAACATTGAATAAAAGACTTACTCTAAATGTAGGTAGCTTTTTCTTTTTAAAAAAATAAATTCAGGTATTTAGATGAAGTCTCCTAAACTGACATTTGACAAGGATGGAGCTTCTGATTCTGCATCTCAGCCTGCTGAAACTCACCAAGCATTTAAACTCAGCCATGCTAGAGAGCTTAGTGACTCCAGGACACAGGAAAAGAACAGCTTTCTAACCTCATAACAGTCAAGCAACTTAGACATTTTTCTCTGAAGAAGCTGTCTAGCATCACTACATCATTCTTCTGTTTCAAGCTATTATTCTCTCACCATGGTATCTATCCTCCTGATTGAAGAGAATGGTAGCCCTTTGTAGCCTTGATTTTGTCAGACTCAGCAAATCAAACTATCTTTTCATCTTCTTCCCCCAAATCCTCATAGCCTCTTGGGATTTGTTCCTGTTAGTTCTTACAAAGAGAAAGCCAAGAGAATGAAAGTTGAATGAAATCAAATTAAAATGCAAAGATACTTTAGTGCAAATACCTTCCGTGAAATGGAGAAAGTATAAAGGATTAGGAGTGGCCAAGCCAAAATGAAGGTTTTAGATACTACATGTAGCAAGTCCGGCTTTAAGGAGATTCAGTAGCAACTGAAGATAAGAAAACATATGCATCGTTCATACATCATTTCAAAAACACCATTTGACAGAATTACAGTTGGAAGATTTCCATCAGAATATTGTCCAAATATATCCAGTTGAACATACCATGGATAATTTGGTTTTTCTTCAACATATTCTCTCCCTACTGACTCCATTTCTGTTCTCTGGACAGAGATACTGCCTTACATTTCGAAACAAAAATGAATGTTAAAATGATGTAGATTATAACTCCTTACATTTCAAAACAAAAATGAATGTTAAATGATGTAGACTATATATCTGAAGATAAAACCTGTATTAAGTTCAAGGTTAGTGTTTGCATTGTACTATTATTTTCTCCATGAATGTGTGGCTTTCGTAAAAAGACAGCTTTTTTCTATATATCATTTCATTATCACTTCATTTAATTAAAGTATAACAGTTACTGTCCCGTTGCAAACAATGCATTACACCTTCACTTCTTGGAGAGATTGATTTTTATTTAGTGAAAACTCTGATAACTGTGGATGCCGTTAACTTCAGTGGGATGACAGTGTGAAGTGTATTTTCCAGTCTATTTAAGGCATTAGTATGTAATTAGAAGAATTTTACCACTTTGACAAAACTACTCCACCACTAATCATTGCGAATCACCTCATCAGTTCTGGCCCAACCAGAAGAGGTCTTTCAATCAAATTGAAACTCCTTCCTTTCTTCTTGACTGTGATTTCTGGTATATAATAGAGTACTGTCAGAATTGTTCCAGTAATACCCTGGCTGTACCAGTGTGATCAGTTATTGAGTCAGCACCAAGAGGCCTCTCACTGCCCTGGGCAGGAGGGATGGCATGGAGCCACTCCTTTCCTAGCAGAGGACTCTCAAATTCTGGGTACCTAATAGCTACATCTCCTGGAGTCTGACAGTTCCATCAACCCAATAAGGCATAACGGGATGCCTTCAGTAGAAAATGTGTCCCTTTCATTCCAAAACTAAAGAGATTAAGGCAACTAGGGCTCATTCCTCAATTCTGCAGTTACTACTTGACAAATAGCTGATTTTTTTTTCCTGATATGCTATATTCAGTGCTAAACATGTATGAGTTATAAAGAATTTCTTTTCCTCTAAAGTCTACCAGCTTGTGTGCTTTCCCTGAGTTTATTGTCTCAGACAGGTTCTGGATTTCTGCTTGGAAATTAAAAATAGCAAATCAGCACATCTTATCTGGTCTTTTTTACAGATGTGTTCAGTTTGAAGTAAGAATATGCAGAAACCTAAATGATAATAAATATATGTGTTTATCTGGATGAACTACAATGTGAAAACAGAGCTTCAGAAAAGCTTCACTTAGACTTTCTCTTAAGACAAAGAAAGAGGTGCTCTTTCCAACATTATCCATTATATTTGCTGTTATCAAAACCTGCAGGTTTTATTAGAATACTTCTCATGGAAAAAGCATGTATTGACATTATTTAGTAAATATTCATTAAAACTCTTTGGATTTTGCTAACAGCCAGTGTTTGGTTGCTGGAAAAACTAGCAGGTCCTGTTCTAATGTATCCTAGGAGTCACTGGCACTGAAATGACTTTGGATTTCTCAATGGAATAGTTTACTGAAATAACTAGGAATAATCATTCTCATTTGATCAGAAACTCCATAGAATGCTATGTGAATTGCACCAAACTAGAAGGGAGTTCAGCTTCTATCTATCACATATTCATAGAGAACTTGAGTTTATATGTATAATGTCAAATATTTCTACATTGAGAAGCAAAAATAGCCTAAATCTTATGTCGGGGAAGAAAGGGAGGGCAGAAAAGAGGAAAGAGCTGTGAGGCCAGGGGAGGAGGAGACAGGTGACAGGCAAGAGGCAGGAAGGAGAGGGTCCCATGCAGAGTAAAAAGAAAGGAAAATTCTTACCCATGACTGCTTCTATACTCCCTCTTCGGCAATAAACAAATGGGTTTGTACATACATATTTTTTATAATTAGTCCAACTGGATTGACTTTTTGTGGTATTTTTACATCCATTACAGTAGCCAATTTACTTGATTTCCAATGAGGACATTTCCAAGATCCCAGCAGCAGTAAATACTCCATTAAAAATGTGGTTCACAACTCTTTCAGAGCCTTCTGTGATGATTTACCACTTCTGCAAGATTTATCAGCCTTAACCACTGTATTAAGCATCCAACCATGTGTTTGGAGTGGCCATGGCCATTGCATTACTGAACTAGAGCAGCAGATAGGATGACAGCTGTGTGCCTCTCAGGCTGTGTAAGGAGTCACACAAGAGCAGGATGCTTACAGCTGGTAACAGACAACCCCACAGCCCTTAATGTGACTCATTCTGTTCAGAGAGAGTCACAATCCATTTGAAAAATCATTGTTTCCCTAAAAGTGCTCTTAAAACAATACAAAGATCATCTGTCACTCCAGCTGGGAACATCTTGCCATGAAGAATGGAAACACAACAGAGAACTGCTGAAGAATGGCAGTGGGTTGGGAGGATTTGTAAGAAGTTTATGTCCCGAAGTGTCTCAAATATACAAGCTGAAACTCTGTGAGAATTTCAGCTGGCTCAAGGTAACCTAGACATCAGATGATGGACAAACAGCTCCACCAGAGCTGTATCAGAAGCTGGCTAAAAGAAATCCCCTAGGCAGCTGTCAGCTCCATACACCCTAGCCCAGGCTGGGTAGAGATCTCTGTGGTTTAAATATTTACACTAGGTCCCTTTTGCTGTGTTTATACTGTTAGTAGAAACTTTATTACGTGGCTTGTGTCAGGTCTGTAAATATTAGCTTGGATATTAATCCTGTTTTGGTAAACACAGTAAACTGTGACTTTGTTTACTTCCCTGTTCAGTCTAAATTAAAAACTGCATTGTTAGAAACAAAACAACAAGCATCAGATCACAGCTGGTGAAGCCTTCAGTACATACATTGCCTTGGGTTGGGCTAGGATGGGGTTAACTATGCACAAGAAGTGAGGAGGGGGTCACTTCCAGGACAGACAGGCCTGGTCTTTTTGTATTGCTTTTTTATAGATTACTTTGTTGGTTTTTTTTCTTTTCTGGTTAATACTGGTGTTTCTCCATTGGTTGTATCAGGCCACCCACTAATCCAGGAACAGATATTCTCTATTATCCCCTTTTCCCCCACTCCAGGAAAGAAAAGGGGAAATTAACAGAGAGAGATATTTGGGAATTGGAAACAAAACTTAAACTACTATAACAAAAATAATAAGAAGAAAATGAAACATATATATACACACAAAACCAATAGCACACTCAAACCCCCATCATGGCAACCCCCTCACCCTCACCACTGATGCTGTAGCAGAAGGACTCACCAGCAGATGGGAACCAGACTCAGGAGCTGGGTCCTGGAACTGGATTCAGGAACTCTTGGGTTGAGATCAAAGGCAGAACAGACACAGTCCTGCAGTAACAGAGCTGAGCTGCTGATCCTCCCCAGGAGAGTTCCCAGTTCACCACTCCAGATGGCTCAGGGGCTCAACCTTCAGAAAGGATAAAGACCCAACCCTCTCCTTTTTTTATATTTGCTGTTAATTAGGTGCTAAATAGCTTAATCCTGCACCTGCCTTGCTTGGGTCTTAGGCTTTATGTAAGAGACTCCAAGGGCCAAGCTTGGTGTGTGAAGTTTCAGGGACTGAACATGACCTATATGGCATGGAATACCTTGTTTGGACTCAAACCAGGCTATTCAATGACAGAAGAGAAAACCTAGCATTGCATTGTATGGAGAAACCCCAAAGCAGTAAGCACACTTCACATACTTCAGTTTCTTAAAGCTCCATCATGTCAGTGATGGAGGCTGGGAAATAATCAGAGTGAATGTAGAGAGCACTCCTCCTTCAAAATGGAAAATAGCCTGGTTTCATCTTCAGAAAAACTCACACATTTTGTGATTATAAATACTTGCATCCTAACTACCCTCTCCTTTAGCAGGTCAGCACACACTTGTGGCTTTGGACATCTTCTGCATTAAGAGAGAACTAAACACAAGCTTCTTGATTCCTGTATGAGTGAGCTAATCAAAACAGCCACTAATCAAAAAGTAGCATGAGAAATAGAGCACAAGCTGCAGAGATGCTGCTTCAAAGGCAATGGGAAGTGACAGCAAGGAGTGAGAACAGCCCAAGCTCACCTCCTGGCCTTGCAGAGCCAGAGCAGAGAGGCAGACAGATGTTTAAACCAAGTCTTCTAAGGAAGGTCATGTGAGAGACAAGGCTGAGCACCTGGAAAATGACAATAGACCAGCTCTTTTGGGCATGTGTATGACCAGAAGTCCTACCAGGCATCTACTTGTGAGACAGGAATTTTGAGGATCTTTCTCTTGGATGCAGGATGCATTGAAGCCTAAACCTTTTGGTTTATCAACCTTCTGCCATTTTGCCAAGACACAATATTTGGTGGATCCTGTATTATATTTCTTTCTAAAGATATTTTCTCATCTACTCAAAAATGAACCATTTTCTCAGGTAGCTTACAATTGTCATGAAAGTCAGGAAGACTCTTCTAATTGTGGTTGAAACTGGCAAGCTAAGCTATTAAAAAAACCCTCAGGTCTCTGAGGTAATCCTGAGATTAGTTGCTTTTAGTGTGCAATTCTGAAATGTCTTCCTTGAAGCTTTTATTGGCAGTGAACTCTTCACAAAGCAGAATACTTGCTGTACTGCGAAACTTTGCTTCAACTCTAAAATGCTTTAAACTATATTGAAAATGTCTAGCCTGCTACTCCAAAATGAGAAAGAACATTACTGACCACTTAGAAATGTAATTCTTGCCATAAGAAACAACAACATCCTTATGGCAAAAAAAAAAAAGATGAATTTGAGAGAGCTGAGTGGGCTTTTTATCTTCCACTGTATAAGAACTAAGTGGTGTCTGAACTTGTGAGTGCAGAAGAGGGAAATTAGAAACTTAGGAGGTACAATCATTGCTTTGCTGGATGACAAATCATACTTACTCTGCAAATGATGTTCAGCATCATAAATGTAATTCATTTTCTGTCTGGGAAGATGACAATTCTATCCAGTTATGACTTCAGAAGTTTCTTTAACATGGAAAGATATGACAGGGAGGTCCTGTGTTTAATTCTCTAAATTAGTTCATTACTGAATAGTGTTTTATAACAATTACCATTATAATGATGTATGTGAACCTCTCCTCTTAGTGGTGGAGTGGTGCTGTTGTAGAGGAGCCTGACCTAACCCAGGGGATGGGGAAAGAGAGTGGATGCAACTACCAGTGACAGCAGAGAGTGAGGGATAGGAGATAAGAAGCTAGGAGCAACATCTTGCCCCACACAGGGATGATGCTGGATGATTTCATCTCCAACCCCAGGAATATCTTGGGTCTGAAAGGGAAAGATGGAGCTGTGAGTAGTAGAGATGGAGAATGTTGACATTTTCTGCAGGAAGGAGTTGTTTTAAATCATTACTTTACAATAAAATCTAATTTCCAAGCCACACCTCCTGGACTTTAATAATCTTCACCAGCTCAGGGTACTGAGGCCATCACAAGCAGTGTGGGGAGGCCCTGAGTCAGCAGCTTGCAAGAAAGCTGTCCCAAACCAGCAGATTTTCTTGAAACCTGTCAATGAATTGGTAAGTCCTGACAAATCTCATTCCACTTGAGTGTTTTTTGGATCATTTTATTTCCAAACTAACAGTGTTTGCTTACAGTAGATCTGTAGGGTTTGGATATTCAGCTTCCTAACTACCACATGAGGGGTAAATGAATAAGATACAGAGAAAGTAAAATCTTAATCTCTTATTCAGATCTTCTCTTACATGCTTGAGAAAATATCCACTTTTGTCTTCCAAAGACAAAAAAAATCTTCCTAAGATGCAAGAGTACCTGAGGTTTGTAGTGCTCCATTCAGCTCAGGATTTTACCCAAGAAAACAGTTCTGACTTGAAATGACAGATGTAGGAGCACAGACTCCATGAATGATAGAAACTTTTGGGTTAATATTCAGATAGCTTAGACATTTTCATTCTAAAAGACTAACAGTTGAAATGCTCACACCTCCAACTGCTAGGGATAATGCTGTTTTGTGTCTGTGCTTCACAGAATCACTGTTGGAAGAGACCTCTAAGAACATCAAGTCCAACCCTATGATCATTCTTTTAAAAATCCGCACTTTAACTAAAACACTTATGCAAATCACTTTCCTGGCTCCCTGCTGAAGTGCATTTCTTTTTCTGTAATGGTACAGAAATACTCTGTGCCCTGAGTTCCCTGCACAGATGGGGCAGCAGTAGCCTTCTTCCTCACCTAGGGTGCTCCTCATCTGTTCTCTTATCCTGGTGAAGGCAGCCAGCCTTGCTAGGGATGAATAATGAGGTCTGGCTGCCTCTTTCTTTGCTTCTTACCTTTTAAGCCATCCAGACGATGGCAGCATTTTCACAATTTAGTTATGCACTAGGAGGGGGAAAAAGAGCGTTTCCTGCTTAATTACTTATTAGGAAAAGCTCAGGGGTTTTGTCTTTCATTTTCTCTAATCTTGAATTATTTTTGTATTGCCCTTTCCTTTCCTTGTACTACTTTATTTAACCAAAAGAGCTTTACTTACGATCTCAGTCCTATTCCCTGAGCTGCTCTGAAGCACTTACTGCAGTGCCAGCCAATGTCACCTCACTCTTCTTATTTTGCAAAATAAATATTTCAGAGCAAATAATGCCTGGGTGGGCACAGGAAAAGAGAAGGTGACAGAGGGTTTGTCCTGCCAGCCTCCAGCCATCCCATCATCCTGCCCCTGGCAAGATTCAGCAAGAGAAGAAGCAAAAAGCATGTCTGTGCCCTGCAGCACTGAGGGCACTCTTTAGGTATCAAAACGTTCTGTATTATAAGTCATATTCTATAAAACAAGTTATGATACAAATATTCTATAGTGCAAGTCATATTCTATCATACAAGGAAGGAAAGGAAAGATAAATGGAACTGTGTAAGCTGCTACATATAAAAGTATGAGTAGAGGACTCAGCAAGAGGCTTTCCAACCATCAGAAATCCAGTCTCTACTCAAAGAAATGCAGCTAATTTACAAAGGATATTCTCTACATTGAATCTATTATAAATAGAAGAATCTATTATAAAAAATATAAATTATCCAATTTATAAACACAAAAAGGGCTAAGTACTAAATCAAATATTACTGTATTAATTAGTTACCCAACCTTCAGCCAGTAAAAGTGTTCAGAAAATCATTCTCAGCTCTTTTATTATGGCAGTAGAAAACTAACTTCATCAGAATGTACATTATTTCCCTTTAGTTTTCTTCATGTCAGGCTCTGTTTAAATAGGCGATTTTAAGTTTGGTCTGTGTTGTGCTTGCATAAAGTCTAAAGCTGGATTATACTAAGAACTTCTTTGGTTTTTTTCCTTTAGATTTCTTCTAAGTTTGAGTGTTCCCAGCTCAATCTGTAGACAAATCCCTGCAGTCATGTCTGTGCTGAATTTGGGGGGAAATGTGGAAATAAAGGAAGAGATTCTTTTACCATCTGAGAATATCAATCTTCTCACCTCTGCAGTGAGTAAAACTATTCTGTGCTTAGAATTATGGAAGGCAATATGAAGAAATTAAGAGGATAGGGTACTTTAAGAAGTGAGGCTTGTCAAGAGAGTGAGAATGACACATTAGAAACAAGGTAAGATTAACTGTAAGGAACAAGTACCAGTAGAAAAACAACAACTCCTCAAAAAGATAAATGGCATCAGCATTGCCTTAACAGAACTCAAAGGCTGGAAAAATTCTGTCATATTTCAGAAGAAGAATCATTGACTCACATAAATGTTTTCACCCAGCACTGTAGCTATAAAATTCACTTGCAAATTTCTAGTGCTTGGCCAAGAGGGGCAAAGCTAGAATAAATAAATGGCATTTTCTTTAACAAACAGCAGTCATTTATAATCATTTTGGGCACAAAATTAACTTCCTTCAAGCCTCTCAGCATCATTCCAAAGAAAGCTACCACATAAGTTTTGTTTGCATTTTAAATCTCTCCTTCTTCATTTTTGTTGCTGCAGTAACTTATTTGTTTTGGCTTCTCTCTGAAATGCCTCCTGAAACCACTTGATGGCAACAAAGCAATTCAGATACTAGAGGAATTTCAAGGCATGTTTTATGTAGATCAAGGTCTACCTGTTCAAACAATTTAAATAACATCTAACCTAACATCCAAGCCCTGTACAAAGCCTGAAACACAGCCTTTGACTTGTAGCTGTCTCACTAAATTTCTTTGACTCTTATTTCATTTATTACCTCCCTGGGCATGAGAAATCGAACAGAAAAGGAAAGTATTCCCTGAAATAAAACCCCACCTTCCTCTTCTCTTCCATTCCAAATCTATATCCAAACTGTATTAGAACGATCTCCAAACTGATGAAGTGACAGATTTATTATGAGGGAAGGAAATACATCTCTTCCTGAGCCTTATATAACTGCAATCCATATCCAATGTGGATTTAGCTGTGCTTATAGATGAATTTATTATGTGACTAATGACAACCAAGGTCAGCTAAAAGTAATACAACTCAAGTAGAAGATAGGTGCCTTGCCCAACCTGAAATATGTTTCTTTTCCACACACACAAAAAGCATTTCTACTTCTAACCTGCCAGTTGCTGATGGATGATTGCTGTTTCTGGTGGACCTATAGATACAACTCCTAATAGAAAGTATCCTCACTCTTCTTTCTCTCCATGACTTTATCAGCCCCTTGCTTTATAGCTATTGATTCCTTTCAAATAGTTCTCTTTGCTTTGTGCTGTCACAGTTGTTGCTTTCTATGCTTCATTATAGTAACTGTTTAACTTCAACCTACTTGTGCCATTCTTGGTTTGCTTCTGTTCCATCCAGACAGTTCTTTAATTTTCCTACCTTTATAAATAATTTTTAGATAGATAGGTATATGAAAAGAAGATGTAGAGGCTCACAGGATAAAATATCCAGAAAGAACATAAGGGATGTAGCAGTAGTCCCTCCCTAAAGGAAAGGAGAGAAATTTCACAGCCTTTAGGAGACTGTAGGCATTGGCATTGAAAATTTGTTATCCTTTTTTATTTGGAAATGTATTCTTGACTTCTTCATACCCTGGATAGATGCATTTTACCCCCATAATAGGTGGATGCTTTCAGCAGAGTGGCTAATACTGGATGCACAAGTGAAACATTGCTGTCAGCCTTAGAATTAGGCTAAGAAATAAAGGAAAAACTATCTGGGGCCTCTTGTTAAGGGATCTTATGTTGACTGCACTTCTGTTCAGCCAGCAGCAGCATTAATTCATCCCTAAAGGTTGGTGTGTTTCTTCATGTGTAACATGCAGCCTGACCAACAGAGGTGCTGCATGTTAGGCTGCAACTAGAAAATGATGCTGCATGCTCTAAAGAAGACAAATGTGTCTGCTATGTTAGGCATGAAGGGGAAACAGAGAAATTCCACTTCTTAATGTATACAAAATGTGTTTCTTCTTGCAGAACATCCTCCTTGGACACAGCATCCATTTTCAGGATGTGCCTCTGGAAAAGGCAGGGAAAGCAGTCCAGTGCTTTTCTATCTCTACTGACTTCCTCTGGAGTATTTCATGCAATTCTAGCTAGTCTTCTATCACTGTGAAATACTGCAAGTCTATTATTTTCCATAAATGTCAGCCAAATGAAGTTTCTTTTCTCAGATCAAGTTTCCACAAATTACTTTAAATGCTGGAATGATGATGAAAGTGGTCTGTGAATGACTTCTCCTCCTTGTGCTCCATCAGACGCCAAGTCTGTGCACTCTTGTCTAGGTAATAACTGTCTCCTGGCCCAGCAAGTTGTCCCAGGCCTTCTTATCTGCTTCTGGTTTTCATCTCTTAGCCACAAACTCAAAATCAGCTGCAACCTCTGTGACTACAACTCAAAAGAAAGTGCTGCCTTTTTCTTTATTTTAGTATTAAAAAGTATTCTCTTCAAATAGCTCTGTCAGTTTGGAATGAAAAATTAAGCTGTAACCTAAAAATACCTGAAAATAGATGCCCAGTGATAGTTCTCTTGTTTCTTTAACCTGCCCAGAATACAGGCCAATATCTTTGGGACTTAGAAGCATAGAACAGTCTGTTTTTTGCTTGGTGTTTCCTGCAGCCTGTTTCCTTGTTCTTCTTCTGTCTTAGAATAATGAGTTGTTCCTCAGTGGGGACCACAAAAATCAGTACAGTTTCCTGTCTTTTCTTACAGCATTTGGCAATGACACCCCTTTGTTAGAGACATATTCAAAAGCTACAACTAATGACAAAGAACGCTGGCATGTTCACAATAACCTTTTAATAAAGGTGTATTTTTCTAACACAATTAAAATGTCATTTTTTTCTGCACATTTCCTCTTCTGTTACTGGTGATGTTCACCACTAAGCTATATTAAGCTTCTCTTTGTTTAATCAGCTCATTCATCTTCATCAGCTATTTTAGATACTCAAGAACTTGAGAGTGTTCTAAATATCATCAGAATGTTCTCTTGTACTTTCCTGTCAGAATCTGGAAGGTGCTTCTTTAAACACTACTGAGTTTCTGAGCCTGCCAAAATCCAACTGGGTTGCATGAGTTTACTTCCTATTTAATAGATGGATTTAAAAGGTTAAAGTCTTGTCCTCAAGTCAAATACTCCCTTTCTGTGCCAGCAGTAAACACCAGCTTCCTTCATTTATGGCCATCTGGAGCCTTTTATGATGTTTTCCAATGGAATGCTGAAGTTTATTGTTGTGCATCCAGTTGGGATCAATTATGGGAGAATCTCTGCATGCTCAGAAACTTGAGGCTCCATCAAAAAGATCCATAAGGAGCCTTTTTAGATC
Source organism: Bucco capensis (assembly GCA_013396975.1). NCBI lineage: Eukaryota > Metazoa > Chordata > Aves > Piciformes > Bucconidae > Bucco > Bucco capensis. The sequence goes on from VWZO01012990.1 coordinate 159,202, forward strand.
TATAGAACAATTAATGCCAGGCAAGGACCTGACTCCAGTTTCATATCCAAACTGAACTGAGCTGGACTCTGTTACACAATCCTCTAGGACTGAAGTAGGCAGAAATGTCAGTAAACAATCAGATTATTTGGGTTCTTTTGGCAATTGAACTGTATACAGAGTTTATGGCACAACAGCAGCAAACAGTTTGGAAAACTGTTTGGAACTTTACTGGTCTGACCTGGAAAGGTAAAAGGTCTGTGTCCACTGTGCCAGCATCTGAATCTACAGTTTTAGGGAATTCAAACCTATTAACACATTCCCATATATTCCAGGATTATACTTTCATATAAAGTTATCATTCATGTAGCTATCAATACATTTTTCTTTCAACATAGCTTCAAAATGGAATATTTTCTCCTTCCCAAATTATCCCACGGAGTCCTTCTCAACTATTAAAATAACCTCTTAAAATGGATTATTTATTCATTCAGTTCCCTGCCTTATTTGTTCACATTTAATTTCAGGATTAATAATGCAGTCCTCTGCACAATTTCATTTTAATGGAGATTTTTTTCATATGTCATATTCAATACTTTATTGTAGCCTTAGGACACAACTCCCATTTTTCTTCATGGCATCTCTAAAGGTCTGGGTTTGTTCAATATTGTCTAGACTTGCCTTTCTAATATCATGCTTAAAATAGATATTCTTGTAAGATATGCAGTTTCTGGAGGCTGTCTTCTTTTCTACAAGTTGAAAGGTAACCTTTTGGGAATAGTATTTGATGAAAATGATTTCTGTTAGATCACATGGAAATAAACTGATCAGCTAATTAAGAAACCAGCTATTCCTGCTGAAATAACACTGAGTATATGACAATGTTGCTGCATAGATGTTAGAGCTAAAACCTCATTAAACTGGATGAATCCTGTTAGCATTGATCTATCAGTTCAGTAAGGAAAGAAAAACACAGAAAAATAAAACAAGCCATTTAACAACAGATTAGTAAGATGTGTTTGCTAGTTTAAGCCCTCACCACAACACACCTAAGTATACAATCTTATTTGGGTATATAAAATTTAATCTCTCCCATCCCAGCAGTATTTCTAGCAAGGTAAAATCAAAGGTAATTGCCACAGGAGGTGATGTTGAATCTCATCTCAAAATGATAGTGTACAGGGGAAGTATTTCACATGTCATGAGTGACAGACAGCACATCATTTGATGGTTGAACTTGAGGATCTTAGAGGTGTCTTCCAGGGATGTAAATACCTTTGAGCCAGAAAAATTATTAACCCACACTCAGGAATAACTCTCTAACTAGCATTGTGTGTTGAAGTCCTTTAAAAAGACTTTAGAGGAGTCCTTCTATCATTTAAGAAAATCACATTGCTAACCTCTCCTTTCATAATTCCATGGCAATCAGTCATGAACATGCAGCAGACAGCCAGGGAAATGGAAAGGAAATGGAATTTAGGAGCAAACTGTCACAAACTAGAAATGAGTCTGAAACAGTATCAAAGTGATAGGCATATCAATAAAAATAGGCATAATTTCTTCAGGTGGTCACAGAGGAAGGATCAAGACTCTGTTTTGCTACCAACAGACTAGGAAAAAATGCATCAGTATGGTATTGTACAATCATTTGGAGTGAATTTTCCTGATCAACATTGAAGAGAGAGTAACAAAGTCCTGGTACCATTAATCTGCCTCATGTCCTGTCACACTACCAAAGCATTTCTGGCTGAGTTACCAAAGCTAGTGAAGAGAAATTCAGACTTACTCTAGAAAAATACATGTAGCTGGCTATCTCTGTGCTTGCCAGCACAATTTTTGCCTGTTTATATCTCAATTGTTTTAACATTATGTGTCACTTCCTTTCCACATGAAAATCTACTCTTGAAATCATCTCAGTATCCAAGCCATTAAGGAGAGGAAATACATCATTAGGAGTGAGGAGCAGGCAATACAGGGAGGCAGTGGAGGATGCTGTAATCTGCTTTTAGGCATGCCAGAGTCAGAATTTATTCTAAAATAATCTATCAGATCATTTGGTAAACACTGTTACAACTTGAGGGGTTTATGCATCCAAACTGCTTGATTTTTCTGAGTGTTTTCTTTTGTAATTGGCTATTCTTGTTGCCTGTGTAGCTCTCTACTACATCTTTTCAGATTGGCAAGTTTTTGCCTTCAGGACTGCTTCAGCTGTTACACAGAAATGTGGACTGCAGAAAGGATAAAATAAACTGAGGGATGTGCCCAAGTCTCATCTGTCAGAGGGCATGGAAGGCAACACTCAGTTAATTCATTTCTGTAAATGACTGTGTGTGTTTGCATGCTCTTGTCTTGCATCAAAGATGCCAAGCCTTCAAAACTGCTGTGTCTGAGAAGATATAATTACAGAGAGAACCCAAAGAAAACCTTATATTTGCTTTTCAGTGCTCTTAACAGAAACTATGATTAGAGGGGACAAAAACACTGGCTCAAGGTAGTTATTTCTCCTGTGTGCCTCATTTATCCACAAGGTAATATGCCTTTACACAAGGGGTTTTTCTAACAGTCGGATGTTCATGACTTTTTCCTTTTGCACACAGAGATCACAGTTTTGGGGAGAAGAATCTGAGGGATACTCAGAAATGAACCACAAAAGAAGCTGCCTGACAAGTTGTTAAATAATTCCTCTGCTAATACCTCCTGCCTCATCCTCAGCTGGATGCCAGAAACATGCAGCAAGCCCCTCATCAGGATTCACTCCTAGCTAGGATTTCTCATGACCTCAAGTGAAATACAGCACACAGAGCAGCCAGCCCTCAGCCCTCACTGGGAGAGAGTCACTCCTATAGCTTCTGACTTCAACAATCTAGCAACTAAACAAAGCTGAGACAGATAGGTCTTTTTATACTTTGATTCCTCTGTTCCATCCTCTTCTCTATGCACATGCACACACAGCCATACACATGCATGCAGGCATGTCCCCAACACTGCCAATGCTTGAAATTGGTTGCATTCTTTTCCCTTTATGCTCAGACATTAAAAATTGCATCTGGGGAACTTCTCACACAAGATATTTAACCTTTCAGGAGTCAAGAGTGTGTGTATATGATTATCACGGTAAGATCAGCTTGATTTAATTGATATTTTAACAATAAAACTTTGCATGTTGGTTTCTGCTGCTTTTTTTCCACTCCCTTACTATTCTCTCACTTTAAATTATTAAAATAAAGTAAGTTATTTTAACTCTATACAGTTATTTTAACTTCCCTCCTTGCAGCTCCATACAACTCTTGCAGAAAAGTGGTTTTTCCTTCATAGGCACATTATTTTGTGGGAATACAAAATATGTGTTCTCTACATGTACAAAATGTTTCTGTATGTAAGTGTGTGTGTATACATAAGATATATACACATTCACAAACTATATATACACATCTGTTTATGTGTATATAAATATATATTTCAGCTGACATATGTATGACTGTGTACATTTCTTTCTTTGTGTCTCTGTTTTCATGAATAAAATCTCAGTGCTGAGACTGTTTCCAGCTGATAGTGCCCACTGCTCCAAGGAATGAGCTATTTTTCCAATGGATTAGCAAGCATAAAAGAGTTCTCTGGCTGTAAGTGGCAGATTCATGTCAAGCTTCAGTGTATTCCACTGTGTCTATAACATAAGTTGTGGTGAGAGACAGCCTGAGATGAGAAAGTGAGGTAATTGGTGTGCCATTTTGCAACATCATATGATATTTTCCTTTTTGGGCTTGTTTTGAAGGACAAGCAGACATTCCCTGTCAATCTCAGGCCAGTAGCTCCAATGCATACGTACACAAGCAATAATCTTGCTATTTTTGTCATTTGAGTAATGCCATCAATGTAACTGAGACCTGAAGTGGAGATGACACAGAGCTAGAAACAAAACCCTGTGGCCAAAGGCTCCAGTGGAGGTCCTGTCTGTGTTGTCCTCATTAACAAAGATATTAAGCAACTCCATTAATTGAATGTGCTATGACAAAAAGTGCTAAGATTGAACTTGATGATCTTAGAGGTCTCTTCCAACCTTACTGATTCTGTGATTCTGTGATCAGGGTGAATGTATAGAGGGATTAACAAAGCATGGTGGATCTGAGTTTCCTTAAATAACATTTGGAATTCCTTTAGAAACCTCTGTGCTGCATCCACATAAATCTTCCCCCTTCCCTCCCCAGGTCAAGATTTCTGCCTTCAGATTCCAGACAAAAGAAATAAAGGTTTTGTAAATATTCTTCATTTATCATTGCAAACATTTGTAGGATTGCCAGCACAGTATGAGTTGAACATGTTTAGGGTAAAAAATTGTTGCTGACCTTTGAAATGCTAGGGGAAAAGCAACATCTATTTTTTTCATTCTTCATGTTTTTATATAGTTTTCCAATTGCAAATTCCCTTTTTTTGGCAGCTTCAGGATTTGGACCTTTCTCCTCCTCCAACCAAAGAGCAGAAAGTGTTTCATGCAGTACAGGGCTTGATGTAGAGTATGATCAAGCATGTATGTAGAAAGGAATTTTGTGGATCACTTAGGTACCTGAGGTGCCAGCTCCATGTCTCTTTGGTGAATGCCTACTTCTCTCCTCAGGAACAATCTAAGCACAGAGTTAAGTACTTTCCAGAAATTTATGTGTGATTAGCTACTGAATAATTTATTCCTTGTCTTTGCTTGCAAACATTCTTAAAAGCTTTTTGGGATATATTTAATAAATGGCTCAGAGAAATCTGGAAAACAACTGGAGAACAGATAGACAGAGATCTCAAGAAGGAAGCTGTTCTGGCTGTGGTTGGGAGAAGTGCAAACTGCTCCCACGGTCTTAGGAGAGCAGCAGAAAGCATCCATTGTCAGAAAGCATTTCTGTGGGAAACAGGCACTGTTTTTTTCCAGGCTTTGCCCTTTTTCTAATTATCAGTAATTATGACTTCATTCTTCCTTCCAAAGCCTGAAGATCTGAAGATGAAATTGGAGGAGACCTAAGCTGGCTATGTGCAGCACATTCTCTGGAGCAAAGATCATTTGGAGTCTACCATAGATGCTGGATTCTGCAGATCCTATGAAAGTGCAGACCATGCTATCTGCTACAGACTTAAGAAATGAAATCCAAGAGTCCAGAGCTGCATGCCACATCTCCAAGGGTCTGGTAGACTGTCTGGCACTTCTTTTCCTTTCCTTCATCTAGGCCTTTGACACTTCTGCTTCCAGTGTTAGTCTAAAATGATGCAACATAAGGCATCAGCCAAGAACAGCTTCAGGAAAAAACTAGCCATTTTTGGGGGGCTATTTTAAGGTTGCTTTTCAAACCCAAACAATTCAAAGGCAGTATAAACTGTAGTTGTCCTGCATAACCCTGGGAAATAAAAAACATTATCCAATGGCTGCTTAAACAGAAATATTTTTATCCTGCTCCAACATTTTAGCTCCTATCTGCATCATTTTGATTTCTACTGATTTTGACAATACTTGAAAAAAATTTTAAAGCAAATGTTTTCTTTAAGAAAAATAGTTTATTTTTCCTGTTTTCAAGGAAAACAATCTATTTGGATACTAGGATCATACCTCAAGCTTTTACTTTAGCATGTGACCCCTGCTGAATCCGTGTGTGCTCTCAGGTTGCCTGTCTCAACCGAAATCATGCCATGAGACCCTACCAGGCACTGCTGTGGTCCCAGCACACTAAGCAAACAGCAAATGGAATAGTGAACATTTAAAGCAAGAACTGTACACCAGAAAAACAATTCATAAACTGGGATAGTTGCCTAAGCCACTTGAAAACAAATTCAATGAATAAGCTAATAATATTAATCACAGACACCTATTGGTGCCTTAAGTCCCTAGCCAAGTACAGAGCCTGATTTCCTGCTGCTTGCATCTCCAGCAGCCATCTCCATCCATGCAGAATGAATGTGATGGGCTTCAAATCAGATCTTGTAAGATTTCCTACCTGCTTCAAAGTCACTTTGCAGAGGGTCTGCTAAACACTTCTGCCTGCTCAGCTCTGCACATGACAGCTCAGCCTGGCTTCCTTGGGAAAAAAAATCTATGCTTTCACCTTTCAGGTCCATTTTCTCTCCACAATGCCTTCCCCATTACCTCTAAATCCATTAGCCTGTTTCAAAATATCAACTTTCATGAAAAATAGTGACAGGAGAGGACCCACACTGCTGTCTCTGCTGAGGCTGCAATACACCCTTGCTGCTCTTGGCTTCATTTAGGCCTTTAAGAACACAGAATTCAGAGTCACCCACAGCATATGTAACTAGCAGCTGGAGAATGGGACACAGTTGGATGGAGGATGCTGAGTGAACCTAGGCAAAATATGGAGTATTTCAGGAGTTTGAAGTGGAAGAGTAAGTTTCAAGTACAATTAATTGAAGGTTGTTAGAGGGAAAGATCACTAAAACCTAAAACAAGAGCTACCCTGAGAACAACCCCAGAAGACTGTTATATGGGCTTCCTGCGATAGTGTCTGGGCAGGACTCACCCTCTTCTCCTGGACTCTATCTGCTGGGAAGCTGGCATTTTTGTGAGCTGAGTTGCTGCCACTCTGAATGGAAAAAGCAAGAGTTCTCATGACCAAGAAACTCTGCTTTTGGCTTTAAGATATGGTTCTTTCCCCAAAAGGGTTTACAAATTGAAACCATTAGGAGGTAACAACTTCAAGTATTGTTTGTCTTCAAGGAGCTTCCACTTGGACTAAGTGCTCCATTTACACATCCCAGCAGCACTGTCTTCCCCACATTACAAAGGATTAAAAGGCTGAAAGTAATTTGTGGAGTTTTCTAGCTTGCTGGTTGTTTTGTTCTGCAAGCCAAGGAGCAGAACTGTCTTCCATGCAATGTGTTATTCACAGCTGGAGGTACATGGTCTTAATATTGGGTCAGGGTTTGCCAGTCATATCAAGTTATTTCACTAAAAAATGTCATGTCTGCAGGTTTTCTGCATCTCAGTCCTGAGATTTAATCCATGGGGAAGAAGCTGAAAGTGAAAAATAATGATGACAGTGAGAGCTCCAAGGCCTAAGACTTTGCTTGTGAATACAGTACATTTTAAACAAATGATCCATGTTTAATCGTTCATATTTATCAGCAGCACAAGTTCAGCTTCAGTCTAATCTGTGGGAAGCTGACTGCCCACTTCTGGTGAGGTCAGAGCAGGACTGTGCTGTCTGCGCACAGCTCAGTGCCCAGGTACCTGCAGGACTGCTGTGCTCAGGGAAATCTCCAGCTGGGTTTCAGGAGAATTAATCTGCCTGGAGTTCCCCCACTGTAAGAAATGGAGGAAGGTCCTTTCCCAAATGCCTGGTCCTGTCTCTCTGCTTGGAGTCTCCATCCTCTTTTACCTGGCTGCAAGGGAGGAGCATTGGGATTGCCCTCGTAATCAGGAGCTTCGTACCTCTCACAACTAATCACAGTCTGATCTTCCTCTCTTGGCAGCTGGATTCTTTCCACTGCAAAATCCTCTGCTCCTGGATGTTTCATTCTCTCTTGCTAATAAAGAGTAGTATTTAGCCTGTAATTCTGAGTGACTGCTGAACATACCTCTTCCCAGTCCTTGCTCTTTCCTCCAGCTTTAACCTGTGCAGAAAATGCCTTCTGCTTCTGCCTAAACTATTGTGAAATAGAGAATTTTCTTTCATTCAAGCTGCTTCTTTCTTCCTCTTACCTGACCAACTTTGTCTCATGAGCCTTACTGCCTGCAATGGCTAAGACACAAGCAGACACAAACTCCAGCTGTACTTTTCTCACTGATATGACCTAGACATGCAGATTTTGAGGTGTATGTATATATATATATATATATGAGACAGGTAGACATGTGCATCCGAAGGGGTGGAACATATGGAATACATAGATACCTACATTTCAGCTGGGGAGAGGAATGGGTTGCTATGGAGCTTTATTATATGTAAGAGATGGAAGAGAACTTCCCTGGCTGCCCACAAGGGTAGACTAGTCTGAGGAGCACAAGCTGAGCAGCACATGTCTTTATTGTAGATGTCCAGATTTCACATGAAGAGAATCCTACTGGAGATTGTGACATAAACCGTTTTTTCCATAGAAAGCTAACTGTGAAATCAGCACTCCTTAGGATTTTCCATTACTGTGGTACCCACTCAGAAAATTTTGGAAGGTAGGGTGGGAGAAGATGATCAATCTCCTTTAAAAATCACACATCCATACATTCCCAGGCTGCTGAGGATGAAAGCAAATAAACCAGGGGAAATTAACACAGTAAATTAGCATTCAAAGTTTAACCTCATTTTTAGTTGGTTGTAATTAAAATCATGGTGGCAATATAGTCCAATCTGTTCCTTGGATGGCTTTCAAAAGAATTAGGAGGTGTTTAAATTAACAAAAAAACCCACAAAACCCCAGACGCTCAGAAATGTTATTTTGGAAAGCCTTCATCCCAACAGCAAAATGTGCAACATGAAGGCACAATCTCAGAGCTAATAGGGTGAGGTGAAGCCTGAGCAACACAATTCAGAGAGTAAAGCTGGAGAAGAACTGTTATGAAACCTAAGAAAGAGAGGAGATCTTGAGAAGAACAGCTTTCTAATCCAATACATATAGTATAGAGGGGCATCATGGAATAATGGGGAGAGACTTTTTCTTATTATCAGGAATCACAAACTACTTTCCATTAGAAGGCAATGAAGAAGAACTGTTAAACTCTCAAGGAGGGAGTATGAAGCATCAGGAGTAGAAGTCTGATTGCAGCCGGCTATCCCATCAAGACTAGAGGACAAAAGCATGTGAGTTCCCACACTGTGAAGGCTCCTGAGTCCTCACGCATAGCTCTGGACTGTCAGATTGTCACCTGAACTCAGGGAACCCCTCTGCGTCCTGAGTTCTGTGCCCTGGCTGGAGAAGGGGAAAAGAAAGAGGCGAGGGATGGTGCTGTCGGTGTACCACTGACCAGGAGAAGGTGGGGCATGTGTGTAGGGGTCTGTGATTGTGTGCACATTCCCTGTCTGGAAGGGAGGTATGTGGGGAGCTCCGAGGAGGTGTGCTCATTCCCTGTTGTGGAAGTGTTAATGTGGTTGCACCCTTGCCTGAGAGGGGGATCCTCTGCCTGCTGTGGGTATGTGCTAGTGTGGGTTGTGTGTGTTTATGTCTATGCATGTGTGCATGAGCATCCTCTGCATGGGCAGGAGCGTGAGCTATGTGTGTGCACCTCCCGCCTGGGTGTTGGTGTGTGTGTACATCCCCTGCCTGCCTTTTTGGTGCGGGGGGAGGAGGGTATGTTTGTGCAACCCCTGCTCGGGCAGGGGGGCGCGAAGCGTGTGCGCGCCTGGTGCGCGGCCGTGCGCGCCAGGCGGGCAGGGAGCGCCCCGTGTGCCCCGGCCAGGAGCGGCCGTGCCCGCCTTGCCCCCCCCGTCCCGCCGCCGCCGCCGCTGCCGCGCACAGCCGCAGACACGGGCTCCGCGCCGGCAGCCGGCAGCTCGCATGCAGCTGGGGATTACAGCGGGGCGAGGGCAGCGCGGGGTCGGCTTTTATCCGCGCCCCCCCGGCTCCCCCTCTGCCAGCCTAGCCGCTCGCCGCGCCGCTCGTTCGGCGGCTTTTCATCTCCGCGAGCAGGAGGGAGATGCCTTGGCCGTGGTTTTTCCGCCTTCGGTCCTCTCCGTGCCGGGGGGGGTGGTGATGTGGAGCCGCGAACGTAGAGCAAAACCCTCCCCGGGAAGGAGCAAGCAAAACAAACCTCTCGCCGTGGCTCTGACGGCCGCGCAGTGCCCGGGGAAGCCCGAGCAGCCCCTGCCCGCGCTGGGGAATCCCTCCTCCAGCCCCCGGCGGTGTCTCGGGCGCCCGCGGAGCAAGGTAAGCGGGCGGGCATCTCTCCTCCTCTGCCGAGGGCTGCCTTGCGGGTTTATTTGTGTTTATTTTTTCTTTTTGAGGTCGAGTCATCCACGCCTCTGGCACTGATGGGAGTTGAGAGGGAGGCGAGAGCTGCCGCTGGTCCTCTCTGGACTCCGGGGCTTCCCCGCGGGGAGCTCGGGGGTACCCCGGGCGCGCTGCTCTGCGCAGCGGCGGCTCCGCGCCCCTCCGGAGAAGGGGATTGCTCGGCCACATTAGGTGCTCACAGGGTTTTCTCCTCGGCTGCCTGTATCGGTTTGAGAGACAATAATGCAGCCTTCACGCTGGAACGCTTTGGAAACCGTGGCGTGTATTTTTGTTCCTTCAGTGCTGCTGAAGGGAAGGAGGGAAATGGCATTTCGTAGTAGTCTACCTCCTGCCGTGGGTGAGCTTTAAAGATAAAGCCTCGCCATTTGTTTCCAATGCTTTAATAGCACTTGGGGATACCTGATGATTCAAAACCTCAGCGTTCTTGGTAGATAGCTGTCAAAGAAGAAGAACTGTAGCTAGTCTAAAATAATTGCTTTCTGTAAATATATAGCATGCTGTCAGTCTCCTAGATTTAAAAGCCTTTATAAGCAGGCATGTTCACTACATGGCTTCTACAAACTGTTCAGTGTTTCTTTCTACCAGCATTTTACTGCCTAGGTGAAGATAGACCTTTTGTTTATACTCTATGTATGTCGTGTCCATATTTATAGGAAGTCTTGGACTTCAACCCAAGTTACGTAAGGATTAAGATATAAATAAGCAGTATATTTGCAGTTTCTCGGGCATTTTAATTCCCTGCAGACGAGACCATCTCTAGCATCACTGCCAAAAGTGTCACACTTAAAAATATTTGTTTAAAAAGGGAAATGACAGTAGCATCAGGTGGAGGCAACATTCCTTAGCAAGCCCAGTCATCAAGACATGGCTATTAAAAGGACACCTAAGCAAAGGTTTTCAGTGATCCCATTCTTGAGGAGCTGCCAGGGTTGGTTTAGAAGAAGAGGAATAGCAGAAGGGCTGGACAGGCTTGGGAATGAGGAAAGGCTGTCTAGTGGGGTTTGCTTTGAAACCACTCTTGAGTTTGCTCAGCTCCACGTTAGTGCAGAGCTAGCCCCGAGCCTCACAGGCTGGACAAGGTCTGAGAAACCAAACATCCTACCAAGCTTGGGGCACGATCCTTCTCTGAGGGAGTTTTACTAGTAACGTTCAGAGGAGCCAGGTCAGTCAGTGCATGACACCTGTCAGATCTGTTTGGGGTATGATCACCTGAGATGTGCTAGCAAAGCTCAGGAAACCTTTCCCGATGAGGTGCAGTACACAAGAAAGTTTGTTGCTGTTTCTTGTTGCTGTCTTCTCCATTCAAGCAACAACTGAAACCTCATGTCGTCTCTCAGCTTCGTGGGAGCTTGCAGCTGCCTCGTTGTGTTCTGTTGTGTTTTGGTTTTAAACGATACTTCCCCAGGCAGCTCTCACAACAGTGTTTGAATTATTCTTGCCTCCTCCTTTCTCAGCTGGACTCTGTCACTGGGGCTCAGCAAGTTGACCTCATTCAAACATATTTAAACAGCAAAAATGAAAACATGTTCAGCTTGAGAGGAGGGAGAAGCCCTGTTTGGAGTAGCATTCTTCAAGCTGAGCATTTCCATTGGCTTCAGCTTTCTGAAATGTCCCAATGCCCTAACAGTGCCATATCCTCTGTGTTTATTTATTCATGCTCAGCCTTTTTTTTCTGAGTGCAGTTAATTGGCAAATTCTGGCTTGCAATTCCAAGGAGTCCAGATTTGCAGTATCTTTCTTGCCAACATTTGGGGTTTTGCCAAACAGCTTGCTACTGGGACTGCTAGAAGAAAAGCTTGATCTTGTGTGGTTTCCTTGAGCTTCATGTCACTGTATATGCAGGTAAATACTTTTCATGGTGCTACTATATTTAAAGCTACCTGCTGGAGGATGTTTCTGTCAGTGTTCTTGTAAGCAGCAGGTTGGGGAGGGGCTTTCTGGTGTCGACTCTGCATGGTTTAGAGGGAAGGAGTCTTAGTGAATGGGAGATAGGGTGACTGGTGAAGGGGGCAGTGACTGGGAGCACTTCTCTGCTGCATACCCTCCGGAAGGTGTCTGCTCTTCCAGAGTACAGACCAGCTGCTCCTGTCAGGCAGAGAGAGCTCTGGAGGGAAAGCTGGGAGCCAGAAAGGGAAGTGCTTAAAGTTGTAAGCCACTTCACTTTAGTTTCATCAAAGTAGACACATATGCATGAGAAAAAATATTTTTTTTATGTTTTCAGTGATCATTTCTATTGATTCATCATGTTATTGCATAATACCTTCTGACCCAGCAACAGTGTGCTCAGAGCTCTTAGAATGAAATAATGACTGCTTCTAGGAGGACTTTCTCTTTTTCTGTAGGATTGTTAAAGGAATGAAGTTTTTTACCTAATAGATGTCTGAATATTATAAACTTAGATGCATGATAAAAGCAGGCTGTTGTTTACTTTGTTGAGTTGTGCTATTTCAACTCTGATCAGGGTATGAGGACCCTAAGGCAAAATGGTTCTGATTTCTCATAAGTTCCTGGCATCTTTCTGTTAACAGTTATTGCTGAAGCACTGGTTATTTAATTTCTGGGATTTTATAATAAATTTTTAGGACATAGTGGTTTAACTCACATTTTTGCAGGTATAAATGAGTGTCTACTTCCTAATGATAATTTTAACAGTAAATCAAAATAAATTGTCCAATTTTTAATTGCAGAGATCTTTAAGATATATATGTTCTTGTGGGATTCTGTGAAAATAAATTGCTTGGGGCATTTTAGACCAGATTTTTTTTCCTGCTGTAAATGTAGATTTTTTTTTTTTGTGCAATCCCACAGCTTCCTATGTTTATTCATCTGTAATTCTCTGGAAAGAATTTGGAAATACTCATTATTTTGAATTTTTTCTTGAGTGTTATGCAATTTTAGATTTTAGATATATTTTGCATGCTGTAATAAAGAGATTGCATAGTGATGCTCAAATTCCACCTGGGTAAAATGCATAGGTGTAAAATTGTAGGACTAAATGTGAAAAGTGAATACAGAAGCTGAACAGCTCAATTTTTTATTGAATAGAACCTGGAAGTTTCTTATCTTGGTTAGCTATAGGTATAAAGACAGTCCTGGTATGCCTTCCCAGATCACTAAATATCATAAAAGCCTTAGATATAATATGCATCAATCAAGCTATTTTAAGTCTGTTAAGCTTAAAACTGTCTGTACTCTCCATTAAAGCTGGAAGGCCTGCAGAGGATGTTCTTCTGTCCTTCCCAGTGCTCATTACAGGACATGCAGAAACTTCAGTGCTCCTCCTGCAGTTCCAGTTGTTTATTGTGCATTACACTGCCTTCTTCCAAGGCTGAACAACTGGAATAAACTAAGAAATTTTTAAACTGAGGAGGTCCTCTTTTCACCAGTGTGAAAATGCGATGTAAGGAGGAGGATGATGATCAGGAAATAATGAATATTATTTTGAACATGGCTTATGGTGACTGCATGAGCACTATAGAAACAGCCATGAAAAAGTCTGAGAACACTAACATTATTGGGGTTTTTAATTCATTTGTTTCTATTGCAGGACATCTATATTTAGCCATAGTGGAAGATCATCTGTGACTTGATGATCTCGGAGGTCCTTCCAGCCCAATCGATTCTGTGATTCTGTGATTCTGTGACTTAGGTATCTGGCTTCTCTATGACCTCATGCCTATAGGATGACTCTAAAGAGTAGTCAGGAGCATCACTGCTGGCAAGAGAGTCAGAGCTAACCATCCATTAGCTAATAAATAATATATCTCTCCCTGGCATAATGCAGCTCTGAGTGTTTAGGAGTAGGCTGTGAGAAGGAGCAGTTGTAGTCTTTACAAGGAACAACCAATTCACCTCACATAATGCCATGGTACCTGCTGGAATTGCACAAGGGCAGATAGACTCTGAGCCTAGACAGAGAAGGTGAGCAGCTCTCTTAGCACAGCACCTATGTGTGATACAGAAGCCTCTCTGCTTGTCAGTCCTTCTCCCTGGGAAACTATGCTTGCTATTGCACTGTATTTTTTCTGCCATCATATTTGGGTATTAGCTTGTTAGGAGGTAAACATCAGTCCTTCAGGTAGAAGCATGTAACAAGGAAATGAATGCAAAGCTGTGCTGATAATTAACTGAAGCTCTCCAACGTAATCTGCTTTGATGACACTGGAGATGAGCTTCTCCCCCTGACTGCCTAACAAGCTAAGAAATAGAAATTAATGATGGCAGTGCAGTCCAAACACAGAATGAATTTGCCTCAGAGCATTAATGAGGCATCTCCAGGCAGTTCATGAAATAGTTCTTCATGATACCACATCAATAGTTCCCTTGTAGAAAATTAGCTGTGTTTTAAATGTATAGAGATACAAATCACAGCCAAATTCAACATCTCAGGTGACTGAAAAATCCTGCTCTAATTTATGGCCAAACATTCAGGGTCAGAAAGATCCTAAGACAGTTTGAGCAGAAAGTGCTGGCAGCCTGCAGCAGCTAAGAGAATCCCACTAATGTCTTTAAGCAGACTCCAAACAGTGAACCAGCCTATAATTAGCCTTTCAATCACAAAGCTATGAATGACACTGTTGTCCATGCTCATCCAGTGGCTGCTGAGATTCATAGCACACAGACTTGATCTGATGTCCTGGTTTGAGTCAGAGCAAGATATTCCATTATATGTACATCCTGTTTGGTGTGGGACTGGGAGCCAAGCCCTGAAACTCCCACACCAATCTTGGCCCTTGGGGTCTCTTACATGAAGCCTAAGACCCAAGCAAGGCAGGTGCATGGTTAAGCTATTTAGCCCCTAATTAACAGCAAATATAAAAAAGGAGAGGTTTAGCTCTCTACCCTTCTTGAAGGTTGAGCACTTGAGCTCTCTGGCATGGTGGACTAGGAGCTCTCTTGGGGAGGATCAGCAGCTCAGCTCTGTTACTGCAGGACTGTGTCTGTTCTGCCTTTGATCTCAACCCAAGAGTTCCTGAATCCAGTTCCAGGATCCAGCCCTTGAGTTTGATTCCCATCTGCTGGTGAGTCCTGCTACAGCATCAGTGGTGAGGGTGAGGTAGTTGCCATGAAAGGGGGTTTGGGTGTGCTATTGGTTTTGTTTGTGTATATATATATTTCACTTGCTTGTTATTATTTTCTTTATAGTAGTTTTAGTTTCATTTCCAATCCCCAAGTGTGTCTCTCTCGCTCTCGCTCTCGCTCTCTCTCTCTGTTAATTTCCCACTTTCCTTCCTCGAGTAGGGGAAAAGGGGATAATAGAGAATATCTGTCCCTGGATTAATGGCTGGCCCTGCCCTAACCCTTGGCAGCATCATAATTTATCCAATGCACTCCCTCTGCCTTTGGACATCACATTTGGTTCTCCATGTGTCAGGCAGCAGCAGGCACTCAGAGCCTCACCAAACCCAGGGCTGTTTGCTAAATAGCTGCTGTGGTGCCTGTGAGCCTGGATGGGAGTTCAGAGTAACTTCAAGTATTGTTTTGGCCCTGCCTTAAAGGTTCTCACACCCTTCTTTGAACTTGCCTGTTACATCTTTAATATTGGAAACTCTGAACTAATGGCTCTGATGAAGCACATTTTTCTAAGAGGATGCTGTGGCTTTTAAAAGTACATTTTGACTTGGTAGAGATAAAGTCCTTTATAGTGACAATTTTATACAAATTCTCTGTTTTGCTTGTCTTGGTTTCAGCATTAGAGCACATGACTTGTGCGTGATAGTGCGTCCTCACTTTTTCTGTTGTCGGGTCAATTTGAAGCTCGAAATTATCAATACTCCTGGTATCAGCTGCCTTTAGGCTTCACATTCAGCTTTCCAAAGTTTGCACTGTCTACACTCATGGTAGGACTAAAGTCAGTATGAGAATGAAGTGGGGTTTCTTCTTCATAGTGTTAAACTGAAGTTCCTAAGAAGAGCTCTGCCTTACCTGCTCCCCAAACTGGTAGTATCTTTGTGCAGTCTGTAGAAACAAAACACTTTAGGTAATGCCAGGAATCAACGTTTTCTGCTTCCTGGGGGCTGCTTCTCTCTGGTGAGCAAAAGAAGGTGGCAGGCTGTTTTTAGTAGTAGTTTGGGGTGTTTTTTCAAGACATTCCATAGCTTAAGTCTTCAAGAAGTTGAAGGGATGTGTTTTCCAGAATCAAGCCTAGACTGAAATTTGCCTTAATTTTTAATGATAAAAGCTTTTTGGGAAGACTTTTGCTGATGCTGTGACCTCAGGGACATTTCCAGCTATGCAGAGAGGTGCTTGTCAGAACTGGGCCACCCCAAAATCAAGGTCTTGATCCATTCCTTCCAGCTTCAGTGCTGCTGTGAAGCACCAGACACAGGAATGTAGGCTGTGCTCCTGCTGAGTGGAGTCACTGGGTTGAAGACAAACACTTCTTAAGGAAATCTGCCCATCTCAAACTGAAGTCTTCAGCTAGGTATCTCCTCTTCTCTGTTGTCTAGGTAGATCTAGCCCTACCATTTTCCTTGATTAAATCAGGGAGTGGTCCAGTTGGAAAGGGTTCACAGTGGAACTTTTAACAGGGACAGCAATTGAATCCAATGTTTTCATTTCTAAACAAGTCACTGAAGAATACAACCATGCTGTCCTTAATTGTAGATCTAGGATGGTGGCATGCGTGCTTATCCTTTATTAGGAAATTCAACCATTTTGCTAGAGCTTTGGGTCATTTTCATTCAAAGAGAGAAAATCTCACCCTTCTCAATGTGCCTGGTCCCTTCAGACATTATTCTCTATGTATATAGGACAATATTATATATTGGGTAATATTTCCCTGCCTGGAAACCTTGAGTCATCATTCAGTACTAGAGACTGTGCAAGCTTTCTTCAGGAGAACAAAAGGACATCTGCCAAGTTCTTCAGAGCTTTCAGCTGGTTGGTGGAACTGGTTTTGGTAGGGAGCAGTAGAAGATGGAAGGGTTATTGGAGATGGCATGTTTAGAATAGACCTAAACCTAATTATTGTAGGACAGCTGGTTAAAATAGTGCCTCCTCAAGGAACAAATGATGTGTTGACAATCTCCTCCATTACCTTAATGCACTGCAATGCAATTAAGGGGAGGACGAAAAGGTAGAGGATGAGTAAATTGCAATTTCAAGCTCTAATTTATTACTGTTAGTGTATTTACTATTATTACTGGGTCCAGTGTGTGTAATACCTGTACATTCTCAAAGAATTGTATGGAAGAACCAATCCAAACTGTGAATCCAGAGTGATAGCCAGGATATAAATCACACAGAATCATCAAGGTTGGAAGAGATCTCCAAGATCATCAAGTGCTATATGTGAGCTCTGCTTCATCCCTTGGTACACAGACACATACATAGCACCTTGA
The DNA here is from genome assembly GCA_013396975.1 of Bucco capensis. Classification (NCBI taxonomy): domain Eukaryota; kingdom Metazoa; phylum Chordata; class Aves; order Piciformes; family Bucconidae; genus Bucco; species Bucco capensis. The sequence continues at coordinate 176,451 of VWZO01012990.1, forward strand.
ACCCAGCCTTCTCAGCACTGTATAGTGTTTCACTCCCTGCTTCAGTCTGACCACAGTTAACCAGGATTTTTAAGCTGTTTTTAGAGAGAACATCTTTCCTCAACCAGAAAAATGCAGCCAATAATTATCTTGACAAATGGGAAAATGTTTTCTCAACTTCAGGCCAGTCTTGGTGACACTATAATTTTGCATTGTTTAACAAATCTGTGTGACAACTCCACTGCACAGAAGCTAAAACAATCCATGTCTTGCATATCTTTAGTTTTTGTAATCAGAAAAGCAAATCAGGATATGGTCAACCTAAGATTAGTTAGATCAAACTGCTTGATTTTCACTGTTCTACTCAGTATTGCTATTAAAAAAAGAAATCTGAGATCCAATAGTGAATAAATCAGTGAACCTCTGTAGAAATTGCCTGATAACTAGACTGATTTCATTGAAAATGACAGAACCTCTCTATGAAAGTCTTAAATTCTTGTATTTTGTTATGTAAGGCATCCTTTAAAGGAGAAAACATCATGGTGCATTAAAGTCTAAAAAGGATTTTCTTTCCCCAAAAATGTTTTATTTCCTCTGTGGAGAAACAGCCTCTTATCACTGCTTAGTGTTTGTGGAGCTGTTTCTGTGTCAGAAGACATCAATGTATCACATAGACCATTAGGAGATGCTTAAGTGAGGAGACCAAGTGAAGACTAGAGTTATCCCATTCTCAAAAGTCCCTCCTTTATCCCCTTGCATCAAAGCAACAAGGAGAGGGGTAAAACCTGAGGAAAAAAATGAGCCCAAAGTGAACAGGGGAGAAAAAGAACCTAACAAAAGACAAACCCAACCCACCAGAAAGGAGTATTTACTGTGTAAACCTCCTGATGTCAGGGCTTGGATTTGGATGTGGCATTTAGCTCTGTAAGTGAAGTTATCAGCTTATCCTTTTCATGAATGAAGTGAAATGTCACAAGCTTAAACCCTTACATAAATAGGCAGAGAGGTGCTGGGCCTTGCACTGGAAGGTCAGCAGGGAGCTTCACAGAGCAGTGCTGGAGCCAGGATAGGAAGAGGCAGGATATTTTGGCCCTTGTGGTTTTGAAGTGGCTTAGCTTGACAGTGAAAGTGCTAAAATAGTGGTGTTTGGGGCTGCTGCTATCATGGGGGTTAACTAGACAGTGAGATATGCACTCAAAAAAACTCAAAACCAAACCTCTGAGAATGTAAATATTACTCTAAGTAATTTTCCTTTTCCTTGGTGTTTTGGGGTGTAGAAGTCTGTTAATGCCTGTATCATATGTGGCTGAACCATTTTATCTGCTTGTGGAGGGATTGCTAAATTTTAGATATAATGATATCCAGGTTCTTTAATTTTATACTAGCAACATAGCCAATGTCAGATGACATTCTGAAAGAATTCTGTTTTTGCTGATACTTTGAGTAAGGGATTATTTCAGGTCCTCACTCCTCTGGTGAGGAGCTGCTCTTTGTGACCTTCTAATTCCCTTTCAGATTTCCTGGTGAGTTTGTGCTCATTTGTTCTTGTCATCATGGTCCTGTAGTACAAGTAGTTCTTCTCTCCTCCCGCTGTTTACCAATGTATTTATAGGTGACAACTCCTCCCATCACAACCTTCATGCTTACTTGGTAAATTCTTGTTCACATTAAATGCTTTATAAAGCTGGAGCTATTTCAATTCGAGAACAAAGGCCCAAACTGTTGATATGCACAGTTCTTGCCTATATAACAGATATTACTGGTCAGTTGGCTGCAGAAAGGTTAAGATCCTTTCAACCTCTTTGTAAGGAAATCAGCTAGAAAATTGAACTTGTCAGGATGGCAGTTTAATTTTTTTTAGTGAGTAAACTTTGGCCATGAAATAAAGCAAATCAAGGTTTGAATTAGGAGAGGGAGGGAAGCAGTTTGCTTTCACAGGAGATGTTGATATACACTTACTGTTTTATTCAATTTCACTAGTTCCCAAACTTGGATTTCTCAATAAAAGGGAAGCTAGCCTGTGTCTCCCTTTTTCCTGATGGATATCCCTACATTCTTTACATTAGCACACCTCACAAATTAATTGGTAAGTAATTAGGTAAAGCTTACAGGACTGCATCAGAAATTGATTTAAAAAAAACAAACAAACAATAGAAGAACAAGTTCTTTATGCAAACTATCACAGTTGAGTGTCATGAATATAGAAAATCCAGGGAATTTTTTGTGTGCTTAAACACAGTGCTCTGAGCTGCCCCAGTAGTTCCACTGATTCTGTATACTGCCACAAAAGAGAGCAAATTACCATCATTAAATCTTCATCTGCATGTGAAAACATGGAAGGAGAGAGAGATTGGGGAATATATTGTAACATTCTAAATTTTTGTCATTTTTAGCTTCAGGAATGGAGCTGCCTGCCTGAAGAGGACACTGCCCAACTCTTTGTAGTCTCCAAGCTCATCATCCTAAAGACTCTGGTGTTACAATTGCATCTCCTTCAGAATGGCTGAGAAGGCTCCCCTGGGGATCAATAAGAAGTCCTCAAGGTCTACCCTTTCTCTGCCTCCAGAGCCAGTGGAGATCATTAGGAGCAAAGCCTGCTCGAGGAGGGTTAGGATAAATGTTGGTGGGCTCAACCATGAGGTGCTGTGGAGGACTTTGGACAGGCTTCCAAGGACACGACTAGGGAAGCTGAGGGACTGCAATACTCATGACTCTCTGCTGGAAGTGTGTGATGACTACAACCTCAATGAAAATGAGTATTTTTTTGATCGACACCCAGGGGCTTTCACCTCCATTCTGAATTTCTACAGGACAGGGAAATTACATATGATGGAAGAAATGTGTGCTCTTTCCTTTGGCCAGGAGCTTGATTACTGGGGGATTGATGAGATCTATTTGGAGTCTTGCTGCCAGGCACGATACCATCAGAAGAAAGAGCAGATGAATGAGGAGCTGAGGAGAGAGGCAGAAACACTGCGAGAGAGAGACGGGGAAGAGTTTGACAACAGCTGCTGTCCAGAGAAGAGGAAGAAGCTCTGGGACCTGCTGGAGAAACCCAACTCATCTGTGGCAGCAAAGGTAGGATAAACAGCAGGCTTAATGCAAAGACAGTAGAAAATGGTTTCATGACCCATGTCCCTGACATGCAGGAATCAACATCTTCCACTGTAATATTTAGAGAAGAATCTAAAAATCCACATATCATGGAGTGAATACACCCAAATCTGCCCTAAAATCCACTGAAATCAATAGAAGGAATTTGAATGACTTCAGTTTATTTTTGGCAACTGCTACACTTTTGTTGTAATCTGTGTGATTGTTAATGGACTTGATATCAAACACTGATGAAAATACTGCCAGAGAACACTACCTGCTTTTTGGTTAGAGAAGCATTTTGGTATGAGAAACACAGGTTTCAATACTGCTGCTTGTCCTGTTTCTGCCATAGGTGTGGTGACAGTGTCTGGATAGGTTGTCAGAGAAAACTTTGAACAGCCACTCTCTGGCATGGCTTTACACTGGGCAAGGACTGCATGGTTTTCTTTTATATTACATTTTTGTGGTCAGGAATTCAAGTATTAAATATTTTAGAAGGCAATATATTTTCTGCAGGAGGCACTATTTTCTGCTTCTGAGATACTTACTCTGGGACATATGTTCCTTTCCAGGAGAAGGAGCAGAGGGGAAGCAGATGGGCATAAGTTGTGCCAAAAAAGAGTTGAGGGAGGCCATGTGTTCCACAGCACAATCCCCTGGTACAAGCTAGCATCCAGCAGCCCCTGCAGCACTCGTGTCACACAGCTGCTCCACAGCCTGCAGGATGTGGGACCAGCTTCAGTCCTGCGTGGCTTGAAACATCTCTGATGTGCTCTGGGACAAACCTCTCCTCCTCCTCCTCCTGGGCAGGAGGCAAAATTAAAATGGCCATTTCTTTCATTGCCCAAGGTGTCTGTATACGTATTTTTTACCTTTGAATATCCCTTTTCCCTCATCTCTTGGTTTGGTTGAATATTATAGTTCTGTTCTTATGTGTTTTGTTTCTTTTCTCTGGGAGTTTGTTTTCTGGGTTTTTTCTGTTTGTTGTTGGTGGTGGTTTGATTTGTTTTGGTTTGTTTTCCTTTCCTGACTGTAACATGAGTATTCCTCCTTTGTGAAAAGCACTCTAATTTATACCAAGCCTGACTGGAAGGATTTTGGGTGCTGTACTCAGTAACTGCTCTCCTGAGTGAATAAAAACCCTGGACAAAACAACATGGAAGTGGAGATTCAGGGCACTGCTGTTTATTTAGCTAGCAGGTGCACCACAGCTAGGCTTGCCAAGAGTGGGAACATGTATTGTACATTAGGGACCTGATTCTTATTTTAGCTAAATCTGTTCTATCTATCATTCACACTCATTCTCCTGTCTGTTTAGGATTTGTGGAGCAGCTTAAGAGTGGTCTTGTAAGTGCAAATTAGAGTCATTAGGCATGACTTCAGAACATGTCATCTAAGACACTTCTTTGCAAGTCCTTCTAATTTATCTACTAGGTTGTCACACAGTGTTAATTCAGGGGCAAATCCTAATTAATGGCAAACTGTTGGATCTTTTGGAGTTAGATATCATAGATGCTCAGAGGACTTTAGGACAATTTTAGCTAGTTGGTTGTATTGCAAAAGAGCTGTCACAAGACAAGTGTCTGTCAGCAGCCCTAGGAATATTCAAGTGTTCAATTGAAAGAAATACTTATGTTTACATCCTCTCTTATTTTCTATGCAAAAAACACTTTTGCTCATGTCTTCTCAGTTTGGGTTTACATGTTCTGTATCATCCTCATTTAGTTCACATTTCTCCCTACTAAAGCTGATATACTATGTGCTTTCCCATTTCTGGCCAGAACACTTATAACCACTCTTTGCTTTTAAGGTTGTTTTTTTGTGCCAAATGATAAAGTCAGTCAATGTGACTATAGGACAAAGAGATTGCATTTGATCCTAGTCATTCATATTTAATAATTAAAGTGTTTGTGTCTTGAAAGATAAGTGAATATATTGTTTTTCTCAACAGATATTATGTCAAGGAACACAGTAGACTGGCAGAAGTTAATTGATTTTGATTTCAGAGCTTGTGTATGCTCACAGCTGAGTTGGTCATTAAAAGTTTATTTACCTTCTTTGTACTTCTTCTATGAGGTATCATATAACCCATAGGTCAGCATTTTTGGTCAGCCTAAATATCGTGGGACTAGAGCTACCATCTGATCTGTCTTCCTCCAGAGGTGTTTAATAGCTCAGTTAGCTATGGATTCCCTCCACACCCAAGATGGTCTGTGGTGTGCTAAAAGGTCTTACTGTAACCTGACTATTGGAATCAAATGGGTAAAGCATCCTTTGACCTGACCTATGGATTGTTAACACTTAACTCTTAAATCAGATGCTGAAATCCTGGAAGCTGTGCCAGGAGCAGGGATGCAATGACTCCTCTGCAGACACTCTGCTGGCTCCAGGCAATATCCCTGTTCATTGTATGGACAGCAGGAAGGGATCTTTCCTTCCTGGAGCTGTGAGAAGAGTCTTCACTGACTTTGATTTTATGGATGCATTAAGGAGAACTAAAGAGGATTCATGATGAGTCTTGTTAAAGGGGGGGGGAAAAAGGTAAGAACAATTGTTTTAAGAGATTGGGGAAATCCATTCTCTGTATTTGGGAGTCAGATCTAATTGGTAATGTGCAAAAACAAAGCTTCCAAGTAATGACTAGTGTGCCAGCACTTGTGACACCAGTCACAGCATCACATAGCAGCTCCTGCACAGAGAAACATGCTAGGATTTGGAATATATGAGATTACAGTGAATTGCCAGCAGGTACAATCTGCATGGGCACAGCTCTCCATTGCTGTCATGGATAGAGAGTATGACTCCAATTATCTTCAGCTCTCTTTCCTTCAGTAAAGAGCAATTTAATTCTAAAATGGCTGCTTTTTTTGACCACTGCTGATATCCTTTTTTTTAATAGCTGTTACCATAAATGGAGTCTAGAACAGCATCAGTTGTGTACCTTTTGAAGTATGTCCTGCAGTATTTGTGAGGAGGTTGGTCATGTTTGGTGCATTACAGCATGCTTCTCAGTAACAGCAGAGGCATCCCATGAGCTGGATTTTCAGCTGTGACATGTCACTTAAGCTATGTTGTGCCTGAGTGGACAAATCAGGGTGTGTTGTGCCTTTCTCTTCAGCCAGAGGCAGATCAGATGTCCTAAAAATGTTGTATTTCCGTTCCATGGTCACAAGCAGCTGCCAGGGCATTGTTTGCTTCCACCTAAGAGATTTGGAAACAATCAGATATCAGGGAGGTATGCTAATAAATTAAATGATGTGAAGGTGATGTTATTTGAAGGATTATCCAGAGCAAATAGAAGCCAAGGGCTGCATTTCCTGTCTGGATGAGCAGGATCCATCTTGCTTTTGGAAAGCCAAGAGCAAACCAACTCGGGCTGATAACCCACAAACTGGCTTTTGTTGGAGGCTCTGATTTTATTGCTAGATGGAGAGGAGCAAAAAAACCTGCACCCAAGTGACCAGGAAACCAAAGAGAATTCTGCATGTTACTTATTTCAGGAAAAAACCTGAAACCCGTGATGTTTATCATGACATATGGCAGACTCCTGGGTTTGCCTGTTAATGAAGAGATGTTCATAGCACTGAACCCCAGGTCCTTTGAGGGTTTATTGAAAATAAGCATGTGACCTCGGCACAGCTGTTTCAAAGTGACTTTGTGATCAAAAAACTATCCCAGTAGACTCTTTTGATGAAGCCATCACAGTTAGTTTGTTACATTTTCACCAGAAATGCTTTCACTCCACCAACTCTGGTAGTGGATGTGTGTCCTGGTCCCATTTTAACCCTAGGCACTGAGTTTCCTGCCCCTGAGTGTGACTGTTTTCATCACAGGAGGTGGATACATCATGTAAAATGAACTGAGGGATCTCATCCATAGAGGAAAACTAGGAAAGTCTAGGAAAGCAAGGTGGGGGGAGTGGGAGGTGGTGGTGGTGAGCAAGACATTTTCAAGATGTGGAGCTGATTGCAGTGAGGCAGCATTCAAGCAGAGTAACACTGATACTAGGTTTGGATTAGGTGATTACCTCCTGCCTCTTTGAATTTACAGCCTATAGTAGGAAGCAGGGATGCTCTGCAATATGCAAAGCTTCCATGGAAAGGCAAGTCTGAGGGCTAGAACTGAACATTGCCTTAGTCTTATTTAGAACTAACTCACTGAGAAGTGGTGTCACTCACTGAGAGCTGCTGTTGTCTCCTCCCCAGCCCAGTGTGCTGCTGGTAGCTGCAGTGTGGCAGGGCTTACCCCTGCAGCATATCTCAGCCCATCAGTGACATCTGATAAGCACAGTCACACGTCTGTGGCAGCTAATACTATTACAAGACTCCAAAGTGGTTAAACAGTAGGCTGGCAGATACCTTAAACACCCATATGGTAGCTTTGGTTAATTGTTCTTCCTCTCCCCTCCACTTTTGCTTTCCAGTACCTATGCTTTTAAAGTCATTACAAAAAGAGTCAAATCTAAGAGCCGAATTTGAGGCTGTCACATTTGCTCAGAGCAGTCCTCATCCTTTCCCTGTGTATGCACAGATTATAGGTTTAAACTCCCACACCATTCCTGGGATAATGATCAACTCCAAGCAGAAGGGTGGACTATCTAATTTTAGTCAGATGGCAGTAAATTTTCCTGCAGAAAGGCAGCATGTCATCTTTATGTGAGGGGAGAACAAAACAACTAAATACACTGCTTGCATTAACCTCTTCGCTAGTGTAGTACATTAACTACTACTTTAAATGGGTTTATTTTCTTTAGCTTCAGTTTCTCCTAACCAGTATGGGTTGGTGGTTATAGATCCAGAGCAATGAGATGTCCAAACAGAAAGGTTCATAAAATAATTTCTTGCATTTTCCTCCTGTCCTGTTAAATCTTGATCACTTGATACTTGACAGTGGTGGAACATTGACTTTGCTCCTGCTTTAATGTATATATTTATTCCTATTGATTTTTTTCCTCACCTGAGAAGGGGCAACAACAGAGGATGGGGATACAGCACCACCTCTCAGCAATTCCAGCTGTAGTCACCTCTTCCATTCAAAAAGTGGCTGTCTAAAGCAAGACAAGCACATTTGTATTCATCACAGCAAACTTTGATCCTAGCTAGAAGTATACAAGAATTATGCCTAAGAAATATGTATCCCTGTGTTTCCTGGGCTCATTTTCAGTACATTATTATGTTGTATTAAATATGGATGTTTAAACAAGAACTATCTAACTAAAAGTGGTAGCCTACCATTTGCATTTCTGTTACACCACTGCCATCAGTGAGCTACTCACAGAACAGCTTGAGAAAGGAGTCAGATCTGGTCCTTTATATCTACCAGAATGGAAAAGTTCTTTAAAACAGGTTGAAAATGGATCCTTCCTTAATTCAACTGAAGTATGATGATGTATTTTAGAGAGATTTTGGGGTATAGTGAATATCTGACAGATAAAGTGATTTCCTTGCTGAATTAAGCTGAGCAGAGGACTCAGAAGACATGAACACTGTAAGTGGCTGTAATCTGCTTTGATGGATTTAGAAAGTCAACAGACAAAAATAATACAAGAGGTCATTAAACAGCAGTGTGCAAGGTTTGGTGTCATCAAGATGTCTGATGCCATGTGCTGGATGTCCTGAAGTATTCACTGGACCCAGGTCATGAAAGCCAAGGCAGGATATTGACAACAGAGCAAAGCTTGTAAGACATGCTAGGAGATTATGTTTGTCAGTTGAAGGAGCAATGTCAAAGCATAATTAAGCATTTTGAAGCAATACAGTAATTTCAGAGTCTCAACATGTAATATTGAGTCCTGTATTGGCTTCTTTAGCCTCCAAAGTAGTTTTAAGACAGTTTCAGAATGCTTTGAAACTCTGTATTTGTAACTGAGCTGGGAAGTTTCTTGGAGAAGATGACCTCTGCAGGTTTTTATCTATCAGTGCTTTCAAATGTACGATATAAACACAAATAGAATATCACAAAGAACATCTCTGTGATGAATAATTGCATTTTCTCAAGTGGTTAAGTGCCTCAAATAAGTGGAGGATGATTTGGTTCTCAACTTATCAGCTGTGATCTGAGATTCCTAGGAAGATGTCTTTAACATGCATTTTGACACAGGCTTTCTTTAGGAAAGGCTTAGCCTTGACTTCTTCACTGTTTGCAGCCACAGAACAAACAGCAAGCACTGGACAAGTGATGTTCAGGATACTTCCCATGACCCAGCACTTCCTTATGATCTAGAGCAAAGGACCATCCATTTGAAGGGCTTGGTGAAGTTGCTACCTCAACAAGAGTTTCCCATTTTTCCTCCAAGTCTATATATTAGGTATTTGTAAAGCAGGATATGTTAATATCACCAGAAAGCACAGCTCTTCCTACAGAGCTTTTTCCTGTGTTGTAGAAGTGTGTGGGTGGAGAAAAGACAAAGGAAAGCTAAAAAGTGAAGGCTAAGGACTAGAAGCATTCCTGCCATAGAGAGCCTGCCCATCTCAAGGTCAGATGCAGACAGGTGATTACAGAATGTCCTATTAACTGCACTAGGTGTTTGTGTGTTTTGGCAGCCACTCCTCAGCTGGAAATTCAAATACATTTCCATTTCTATCAAAGCAGGTTTTCCACACAAGTTACTCAGCACCTCTGAGAAGCTCAGAGACTTGCGTGACAGAAGCCCAATGAGTAGATGATAAGCAGATAAACCACACCATGGTACAAGGAGAAGGAGCAGGTGACTGAGTTTCAGTCTCCTTGCTTCGGATGAGTTTTATGAACACATTTTTGTCCATCGTGAAGGCTTTTGTCACTGTTTGTCTGTGGGTACTGAAGACTTCCACATGCAAGCAGGCATAATAGAAGAAAATGTATATTAAAAAGGAAGAAAGCATAGATAGGGTGTACTTAAGGAAGGGTAGCAAGACTAATACAGTTTTAAAGTCAATTTTAAACTACTAGGTTAATCTTAGATACCCTAAATCTTAAATTTCTTCATTTCCTCCTAACTCTATGCTTTGTTGGATTTATTCTTTCCATAACATCTTTGTTGCTTCTATCTTATACCCTGTCTCTATCTAATTTCTTTTCCTCCTGTGTCTGGCACATCAGTAGATAAAGTCAGAGATTATCCAGTCTTCTGATTTCTAGGCTTTCCCCTGGTGCAAAGGAAAGATTGGGTTGACTGTCTGAGGGTGACAGGAGTCCTCAGAAGGATCCATGATCCACATGAACAGTCTCACCTTGCTTGTGTCCTTCCTATGCAGGAGGCAGTCTGTCAGATCTCAAAGACTACTTTCTATCCAAAACTAGCTGATATTTTGCAGCACACAAGACTGACCCAAGCTTGAGACACTTGGTCTTTGGAGAAAGGTAAGTATTCCTGCTCTTGGCTTCTTCTGAGCTGTAGACTCCTTTGCATTGGAGAGTTACTGCTTCACAGAGCTGTTGGGCTGAGCAGGGACCTCCTGGGTGGTCAGAGACCAGCAGAGCTCTTGCAGCCTTCTGAATTTCTTAGCTCTGCCTCATGTGATTTGTTAGATGGTTTCAGACACTTGGCTTACACGTTTTGTGTCCTTATATCCTGTGTCCTGACTAGGCATCAAATGTGAGATATTTTTACCAGTTGATATTATAAGCTGATTTTTTTCTGGTGAAGCATTTCCTTCTTCCTATCATTCATGTGTGACCTCTACTGATTTTTACCTTCATTTTCTTCTTTGGAACAGAAGCAACATCCTAGGATATCAGTTTTCTTCTTTCCTTCTCACTGACTGGGTCTTACTAGGACTTTACAAACATGAGGAAAGAGATTTGCATTTATATTGAGGCTGGTTTGCCTGGCATCCCTGTAATAAGGCAGCCTTGGAACTAGCTCATAGGAAGCCTTAATGCTGCCATAGCAGGATAAAGGGATGGAAATTAGACATGTTTTATGCAGATTATGACCTTGTTGAGCTGAACTTTCTATGAGCATTGTTTCTCCTTTCAGTGATTTCCCAGCTTGGAAAAAACCCTTTCTGATATAAATCACTTAAAGCTTAATCTCCTTCTGAAAAGCATGCAGCCTTTTGTGAATAAAAGAGTATAATGTTAGTTCAGAATCATTTACATGACAAAAAAAATACTTCTGGGCAGTAAATTGTTTGCAGAAAAGCCACAGTGAGAAGAGCTGATTGGTGCCATTAAATTAAATAGCAGTAATACAGTATTCCTGGGTTTTTTGCTAATAGCAAGCACCAGTTTGTTGGAAAAATGATTAATTAAAATGTAAATATTCCCTGTATGCTTTTATAAAGACTATTTTGGAGACAGGATTTTATTTCAGGAGTCTGCATTTAAAACTATTCCTTTAACTGTTAGATATATTCATATTTTTTCAGTTAATTTTGCCAGGTTCCAGGCACTGTGCTCCATTGTCTGAGAGCTCTTCTCTGGGCAAAGCTCTCTTCCTCATTTTTTAGCAATGTGTGGCAATCAATACTTGGAGCTTAGACAAAGAAAATTCCATTCTTTGAGTAAAACTAAAAATAAAACCATTTGTCATTTTTCTTTCAGATATCTCATGTAACCTCCCTTTCTTTTTGGTTCTCAAAGGGTGGACTTTTTGCTTTGCCTAACCAGTAAGAATCTTGCACCAGGTGCCATTTTTTTGTTATGGCTCAAATTAGTGCTCACAAAGCAGAAAGCCTCACTTGAAAGTAAATGGCATTTTTCAAGGATAAGGCCTTTTTATTTCCATTTTCAGTCCAGCTATTTAAATCACCTTTTGTCTGACTGGTGATAAATATGTCTGACTTGGTTCTGGAGAGAAGCAGAGAGGTGTTCTGAGATGATGTCCTTGCGGAAGCTTAGCAGTCAGCTCTGCTGTGCAGGAACCTCAGCCTAAACCCTTTTCACCCTTTCAGGTGTTTCCTGCAACACCCACACCTTTAACACAGCTGGAAGAATGGGACAGGTCATGGAATTAAGAAACCAAAAGCTTTTTTTGTGTTCAATCTTCAAGCATGAAGGTCTTGACCGAAAGGCATTACTGCTCTCTCAAACCTCTTCCAGCACTTTGGAATGAAAGCATTAGTAGCTGTGTTATTTAATTGAAGGAAAGGACCTTTGTAACTAATTTCTGGACTTGGAAGTCTTGGTTATTGATGCATTTTTTTTAGTGCTGATCCTTGATTTCTAGAATTAGCCAAGCAACCTGTGGTAAGCAGGCAAGATGCATTCATTTTACAAAGCCAACCAGAAGTTTGAGTTTTTTCCTAGTTTCTATTTCTCAGTGCTAGGGACAGGAAGCACATACTTGGGATACTGAGATAGGCACTTGCCTCTTGGGGATGGAACTACAAAATAACACTGAGCCTCTCTCTGTCTCATGCATCTTGAATTTCCACAGCACTTTGCAGCTTGTTTCTGAACCCAGTTGTGGTTGTGTAACTTCAGACTAATGACTTTGAAGTAAAAATACTCCTACTTCTTCTTTACACAGATAAACTGGAGATTACAGACCAGTAGAGAAGTGCTTCTGTTTTGCAGAGTTTAAACCTAAAGACAGATCATTCTGCCTTGTGGAAATCCCTGTAAGGAAATCCTGGGAGAATTTCCAAGCATAAGCTGTTCTGATCTGGGAGCCTGAAAGGTTCACTGCTGCCCAGAATGTATAGCCTGCAGACAGACAGGATCATGGATGGACTGAATGAATAATAGATGCTTTTTCTTTGCTGGGAATTTTTCTGACTGCCCCTGTTGCTTTTTTGGTAACCTTTTAGCTAGTTCCATGGGAAGACTGAACTAGACTTTCGTTCCTTCTTGGTGACATGCACCCTGATCCTTCCCAATATCTTCTGGTCCTTTCTTACAAAGGAGGCTAAGTAAGATAGGAGGTGGCAGAGGAATTTAACAAGCATGACATGGGTGCTGACAGACAGGGCATGATGTAGCTGTGACAGCAAGAGAATCAGAATTTGGAGGTACCAGCCTGGAAGAGCAGGACTGGTGTATATCTAATCCAAGCAGGCTGCTCCTTTCTTGCCAATTCTCTGACTTTTTACAGAACACCTGATACCTTCTCATCCAATTCATTGCAGTGAATGTGACAGCAGAGCTAAGAAGTATTAGATAAATTACCAGCAAGCAAAGTAGCTTGGTTGCATTTAATCTGTACAGAAATTAGAAACCTATTTTGAGCCTAGTTTCCAAGCTGCAGCAAGGAATATTAGCTGGACAAGTGGAGCCAAGTGCCAGTTCATCATCCAGGTAGGATTAATCCCCTCCTTCTGCATCTGCCACAGCAGATGTGAGTCTGCCATACGTTAAGGCTGAGGAGTGGCAGGAGGGTTTTGTGCTCCTGGTTTATCTCCTGGCAGTGGTAATGCTGTCTCAAGGGTCAGCCAGGCTTTGCAGCTAGTGTCTAAGCTTTGATCCTTTCATCTGAGCACTGTAGAGCTGTCTCCACACTAGGTATTCAGCATGAAATAGTGTGAAGCAGAGGGAATAAAACTCCTCTGCATGAGGCTTTGCTGGAGAACTCTCCCTGTGCTTCAGGAGAGCTCCAGGTACAGTGTGGTCCTTCTGGGGAAGGGACTCCTCAAGCTCTGTGTCTGCACAGCTCTCTGAGTGTAAAAAGAAAAGACTATCACCTTAGCTTGGACCTCTGCATAGTAAGAGTCAAACATTATGCATTTCTGTTTCCCACTCGTTGTTCCTGCTGTGAATTTACCTCTCCTTCAAGTCAGGGAAATCAGATTACATGATCTCCCAGATAAGCGAGTTTTCCTCTCTTCCTCTTCCCTTTGGGGTTGCCAAGGCTAATGTTGTTCCCTGTCAGAAAGTCCTTTCTGGCTCTTGCTCTAAATGTTTCATTTCTTACCTGCACACTGTGATTTCTGTGTCACTCCAGAGCAATCATCTTGAGAGAGATATTTAGAGCATGTTACAGGGTTCCCTACTCAGCCTTGCTTTTAGCCAGTTACATCTTTAACTCCTCTGTCTCTGCTGGTGACTCAGCCTTTTCCACTGCTGCTCTTGGAGTGTTCCTGCCCTGCACTGATGCTTTCTGACAGTGACCAAGGCTCAGTGCCACCCTGCTGGGACACCCATGGTAATGGGTTACATGAAGGGAGAAGAACCAGGCAGTTCCTCTGCATCCCCAACACACTTTTGCTGCAATTTTGCATTGCAAAATCATTCTGAGCCACTGCCTGTGGGATTTGCAGGTCCCTTAGCATTCCTGCCTCTCCTACTGGGTTTTAGGGGCTTTCTGAAGCAAGACTTTCCCTTGGGAAGTGATTTTGCTGTAAGAAAAGTGACTTGACTTGACAATAAAGAAATTGTTTTTATTCCAGAGTGGAATGACTGCACAAGGGACATATCCTGGCAGTTTTTTGCAATATAGCTGTAGAGGAAACTTTTCCCATGGAAACAAGCCTTAAAGTTCCTGCATGGCTCTGCATTTTCCCAAAGTAAATCTTCATTCACCAGCAGTTTGCTCATGTTTCTCATTTTTTTAAAGACTCCTTTGCATCAGTTCATTATCAACACTTGGATACTCAGCTCCTCTCTCTGTTTTGCATTCTGTACCAATTTCATTACTATCATGTTTCCTTCCTCTAACAGAGATACTTAGCAATAACCATGCCTTGCTCTGATTCCTGTGAGCCTCAGTACTTACTAGTTGATGCATTGTCATTCATCATCACCTTGTGTTTGTGTTTTCAATCCTGATCATGTTTATATCCAGAATACTGTGTACTAATTAGGAAAGCAAGAGTTGTTTGGAAAGGCTCTGAAATGCAGCACTAAAATTCTAATAGCATCTGGCATTCTGACAAAGGAATAAAGTCTGCACAAGACTCTTTTCATCATCACATGCTGTTCCATCATCCTCTAAATAAATACCTTCTTTCCTTGTAAAATTACTTCTTGTAGTGCACAATCAGTTAATCTAATCTTAAATAGCATAAGGAGTCATTTCTCAGCCAATGCTTGTTTCAACCAGTGTAATCCAGTATAATCCCAGTTGACAGACTCTGTGCCTTAAAGGAATCTGATGTAGCATCCAGCCTCTGATGCAGGTGCTTTTCATGTGTAAGGAGTGTCTTAAATTGGCATTCCTGCTGACCCAGGCTGTCTTTACCATCAGATTTCCTAGGGACTCTCCATTGCTTGTCACCAACAGGGCAAAGGCAATGCTGAGAGGATGTCTGTGAAATTGTCTCAGGGTCAGCCTTCAGTTCTCTTGAGCATCCACTGGTCCCTGATCTCCAGGAAGAAAAAGCTACAAATGCTCTTTCTGTGTTGCTGCACAGTTGAAGTGCAACTCTGAGAAAGGTGAGGTTTCATTCCATAGTCCTAAAGAAGGTTGCTGCATTCATGCCAAATATGGATATTGACCTGTTGTGCTTCTTAGCTAGCCTGGGAATGGAAGTGATTTAATTTTTCAAAGGATGAACAGAAATCTTGGGACTCTCTCTCCTCCTGGATGCAGGAGTAAGCAGAATAATTTGTTGCCTTATATAGAGTGACCTACTGTAAAATAGGGATGCAATGCCCTGGGCGCCTGCTCTTCAGAGGATTAATATTGTATGATATGGATTAACATGGTGTCTCCCCAGCTTTTGTCTCTTTTTTTTTTTTTTGTGTCCTTCAGCTGCTTGTGGTCTCCTCTTACCCAGGAAAAATATGGGCAAACTGCAGGCACAGGGTTTGTTTCTAGATAAACCAGCCTGGTTTGGTGCTGCCACTCCTCACAGGGTGGTTAAAAGTATTGAGGTGATGTCCACAGACTAGATGTGAAATACAGGTTATGCATATTTTCTTGTAGAGGTGGTGAATACCAAGTTGTGGCATTAGATAGGAGACAGTCCATGGAAGCATTCACATATTTTAGAAAGAAATACCAGTTTCAGCCTGGCACCTAACCCTTCCCTCATTTTTGACTCATCTTTCTTAGGGATCAAGGAGTGCTTGGCATGAAGTGGTGTTAGTTGATACTAAACTTCTCTAGGAGCCTACAGGATTACATTTCCTAGTTAGATAAAAGTCAAACTGAACATGTGTTCCTGGCACTGTGGCAGATACCAGAAGACAGAACAGTCATTAGCTGTCCTGTTGGTGTGCATCAAATGAGGAATGCCAGTAATTCGGGTGATTGTTAATGGAATTTGTGTATCTAATGAATTCTTCAGGGTGTACTCTGTGGCAAACTGATTCAGTTGTGCCCTGTTGATCAGGGATTTGAGTGACGTTGTGGGGAATGCTGGTTTTTGTGGAGTTTTTTTGTGCTTATAATTTCAGAATCAAATGTTCCATCACCTCTGATTTTTCACCTAAAATGTTGGACATGTGTCCCCAGGCACCTTAAGTGCTTGGAAATCCTCTCAAAAGGGATTCAAGCTGTGACCTGCCTTGCCGTGGCACTGACAGGAATAAAGGGTTTTCCCATTTTAGCCATTCCTAGAAATTCACCAGATCTAATACCACCTGAGTGCAGGCAAGGTGGAGCAGGAGATTATTCACACAGAATAATTCCCAAACATAAGACACTTCCCAAAATGCAGTGACAAGCAACTGTCTGTATGAGAGCACAGAAGAGCCACAGCCCTGCCAAAGCAAAGCATCCTCAGGGATCACATTTTTCCCCAGTGTTTCACAAGGATATTTATGTTCACCATCATAGTATCCCCTGAAGAAGGATTTCCAGCATGTAACAGTAGATGCACAGGCCAGCTCTACTGCTTACAGCCACTCCAGTTACTGCTGCTGGTCACAGCCAGACTGAGACATGAATGGCATCAGCACAGGGTAGGCAACATGTGCTTCTGGCATCATTGTCAGAAGGATGTCCCCAGCCTAGCTAGCAATAATTATTGCTGAATTGTGTAAGGCACAGAGATAGGGACCAGGCACAGGAACACAGTGAGTAATGAAGATCAGCCTGCTCACATTGGCTGGGAAGGCTTTCTGATGGTGCTAGTGACTTAGGTAAGAAAGTACCTTGTTTTACATAATAATGAATCATGTTCATCTCGTTACATAAATAAAAACACTCAAGAAATGCATTCATGTTCCCATTTTCCAAAGGAAAAATTTGTTTCAATATTTTCAAGTGTGAGAATCTTCCTTATTCATGGACTCCATGATCCTTATGGGTCCCTTCCAATTCCCACCTGTTCTGTGAGTCTGTGATTAAAGAATTATTCTGTATGTGCAGGTCCAGCTTTAATTATGTCTAACAGAACTCAGCTCAAATACCGAAAGAGGTAAATACTTCACAAAAAATAAATGAAGCAGTGCAAGCTAGTGAATCTTCTGGAGTTGCAAGAGATCCCATTTCTGACAACAAAAGAGCAGATTTTTGGTGTGGTAGTGGCAAAAGTTGTTTTTCACTGACATTTTTGTCCTCTTCTTCCAGAACATCTTCCTCATGGAACTACAGACATCATAGTTGTTCTATAGCTTATTTTATGCCAATTTATTTCCATTAAATGCACACAAGAAAGCAGTGAAAAATCAGAGCGATCTAGTGCCATATTTGAAACTGGTTTGCCTCTCTTAAAGGGGCTGACCCTTTTGCAAGGGGAAGGAAATGATTTCAAACTGATCAAGGAATCTACAAACTGGTTTGAAATGATGTTTTGTTGATTAATGAAGCTCCCATTCCAATCTTGCCATGACATTTTCAGTCCTTGGATTAGAGGCAAATGAGAGGAACTGGCTGTGCGTGGGCTGCGGTTTCGAGCTGTAAGCTAAGAGCCAGTGGCCACCTTGCCCAGTTGGTGTGTCCATGCGTCAGCAAGAGCATCACATGCTGGGGCTGCTTCAGCCATGACTTAGCCCCAGAAATAGTAGGCAGGTCACTGAAGGACTTCACCAGCGACAGATCACTTAATCAGACTTTAGGAGTCGGCTGGGGAATAAATCCCAGCCCAGCAGGGCCTGCCTCCAGGGGCTGGGTTAGCCAAGGATTGAGCACCTCAGCCAGCACATAACAAAGATTGCCAGCCCAGAGGAGAACCCTGCTAGATTAGGAGGCTTTGCACAGTTGCCTTTCTAGCATTACTGCCTCCTTTTTAGGATGGTTTGATTTGTTTTGATTTTTGCTTGATCAGGCTTTTTTGGTGGTGGTAGTTTGGTTTGGTTTTTTTCCCCCGTGCAATGCCCAAACAGTTAAATATGTTCCTCAGCAATGCCTAAGCAGAAGCAGATGTGTGCCTTGTTTACTCCACTGGGGAAGGTCATTACAATAGGAAATGTCATGGGAAAATAAACTGGATGCCTGAATAACGCACAGGGCTGTCCATAGTTTGCCTGTGACCTACTGCATTTATCCTACCAGAGGCTTAAGAAATCTTACTCTTGCAAAATACAGTTGAAAATGAGAGAGATTGAGTCTACATGCTGCAATTTTGCACTTGGAAAAGGGGAGTTCTGCCCTAGCTGATTGTGTTGTTCAGTTTGGTGGACAAATATGTGACTGTAGTGGTGTGAAGGTATCCAGATGTGTTTGAGGATGCTCTGCATGCAATAGCAGCAAAAAAAATCAGCAGTGCTCTTAACAGCAGAAGGAACAATTGGAGTCCCATAGGTTCCCATGTTTATTTGCAGTGAATTTTATGCAATTAATAGTCTACTATCCACGTTATTTTTACATACATCATTTTTGCATAGTACTTGCATTTCATTCCTGGATGAGCTCCCACTTTTTGTGATGCCTGCTCTCCTAGCTAACAGTGGCAGCTGGAAGCTCCAGAGCTGTTAGTCTTAGTCTTAGCAGCTGCCCACTAAAGAGGCAGGCTTAGTGTCAGAGGCTCAATATAGTCATACCCAGGGCTATTGCAAACTCAAAGCCACTGTGTGCCAGGGCACAGGGCAACAATGTCCAGTGATGAATGGGCCACCTCCAGACCTCCTGCTGCATGAGGAGTGGTTCCACAGCTAGACCTTTTCATCGCACTTTTTGGTACAACAGAAATAACTCTGCTGCTGTACAGTTTGAAAAGATAATCAGACAAATCAAGTGCAATTTCTCAAGTTCTAAACCAGAATGAAATGCATAAAGAAAAGCAATTTCCTTCTGAAGAAAAAGAACAAGCAAATGAATGAAAGCAATATTGCCTTGCTTTTTGATTATCTCAGAGCAGTGTAATGCTGGTGGTATATCATTATCAAAATTATAATTTGATATATTTTATAATTTATGCATAATTTCATTATATTTTAATAGAATCAGAAAGTCCACATAATTTGGATTTGGAATGAAATAGTTTTACCTCATCCACGTATCTTGAGCCATTTAAGGATAAAAACCAGGAATAATAGACAACAACCAACATTTTATTTGCATTGACATTAACAGGCAAATTCATCAGTGAAAAGACATTTTATAATAAAACTGTGCATTTTTGGACTCATCCAAGCAAATGTCATTCTGTTCCCTGTCAATAAATGATGCTGCCATTTACTTTGCTAATGGTGATAACTAGGATTTTAGAGAAGAGTAGAAAATGCACTTTCAAGATCCATTTAGAAAAACCCTAAGAAAAAGCAAATCTCTTGTGTTCTCTTCAGCATCATTAACCAGCTCTTTATTTATTTACCAGAAATCCTTCTTCATCAGAGGATGCTCATGGAATTAAAAAATAGAAAACAAAGCAGTGTACATATTTTGGTGTTTTAAAGATAATTTGTCCACACTTTGATCTTGCATAGATATGTTTTAGTGATTCAAGGAAGAATGAGAAGCAATATCTCATGAGAGATGCCTGACTACAGCTTAGCTACAAGTTCCTATGATGTTTAGGGGTGCTTGGCCTTGAACGTTGCAGCTATGCAAGTAAAAGCTTCAGCAGATATGAAATTTAGTCTCCAAAAGTATGCTTTCACCTGGGTAAATTGATTCTGTATTTTACTAAGCAACTAACTGTAAGCCATGGAAGCACTTCTCAAGTGGCCAGGAGCAGTCCTCCAGGATGAGCAGCTAACTTCAGCTAAGAAATATGTGGACCACATACTTTGCAAGCTGTCCCTTACCACAGCCCAAAAATATGGATCTGGGAAGTTTGCTGGGGAATCCTCAGCATCTTCAGCTCAGCAGCCAATCTTAAATGCCAGCTTTTCCCAAAATACTGAGGCAAGGCATCTCACAGTAAAAATAGTCTACTTTATTTTCATTCATGACAGCATCTGCCAACCGTTTGTGGTCCCTCCTTAAGCTGTTCTGATTTGAAGCAGCCATAAAAGAAGTGTGAAGAGTGCCAAGTCATCTAAATCTGATGTTGGCTAGGATGAAAGGCTCAGTTGTAGCTTCCCTGTGAGTCCTTTCCATGAGGCAGGGTGTTGGATCCCTATCTGTTTAGATAACAAATCAGATTATTTAGCCTTGCAGACAAGCACTGTATGGGAAACTATACTTGATCTCTGTCTCAAAATGAGCATCTGCTTCCTTGGGCCATTTATTGGCAGGAACATATCTCCTACTGAGAGTTTCCACCCTAAGATTGTTTTATGCCTAAAAGTGTAGCAAATGGTAGCAGAAGAGCAAGCACCAAATGTCACTGTCACCTTGCAAGGTCTAGCTTTGTAATTTCTAGACTTGGTTCTTCCTGTGTATATGAAAAGTAAATAGCAAAGTGCAGAATATCAGAGTAAAAGGTAAGAGTTTTATAGCACTGTAGTGGAGTATCTTTGTCTTTTTCAAGCCATTGTAAATGGCATGAAATAGAAGGCTTCTCAGCTGGCAAGAAGAAGCTGTTTATTAGGGCTGCAATCATTCAAGCTGACAGTTTTACTCAATAATACTTCAAGTAACCCACTGGAGAGTTAGTACATAGTCTAGAAGTCAACATACGTTTCCCAAAGCACTGCTTTTGCTGGCAGCCTGGTGAGCTGCAGTGTTCTAAGGGTTAAATAGCTGTTTATTAGTTTTTATCTTCCTTGAGATAACCATTTCATAAATGAATTATTGTTTTTAGGTTCTTTAGAGTCAGTAATATCAAGGCCCACATCAGTTGCTTCTGGGCTTCTCCAAGTGCACCACCAGCCTGCCATTGCCCAGAACAGAACAGTCATACTATTGTTTATGTTCCTGTAAGAAGAAAGCTTTTGAAAGGCTATTTTTGGGACTTAATGAAGTCGACACTGATACATGAAACCTGAATGAAAGCTTTATGTATGTTTGTAGGTGCTATTTACATATATAAAAGCTATTTCTGTACATGCACTAAACTCCTTTAGCTGAGCCTGCTCAGTTGGTATTTTGTCTCCATTGTGCACATAATTTCCTGCAGTCAAAAACAGGAGGTCAAACAAAAGGCATTATGTAGGCTTCAAAACCTGATATACATTGACCTGGCATGAAGTGTCCTTGGCTCTACATGCATCAGCATTTATTTGAAAGGATTAGTTGTGAGTGGGGATTGGCTAGAAGACGTCAAGAAGGTGAGATTTGGTTTGTTGGAGGAGGGAGAGTGGGAGAAGAGCTGTTAAGAGCAGAGTAATCATACTTGAAGGGTTAAGAAAACCATTTCTTTGCAGCAGAGCTTGTGATGTCTACCAGAAGAAGAGAGACTTGCCAGGTCAAAAGGCAAAAACTACATGCAGTGCTGAGGTATGAGATAATGAAGAATTTAATGAAATACTTCTTGTCTGGATTGCCTAAAGGCAGTCACATTGCTCATTTGTCTGTTTCTGCATCCTTCTCTCTGTCAGTCCCATTATCCTCACTCTCACTGCAAGGAAATTCTGAGCAAATTCATCAAAGAAATAGGAGTCCCTTGAAGGTGATGAAAATCAGTGGTTAGATAAAGGATCCCAATGGAGTATCACTCCATGCCAGTCTGGATTGTTTTGTAGCAGTGGGCTAGGAGGTGGTGGAGTGGAACGATGACTGCTGTGGGTGGGATGTGCATGTCATCTGAGAGTTGGGGTAAAGACAAGTCAGAACTGACAGGAAATGGTTAAATATGTTAAGTCATTGCAGGACCCTTATCAGTATGAAATGGGTTCCTCATACCCTGGTCCATATCATCCCATCATTCCTCATTCTTTTCCTACCAGACAGTAAATTCCAGTCTTGGAGTCAAACTATGGAGTCCTGACTCAGGCAAAATTTCTTATTGTTGCTATTATTTATTAATGCTAATAAAATAATAATGTGTCATAATTTATGCATTGGCTGATTTGTATTTGGAGCATGACTGTGAGTCTGCAAATCTCTTCAATGCAGACTAAGAAAAGGTGCAGGCCCTCCTAAGTTTTACAAGCTTTTTGAAACTCTGAGGATTCTTCCCCGTTTTTGTTCTTCCCACCCTTTCATTTGCAGTAGCAGCACTGGCTCATGGAGATGCAGTCATCAGGACTGATACATCTCAGTGTAGTCTTCAGAGCTCCTGATGAGCTCTAGCTCACAAAAGCATCAATTCACATAGACAAGGCCAATCTCCTTTACTTTGTGGCTTTAGGCTGGGTTTATTTGCTTTAAGGATGGGCTTAAACTCCTCTGGAAGCCAAGACACAAACACATGGTGAAATGGAGCAGCCTGCTGAAGTGAATCCTGTTTGCAGACACTTGGAGCAGACTGTGCCTGTCTGTTGAGCATCACAGAAGATATGCACAGACCTCAATCCATCTGCAGAATTTGAAGGATGATTAAACATTGTCTCTCCTTGTGCTTAGTGATCATGGTGGTGAAAACAAACCTAACACACCAGTTCATCTGCTAATTTTGCACAGCTCATTGGAATTGGTTTTATGACCCTGTCATGTCTGACCAAAAAAAATGATGTTCCAAATGCAAATTTATTACTGAAAAACGTGAGTGTGACTGATGCAAAGAGGCAATTAGGAAAAAAAGTTTTTAGGGATTATAGGTTCTCCAATGGGATCCAGAGAGGAAAGATAACATGTGGCACCTGAAACATAATTTATGTTAGGCATTGCTCAAAGGCACATATGTTTCCTCTTTGTGAGAGAAAGTTGGCTGGGATTGCTGCTGGACTTCAAAGGGCTTTATTATTATTCCTAATTATGCTATTTATATGATGACATAATGAAGCAGAAAAAGTAAATCATACTTCTGACTTTGAGCAAAGTCATAAAATGCCTGACTGTGTCCTTGGATTTAATATTTCCTAATTGCTAGTGGCTCCTCCAAAATAATGATGTTGTAGGGTTTTTTTTATAGCTTCCAGTTCTGTTCTAGGACAATTTCATTTCCTGAATTTGATGCACGTGTTTGAGGAGAATTCTTAAAAAGGATGGTTATGGTAAAATGATAAAAGATTTCATATGCCACCATTTTATTCTCTGATGCAATCCTGGGAAGTCAGAGAAGTTATAGAACAATTAACTTTAGGATGTTTGAGTACTAACATTGGGGTTAGTATTGGGGTTCCTCCAAGAAATTGGGGTTTCTCTAAGGAATTGGGGTTCCTCCTTGGTAAAGAAAATACAATCTGAGATTCTAAGGTCCTTCCTCATTTGATTGCAATAGGAGTACATCTAGAGGCAGATGTTGACATAAAAGCATGTCTAAGAACAGTGAGAGGGAGCTGGACCAACTCAATCTCCTGCTGATCAGGGCTGCAGGATAAGCAGGACTTGCCATGATGTTGTCCTTTAATAAAGGCTCACATGAGCCTGATGTGCAGGCAAGGAGTGGGAGGAAGTCACCACACTTGGATGCCTTGAGTAAGTAGAGAGTATCAAGGATGCGTCACAGGACCAGCATCATTCAACTCCAGCTGATTTTATTCCCCACGTAGACAGAGCATTAAGGTCAAATCTTCTGCATGGAAATAATCCAAGGGTTTGGGTAAGTATCACATTCTTTAGTCTCTGCAATCTGAAAGAACAACTAAAAACAAAAAGCAAAGGGATTACAAATAAATCACACTGGCTGCTTTATTCCAAAGTCTAAAGCCTTTATGCTAAAGGCTGGGTACATGTTAGTATTTAAAATTGCAGCAACAATTCCTATTCTTAGCTAGCAGATGATTTCATTGGACTAAATCAATGAATAAAGCCAATTAATTGGCAAAGTTGCAGGCAACTTTAGCACAAGCCACGTTTGGCTTCCTCTTTTTTGAGTATCTCTGTTGTGGTAGTAGACACAGGTGCAGCTGAGCAACCTTACCCTAGAGACTATGTGAAGAAAAATAGGCCAATTAAATGTATACAGGGGCCACATTTGATATAAATGACAAAGGAATTTTATTTATTATAAGGGCTACTGTTTTGATTTTGTTTTGATTTGATTGGCCTTGAAAAATTATCTTTTCTTCTTCCTTGCTGTCTGTCTGCAATAAAAGTGATGCCTGCTTCTGTTTAGACATACTGGTTCCCAGCAAAGAAATCAAGATCACTGTATGTACTGTCCATGATAAAATGAGAAAGGCTCCACCACTGCACATACTCACAAAAACCAAATTGCCGGAGTGATGGAGCAGAGTATTTCAGTCCTACCTGATGCTTTTAATTGCAGTTCTTATGAATGATCTGACTGTCTCAGAGCTGATTTGCAGCACAGAGGAAGCTGGGTTTAGCATCTGTTTGCCCAAGGCTAGTGTTGCTACTCTACAGTGGCACAGCCAGAGCTAATGCTTGCCTGTGGCTTCAGGCTTAGTAGGTAAATGAAGTGCATTACCTGGTACAGTATCTTTAGTCGCAGTTAACAAATATTAGACAAATGTTAACTGAAAGGAGCCAGGAGGAAGGGAAATGTAGCCAAAGAAATTACCTCCTGTTGTTCAAAGCCTCTGTAGATAGAAAAACAACCCAGGAAGAAGAGACTCTTTTAAAAGATATTAGAGAGAAAAGCTGCTTGAGAAACACACACAAAAGAAACACAATTATTATTGACTTACTTCTAAAGAAAAAGGAGATTTTGCCATTTGAAAATGAAGGTTAAATTTTGTGTAGAGAAAAATCAGTGTCTTCTTGCTTTGGAGATTTTTAAGCTTTTCAGCACAAAGCAATTGGTTGAAAAAACAGTAATTGGTTGAAAAAAGAAGTGTCTGCTGTAATAGCAGAGTGGATTTTCATTAGGGCAAACAATGGAGGCTGCTGGCTGGCTTGTGATGAGTAGCTTTAAATCAAAGGACAGGCTGCATTTATCTGAAGGCAATTCATGGGTTTATAATGAGCAGCAAGGCCTTTGTCTTTGCTAGGAGTGTGCCTGTGAACAGATCTGGGATTCCTAGCCAAATGAGAGTTGCTTCCTACTAGGATAGCCACTGGAATAGTCAGGTTCACAAAAGGCTCTCTTCAGATGTTAAGTGTTACTAGTGGGCTTACACACATTTTTTTTGCACTTACTAGAATAGAATTAAATAAATAAGAAGTCATATTTTAGCTCCTTGTAAGGATTTCTGGTGAAAGATTAAGTTCAAAGCCCAAGTATGGTATTTAGAATCACTCAGGTTTTTCTCTCAGTTAAGGAATAACAGACACACCAGAAAATCCATCTAATCAAGAGTAAAATCTCATAGATAATGCAGTTGCATATTCAACTTTCTCACTTTCTTCCAGCATGAGTTGCTGGGAGAAGTTTCACCATCACAAGTTGAAATTTCCTAAACCTCCCATTTTGTTTTACTGTGCTTTACCCTGAAGAGCACGGACTTCAGACTTTGTGTTCTCATCCTGATCATGGGCTTGGGCACAGTGGGGGTGGGTTGTGAAATGAGAACAGCATTTAATTCTGGTTTCAGTCAAATGGATGCTATGAGAAGTGGTTTGCTTCTTTCTACACTGTTTATCAGTGGCCAAGGGCATTCTTCTAGCACAAGGATAAGATGAGACAATCCAACACCCCACTGGAGAGCTGCTGAAGTGTGTCAGATGGAGAATTCCTTTCAGGCATTGATTCAGACTGGCACTTGAGCTTGTAGTTTTGCAGCAGCTTCAGACAAAAGTGTCATCTAATGCTCTGGTCAAAACTTCTTCAGCAGATGGACACAGAGAGCCAAAGAATTCCACAGTGGAATGCAAATCTCTGCACAGCTGGCTTGGATGCCAGTGCTGGTACAAGACCTGCTCTAGCCACACTAGAGGGAAGAGGCTTGAGTTCCTGTAGAAGAAGGAAAAAACCCAGAACCTTGGCTTCTAGGAGAAGTGCTATTGGTTCTTCTTATCAATAAAAATGAACAGGTTTCTGAAATTATTTATTTGGTCTACCCAAGTACACAAACAGGAAAACAGGATGTTCCCTCTGGGCATGAATAAAGACTGCAGGAAATTTCACATCTTCAGGAAAAAATAGCATTGTTTTAAAGTTCTGTGAACATCCTACTGGCTGGTAGCTGGGGCAGTGTGAGCTGTTCTCTGCTTTTCCAGGCAAGCAGGATGCAGGAGCTCACTGTTATCATCTGGGGCTCTTTTCCTCCTCCTCTTATGCTTTCTCATTCCTTTAGTTGTGGAATGACTAGCTCTCACCCAGGTGACTCACTGGCTCTTCTGTGCGTCTCCAGGCTATTTGCAAGAGAGAGCAAGCACTTCTACACAAGGCATGTAACGTTCAAACCTGTTCTGTGAAGTAGTGGAGAGTCTGGAAGAGAAGATGAGCTAGGGGTACAAGGACTGTTTGCTATCAGCAAAGTGCAGCTGTCTCTGAGCTTGGGTGTAGCTTGGAAACAATAGGCTCCTCCAGTGTTCAGTGTGTCAGCATGAAGAGAGAACACATTTCTCCTCTGAAAAGCCATCTTCATCCTGAGCTGAATGTAATTACTCCAGTGGACATCAGCCATTGCACCTGGGCTCACTCACCATGGCAAACCCCAGTTCCTAAATAGGAAATCTTCTGTGGCACTAGGCACATTCTCAGAACTCTTTGTATAGTTCATATTTTCATCTTTGCTTCCAAAATGACACTTGCTTTTATATCTATCTGCATATGAGAGGTTGTAGGTCTCAACCACTACAATGCTTCGTGAGGTAAAACACAGGACATCAACTCAACATCCACAGGACATCAAAAAGCACAGGACATCAACATCAGCAAAATCTCAAGAGTCCTGACAGTCCATTGAATGCCTTTTGAGGAGGAAGAGGCTGTATTAGCCAGGGCAGCATTACCTTTAGTGCACTCATTTCCTCATAATTGAAGTCATTAAAGCACAGATGCTTGGATGTGCATGGGAGCACCAGATTGGATTTTTTAGCCTTTTATCAGTTTTCCATTTATTCTTTCTTAGGATCAATCTGCAGCCATTGGCTCAGAGTACTTAGAACCAGACTTTGTAGCTGAATCATGTTAGGAAGTCCTGATACTAATATGTGTAAAAGCTGTTGAATATCTTGTCACTGTCTTAAAAATAGGTGTTCCGATTATTCAGAACTGGAGAATATTAGCTGGCACCAATCTCTGTATAGGTGTGTGATGTTTGGATGTACTTTTCTGGCATGTTATAATGAAGTGAGACTACTCGCTAGCCCAGAAAACTAAGGAAAATCAATGAACCTGAATAGAACTAATTCATTAAATGGGATGAGTTAATGCATTTCTTGTGGGTGATGACAGTAAATCAATTCCCACATGCAAGGTTGTGTTTTCACTTCCATAGTGTTTCTCACAGGTAAACATGTGTAGCAGCAAACTGAATTCAGTTTGTGATGGTCCAAAAGGGCTGTCAGTCACACCAGCCCCAGCCCGCCAAGCTTCGTTTACCATTTACACAGTTCCTTCACCTTTAAACTTGTGTAGCTGGAATACAAAGGCCTTTGCTCTTCAGATTAGTTCTTCTTTATCCCTCTGTGACCCACTTCTGACCTCATGGCAGTTATTCATTATATTTTACACTATTTGTATTTGGATTAACTTGATTTACAGGGAAGGAAATGGGAACTATAAGAAAAGAACATTTTGCAGAGAGAGTTTGACCCACATGGAGGTCAATCTCTGTCATTTTCCTGAAGCTGGTCAGTATACTCCCAAACCTATTTTTGGAAAATGCACATATTTACTTTGCTTTTAATTCAAAGAGCTTTCTATTTGGGAATAAAAACACCTTCATATATTTATCCTAACCAGTATTACAGAATGTAACAATATGAGTTTTTAGATGCATTAATGAGGGTTTAACAATTCAGGCTGGTGATGTAACATGATGTACCCTGCACTGCTTTCCATCCTAACCACAGCCTCTCTGAGTGCTATTGATTCTTTGCATTTAAAAGAAGTTTTCAACCTGTTTGCTTTCAAGGGCACAGCAGAGTTCAAGCAGGAGATTGTTTCAGGAAGATGAAAATGGGATTTCAACAAGTTCTTGTCAAAAATCATAATCTAATATTTAAACTCAATATTTTTTCGTAATCTCACCCAATCCTTCTCTCTGCTGACTCAACATGATCTAGGCAGCTGTCTCTCTGAAGGCCTTCATAGTATTATTTCAGTTTATTTGGCTTCAAAGTGGTGGTGCAAAGCATCAGATAAATATGAAGGGTCCAGTCTGGAACCTGACAATGAGGAAAATCTGTTGTTTGCAGGTTGGTAACATTGTTCTCCTGCCGTGTTTTATGCTTACCAGATATTGGAACAGCAAACCTTGTGGTGGTGTCTCATGCTCCCAGTTACCTTCAGGATCAGTTCAGTCATGTCAACTGAGTGTTTGACCTGTCACAGGGATGTTTTCCTCAGTTTCCTTTGACTGTGCTTAGTACTGAGCTAAATACCTGTAAGAACCTCTCTCTCTGCAATGGCTTGAACAAAACCAAAGGTTTCACATAGCCATGATTTGGGGAAAAACTGAGTATCCAGATCCAAATTTTAAACTGTTGGTATTAGTATTTCGTGGAAGAAATATGAGATTCAACCCACTCCACTTCAGAAAGCTAAAAACAAGATATAAGCCAGATATCTGTGCTCTCCTGATAGCCAGCAGCAAGGTACAGGAGGCTGTGGAGGGTTCTGGACCCAAGCACACAACAGGCATCTCAAAGAGATGCCCTTCTCCTGGAGGAAGGTACCATCTACCTAACTTCAGACAGCTGGCACCACACAAGATAAATCCCTCCTTTCATGATGAAGGTGTCTCTCACATGGCTTGTGAGGTTGGTCAAGCAGGACCTGCCATCCCCTGGTTTTCCTACACATGCCAAAAGTTGTGCTAAGAAGTTTTGTAAGTTTCTGCTTTTCATTCTTTGGTGCCCTGACACTTTTTTTTTCTCAGGCAGTAAAGCTTTCCAGCAGTGGCCATAAATCTGGCACTACAGCTTTACAGAATGATTCACAGCTTTTACTCTTCCCTTCAGCTCGTTCAGCTGCAGGAGAAGACATGCCACATGATACCTTCAGAAGGGCTTATTCAACCTTCCAGCTGACAGGGACCTAACTGGGATTAACACTGCCAAAATGTGAGTTAATCCTCTGGAGGGCTTCAGGGGTGACATGCAGTGATGTAAATTGATTTTTTCTTTCCTGCAACACTTTAGCTGTGTTCTGAATTATCCCTCTAAAATACAGGGGAGGGTTCAGGAGGAACCAGTGAAGGTGAGATATGGATAGTGGCACAGCAAGAAACTCTGTTACTTGAGATGAATGCTTACATTTGTAGTGGAGTTTTGGCTGATTTGAAGTAAATCCCTGAGTCAGCTCCATTTAGTATGTTCTGCTTTAGTTAGGAAGACAGTGTTGGATTTAATTTTCTTATGGAAAAAGTGCTCATCAGCTATGAGGGGAGAAAGCAAAACAATGCCTGGCCTGAAACAGCTTGGAGCCCCAGTGTAAGGATTAATACTTTGCACATTGCATTGTGATATTCTGCTAAACACCAGGTTTTCTGTACATGATGAAGTCAATTTCTCAAATGTCAGGAGCAAGGAATGATAGATTTTTTTTGCTTTCCTACTAAATTCCTATATTTACGAATCAATGGGTAGGAAAAGTAGATGTGTCACTTTCTTTTTGTAGGTTTTTTTATGTTGAAAAGTATGTTGAAAAGAGAAGTGTTTGAATAAACCACATCTTGCCCTTTTAAAAAGATGTTCTTTTCCCTCCCTGCTTTTCAAAAAAAGTAAAGAAGAAACTGAAAATCTATTAAAAACTCATCAAATCAAGAAATGCTTCTTATCATGGAAGTCCCAGCCCTGAGTTGTCTATTCTTGAGATCACTTAAAGCTGCAAAACACCTCACAAGTGTGGTGCTCTCTGAGTGTCAGCACCTCCTGCATGTTGTAGCTCTGCCTCCCAATCTGCTCCTCTCAGGCCACATGTTTTTATCAACTGGATGCACTCCAAAATGTGAGGATTAAGTTGCTTTCCACACATGAGAGGTTAACTGGAGGACACCAGCTTATATCTGTCTTGCTGTATTTGATTTCCATGTGTCTTAGGACTGAAGTCTTGCTTTGGGTATTCACTTTGGGGAAAAGTGAGGGAAATTCATGCCTGCCAAGATAATCCCAGGGAAGATAAGTCACTGGGCAGGATGAGAGATTGATTTTACACAGTAAAGAAGTTGTACAATTTCCTCTTGGACAAATCTTTCCTCTGGCACCCAGATAGCTTGCAGCAATCTTTCTGAGAGCCATGAGGAGCTCACTGAGTGCTTGTCCTCTTCTCCTGACAACCAGTGGCAGCAGCCACAGCTGGTGAGAAGCTGCTGCAAGGTGGCCTTCAGGAGCTGGCCCAGCTCCCACTCTGTCTGGAAGCACCAGGCAAGGGGCAACAGTGGAAAGGATCTGCCCTAGCTGGAGTCCAAACACAGTATTCCATGCCATATAAATGATGTTCAGTCCCTGGAGCTTTCACACCAAGCTTCAGCTTTGTGGTCTCTTCTTACATGAAGCCTAAGACCCAAGCAAGGCAGGTGCAGGATTAAGCTATTTAGCACCTAATTAACAGTCAGTACAAAAAAAGGAGAGGTTTAATTCTCCCCTCTCCCTGAAGCTTGAGCACCTGAGCTATCTGTGGTGGTGGAGTGGGAACTCTCCTGGGGAGGATCAGCAGCTCAGCTCTGCTGCTGCAGGACTCTTGTCTGTTCTGCCTTTGATCTCAACCCAAGAGTTCCTGAATCCAGTTCCAGTCCCTGAGTCTGAGTCCCATCTGCTGGTGAGTCCTGCTACAGCATCAGTGGTAAGGGTGAGGTAGTTGCCATAAAGGGGGGGCTGGGTGTGCTATTGATTTTGTATGTGTATATATATATATGTTTCATTTTCTTGTTATTATTTTTGTTATAGTAGTTTTAGTTTCATTTCCAATCTCCAAGTCTGTTAATTTCCTCTTTTCCTTCCTGGAGTGGGGAAAAGGGGATAATAGAGAATATCTGTCCCTGGATTAGTGGCTGGCCCAGCCCTAACCCTTGGCAGCATCGTAATTTATTCAATGCACTCCCTCTGCCTTTGGACATCACATTTGGTTCTCCATGTGTCAGGCAGCAGCAGGCACTCAGAGCCTTGCCAAACCAGGGTTGTTTGCTAAATAGCTGCTGTGGTGCATTTCTTTCTGCCTTAAAGTTCTCTCCCTTTTAACCTCCTCTGACACCTTATTCCTGGGAGCTCCCTCTGTAGGTCTTGTGGGCAAAGTGTCATCCCAATTATACTAATGGCAGAGGGAAAGGAATAGCGAGAAGGAAATTAACTGTGATTTTTAAACCCTGGTGAGCATCTTACTGTAGACAAGGAAACAGTAACTGAATCTGATGTGGAGAGGAGGATGTTCATTTGAGGTGAATCAGAGAAGAAAAGGGAGTGATGGAAGGTAAATATGATTTGAGTTTGCCTGTCTTGCTGTCACCTTTACTGGTTTTGTTAGCTCCTGAGAAATCAGGCAGGCACTTGCTGATGTATCTGAGTAATGTGTTGAGTTTTGTGTCTCTATTTTGTGAGAGAAATCAGTGGGCATAGACATAAAATTGACAGACAGTGCAAATATGTCATTTAGTGTTTATCTAAATTATTGCAGGATATCAGTTGGAACAAAGAAGTTATCTTAGCAGTAGTCAAGAGGATTATGCATACCACAAAATCACTGAGCTTCAAAAAGAAGAAATCACAACCAGTTGTGATTCAGTGCTTTTCCTATGTGCTGTGCATCCCTCTGCTCTGCCAAGCTCACACAGATTTTGGGGGCCCAAAGTGTGGCCAGGGGGGTGCAAACTCCTTGTCCAGTGGCTGCACTAATGGTTAGTAGTTCCTGAGCACTGGATCAGCCTTGTCCAGAGCTATCATCACTCCTGGGAGCCTGAGAGCTGCACAGAGCCCTACAGCCTTCAGATCTAACATCAGTGTGATGGGAGTTTACCCAAGTGAGGAGAGTTACACCCCAAAACCTCCTAGCAACCTTAGAGATACAGTAGCAGCCACATCATGTGCTGAAGGTGAAGGCCTCTCCCCCAGTGGCAAACCAATCAAAGGTGCTTCAACTATAGCTAACTTTCTGAGATGTTAGTTTTGGTTGTCAAGGGATTACAGGCTGGGCTTCTCACAGGTGTCCAGCCACAGAGCCTCCAGTGACCTACCTGGATCTTTGCTGGACTTAGATCCATTAAGAAGTCCCTTCCCCAGTGGAAACATTGGGTTTAACACCCAGCTCCAACGCAGCTTGCACTGCAGATCCCTTTCTTGAGCTGCTGAGAAAGTTAGCAGCAACAAGTCTGAACTTTGCTTGAATACCTTATTACCACAATAAAACTTCTGTTCTTCCCCAAAATAGCTGGTTTTCATACCCCATAGTTACCAGAGTATATGATACACTGCCAAGTAGACTTTTGCACTACTGAGTTGAGAAGATATCTGTTGTTTCTTAGGGTGCCATCAAACAAGATTTCAGAGCTTATTTCTGCAAAAATCCAACACATAAATTGTTCTTCTAATAACCAAGATGGAGTTTATTTCATGCTGGGGTAGGCAGTAGCCCCAGACAAGCATTTGAACTTGTGTTCTCCTGACCCAGTGGTACTGTTGTTTGCCTAACATCTTTTTATTTTTCTGTGGAAAGATTTTAACACTGTGGTGCAAGGACTTGACCCTTGGTTTCCAATGTCCCAGCTGAATGCCCTGACTGTGCCATTATGCAATGTGTTCCTTGCAATTGCTTTTGTTGGAGCTATTCCATGTTTAAATAATTAAGTAGGTCCTAGGGCACAGCAAGAGATACTAAGTGTGTAATCTGGTAGCCAGGAATCCCAAATGAGCTGCTGAAATAGGAATCTCTGGCACAAATTGGGAGCTGGAGGAAGTTCAGGTGGGTTGTCTTCCATTTTAGAGGAGAATCATAGCCTCTTATCACATCCTGCGCTTCGGGCTCTCACTGGTGAGATCTTGGTCTCAACCTAGATGGAATGGGGAAAATGTAGAATCAGAAGCTTTTAAAGGACTGGAAAGTGATTTTCCATCATGTTCTAGGAATAAGCATAATCAAATGACAAGGAAAGAGAGAATTCCTATGTCAGTGCTGCATGTGTTCTGTTTGAAAGAAAGATTTGCTGCTGTTCAGTGTTTCAGGAAGCCCACTGTTAATGATCAAGAAAGATCATACATCAGACACTCAGCTGGCCTGGGCTGACTGGTGCAGTATCACCAGGGACAGGACCAAGCCAAAGGTCTGGGCATTACTGCCACTTCTCTGTTTCAGGCTGCTCTTTTGGTGCACACAATGCAGACAACTGAAGAGAGAGGTGAGCTCTAGCCCTTAAAGCACTGCCTTAGCTGTGGTGATTGTCCTGCAGTCTGCTGCAGCTGAACCCTTTGGCACTCAGCTCCCATTCAGATCCACCCCCCAGGAGATGCACAGCAGAATGAGGAGAAGGGATTGCCAGCACAGTGATGGAGCCTTCTTGAATAGAGCCACTTCAATAACTACATCAAAATAGCATTCCTCTTCTTAATTTAGTGCTGCCTGCTAATGATTCCCCCATTAACTAGGAAGGCAGGGTAACAGACTGTGCTGGTCTGCATCTTAATAAGATTTGCAACTCTACAAGTTGTTTTCTAGCACTATTTCAAAGTGTATCAGCAGAGGTTCCTCACAGTAGCTGCCAATGTACAATAGTGTTGCTCTCTTAAAAGCTGAGAGAGACAATCTTGAACTCACCAGGGTTGGTAACTGACAGGATTTAGTCCCAGAACTAATACTGAAAGACAATACTGGGGCTACAGCTGGAGTTACAAGTAAGCAGGAGGGATGCTTCATCCAGACAAGCTGCTGTTACTACAAGTCCCTCTTCTCAAAGCCAGACTTTAAACCTGTCTATTACAATTGTCAGAGGCAGGACCAGTGGAAGTTGTATGTCTGGATCAATCTTGTAAGCTAGATAGGATTTGACAACTTTGGGAAAGACTAAATTTAGAGCTATATCAAGTTAAAACACAGAAGTAGAATAAAACCAAGTCACTTTCAAATATTCTGCTCCCTCAAGCCCTCTGAGAGTTTCCTGTGGGGAGGAGTTATTCAGCTATCTTAGTTATTTTGGATATTTGCTGATCTTTTAGAAAACCCCACAACTGTATGTCGTGCTATTTAAACAGCAACCTTTAAGCTGTTTAAAGGAGGAGAGTGCAAAGCACTGGATTAATCTGCTTACAGCCCATATGGCCAGATGTTCCACAGGCTGTGGAGGAGCACAGGTCATAGTTAACCCTCCTTCCAGTGGCTTTCTCAGCAAGAGGGCTTTATTCCACTGGAGGAATCAAACTGGGTGGCATTTTTTACCTTGGAAATTCGTTTCAGTATTCTGCTGTTAGGGAGAAAAATCAGGGTGCAGCGTGGTTTGTGGGCACATCCTTGAGGCAGTGAGGAGTTAGTTGTCTGGTGCCTTATTACACTGCTTGAAGTCAGGAGGATCTCGGCAAGAATGCATATTGCAGGGAAAAGGTGAGGAGGAAAACAAGCTTCTGCTTTTCTGCAGGAGAAGAGGGTATACAAAACTGAATTTTCCAAACTAATGAAAGGGTCTTGATTAAGGAGAAGTATTATACATTTAAATGAGAACCTTTACAAGCTGGTAAATAGAGCGTAATGAAGAACATTTTTGAGCATCAGCTAATTTGTGACTGCTTTATTCCAGCCCATTCTTGTGACTTCCTTTTCTTCCTAAAGGATTTGACTGATTGTGTATTTTTTGTACAAAGCCAGCCTTCTTGTCAAGTGGCATCTTTGCTTTTTGTATAATCTTGTTTCTGTCATTCTTCACACTCAGTCAAAATATTGACTGCAGTCTCTTCTGTAGGGTAGGACAAACAGGCTTGCTGCTTCTGTGGGCTTTTATTTATAGGTTGGGGATAGAAACAGGCAATAGAATTTAGTAACGTCATTAATTTAAAGATGGTTTTATGCTAATACTCCTGGTAGAGCATTTTAAAAGGAATAGAAAATCAATACAAAGCTGTGACTTCTCAACCTACTGAACTTCACAGCAGCCAGTGTAAAATAGATCAGCATTTCAGTTTGCTGTCGCAGGGATGTGGTGATTTCCAAGCCACCCAGAGGGACAGAGATGACATCCTTGCTGCAGTTCTGCCTCTCTGCAAGAGTTAGGTGATACCTTTGTGTGCAAAATTGCTTTTGTGGATCAAATTGTCTCAAATTCATCACAAGGGAGATGCTCCAGTCCCTAATCATCTCTGTAGCTCTCCTCTGAACTCACTTCAAGAGCTTCGTGTACTGACTTTAATTCTTCGTGTTTGTCTTACTCTTGACAAAATGCATATTTCTGTATATATGTGTTCTTCTTTCCATTCTAAACAAATGCTCTAAATGTTCATGTGTAGCTTTATAATACCAAATTGAAAGTCAAGTAAAAACAAAACTTTGGGGATTTTATAAAGCTGTAAAAGCTTTCATAAAGCTGTAATTCTATGGGGTTTTTTACCTGAAATTAAAATGTGGCCTGTTATATTCAAGCACAGGATAAAATGCTTCAGAAGTTCTAGGATCATTTGTAGCACTTCAGCTTCATTGTTACCAAAATATCTTCTCTCATTGGATGTTGATAGAAATTTTCTCTTTCATATGAGGTAATTACACCAGGATTCAAACCTCTTCTCTAATGGTGTTCCTGTAAGAGCAGGGAGTGAGTGGTAAATTGTGCTGTCCTTAAAGTGTACTTCTCATGCTGTAAACAACACTTACTGGAACATTTCTGAGACCCTGCACCAAGTGAACTTGGTCATTAAAAACTCATTATCCACACAATTTACAGTATTTTGCCCTCAGAGGAATACTATTTGCTGTGGTGTTTAGTTGCTAAGTGACATCATGCATTACAGCAGCTGACCCACATGAATAATTGACCCTGGTTTCAAAAGGATTATCTTCCCTCTTTTGTTCTTTTATTCTCCTTGTGGTCCTTCAGTCTGAGATAAGAAAATGATGAAACATGGAACAAATCCTTTGCAACTGGTAGGAAGAGTGGAAAACTGGAGCAAGTCTTGGCAATAGCATGATGAATGTTGAGACTCCTTTGGATGTTTAACATTTCATTAAATGTTTGTTGCTGTCATTATCATTAATTATCAGGGCTTGGACTAGGTGATCTCCAGAGGTCCCTTTCAGCCCCTAAAATTCTGTGATTAAAACATGATGGATTACTGAATGATCTGTAGAAATAACTGGCAAAAGAAGAGAAAAAAGTTTGTTGTTGATCATAAAGAACACATATTCCTGCTGTAGCTGGGACAAAAGGTCACTGGCTGTATTATTAGAGTAGGCAATTTAAACCAAACTGAGTTCCTTCATTTATATGGAAGTTCTGACTGATCCAGCACTACTGTGCCTTGCAAATTGCATATAATATTCCTCAGAAGGATACAAAGAACTGAATTTTAGGAGAAGGATAATGTTTGTGATTAAAAAATAAGAGTTTGCATGCTAATTTAGTTCTACATAAAGTGTTCTCTGTAACTTCTGGTAGATTTGTAGGAAAGGAGAAAGAAAAGCACTTTGTGCCACTTTTGCTACTCTCTCCCCCTGCTGCCTTGACTTCTCCCCCAGTTACAGCTTTTTTCTGCTGACTTCAGACCTTAGGGCAGTTATCTTTCTTTCCAGGGCAGGATGTTCCTTGTTCTTCAGCCTAGTAACTCCACCTTGAAGGGTTAAAGGCTTAGCCAAGAACACATGTTCATGCAGTAGAATATTGATTGTTCAAACTAGAAATAATGGTTGAAAAGTTATTTCTTTTTCTTCAAACATTAGCCACCAATTCCCCCATTTGAGACTTAAAATTTCCACTTGAAATCTTTTAAATCTCACTTACTTTTCATAATGTATATCCCCCATCCTTTCCTTGAATTTTTACAGTTTTCCCATGCTGGTCAAATCTAGTTGAAAATGTTCTTTATCCTTCTCAGGGAGCTTTTCAGATTTGAGGCTACCTCACTTTTGTTAGGAGTACATACACCTTGGATGATTGCATCAGAGTTATTGGCTTAATCATTAGCCAAATTTTAAAGCACAATATGATTATAAGTATTAAACAGAACACATTGGTGACGATGACATCCCAATGGGATGTAGCATCAGATTGAGAATGCCTGTTCCTGTGGGTGACCAGCTGAAGAGGGCACTCCACTATCTGTGCTTCCCATCTTTCTTCAGCTGGTCCAAGACACAGTGTGGGATGGTGATGAAGAGTGTTAATTAGGAGTCTTCTTCCATCATCTCAGGAGACTTGATGATCTCGGAGGTCTTTCCAGCCCGATCGATTCTGTGATTCTGTG
Organism: Bucco capensis; assembly: GCA_013396975.1. Classification (NCBI taxonomy): domain Eukaryota; kingdom Metazoa; phylum Chordata; class Aves; order Piciformes; family Bucconidae; genus Bucco; species Bucco capensis. The sequence goes on from VWZO01012990.1 coordinate 214,141, forward strand.
AGACAGTGGAATGGAGAAATTGTCCCCTGCAAGTCAAAAAGGAGCAAGAGGCCATGCAGTTCCAGACCTGCTGGCTGTCAGCCTGCTTTTAGCAGTGCCCTGGAAGCAGTTAATGTTCCCTGCACTCTCCAGAACTCTGAAGTGTCTGAGAGGCAGTAGTGCAGGGAACATTCCCTGATGGTGCCTGTGTCCTTCCTGGAGACTGAAGGGTTGGAAGCCCTGGGTTAGGAGCAGTGAGCAGAAGGTTGGAGCTGAGTTTTGGTGGATTCATTTCTGTGTCACAGAAACCAGCATCCAGGAGAGAATATAGCTGATGTAGAAGCAATCTGAGGTCAGGCTGTGGTCACCGACTCATTATTTCAGGAGTCCATGTCCTTTCCTCAGGCTGCTTTCTCACCACCCTGCCACCAGATTACATGGAGGGAGAGCTAAACTCACCTAAAATTGATTAAAGTTGCAAGTCTGGTTAAATTTAGGTCTGCCTTCTTAGCTCTAGACTTTCTCCCTAAGATTAAGAATTAAAGGGGATTATTGTTTCCTGCAAGCATGCTGTGTGTTCTGCAAACATGGTCCTGTCACCTCCTTGGGAACAACACATTATAGCTGCAACAAAAACAATCTGTTCTCTTTTTTCTTGGCTAGGCAATAGCCTTTATGTAAGGCAGAGGTTTGGGCATCATTTTCCCAGTCTTCACCATGGCAGAAATAGCATCTCTCAAAAGAAAGTCACACTGTCAGAGCTGTATTTAGATCCCTATAGAATGTTGCTGTTAGCATGAACTTCATTGTCTTTAACGTTATGATTAATATTTAAGTTACTCATGAATTTTATTTACTCATTAAGAAGTGTTTTCCCAGCTCCAGCAAGTGGATATATGAGGGAACTTGCCTACCTAACATCCTATTTATAATACAGTTATAATACTGGAGCCTCCACAAAAGTGAAGCCAATTATTCCCCTCTCACCCTTACCAAGGCATTTCTTAGTCCTAACTCGTCAGAAGGTTTCCCATAGAACAACTCTGAAATTCATTGCATGGGCATGAACTGGATTGATCAAAAATATCTGACAGGAAAGCATCTGAACTTTTAAATTCAGCTTTATTTGTATTGGTTTATTCTGACTTAAATCAGAGCTATCCATTATGATTCATCCTAACTGTCCTTAAGCAGGCAATGACAACATGAGTGTCACCAAAGTGCTTTCAAATGAAATCATTGTCACTGTAGTTTGACATACCAGGCGCTGGGAAAGAGAAAAGGAGACTTTGTGGGGCTCTAAAGTTTGAAACAATATCCTGGAATGTTTAATTTCAAAAGTCTGACCAAGCACTTTGCTTCAGATTCTGTGCAGGATGAATTGCCAGCACCTCAGTATTCCCTGGAGGGTGCAACTCTACCTTCTCATAACCTCTCTTTTCAAGAGAAGACCAGAAAAGCATCATTCAGCCATTTCTTACATCCTTCTGGCAGCTAACTGTCTCTGTGGCAGGGAATGGTTTACAAGGAGAAATACCCCATGCTAAAGAAAGTCCTGAACCTGGGTCCTTTCCTCTTCAACAAATGGCAGAGGTGCCAAGCTTCCAGCCTGGATTGATTGGATCAACATTTCCACTTTCCCTTTCGACAAAATAAAACCATGGGACCATCTGAGCAGATAATGATGGAGCTGTGAGAGTTCAGGTCATGCTGCACGAAACAAAATGTTTTCTCTCACTTATGCAGACTAAACATTGTCAAGGTTCTGAAGCAGCCAGGCCAAATACTTCACAGAGCACTGCCATTTCCCAAGCAGCCTGTTAGTGGGAGAGTTGCACCAAAATCCTGTCCTCTCTGGAAATGCTCATCAGGGGGAAGACCTTAATGAATATTTCCAGTGCCTAATTAATTGCAGCCATCTGAAAAAAATCACATTGCATGCTCCAGTGTTGCCAGCTGAAGCAGACTGAAATCACTGGTGAGCTTCCCAGAATTATCATGATGTAAAAGTAGTTATGGATCTGAGGGATTTGGTTTGGATCCTTTGACTTGTCTTCTTTCCACAGAAAGGACTTCATCCAGCTGCCTAAATATAGATATCTGGTATCATCTGAGGTGTCCTGCTGAGATATTTTTGTGAACCTGCACAAAAACCCCAAACCCACAAATATTCTTGCTTTGTCATTTTTGCTTATAGCTGACTTCCAGCTCCAGAACATTTAGTGGTGAGCACAGGAGAGTGATGTGAGGGGTTCAAGGTCTTTATTTTCCATTTCTGGTTGTTTGTTCTGATAATTACGTCTGAATTGTGCTCCTGCTTAAACCAAAACTGAAATGGATGTCTGGTCAATGAGCACTTGTGTTCTGTACTGCTTCTCCTTAGTGACTTCTGCAATACTCCTTTTGAATTCAGCTCAGAGGTCAGTAAACAACCTTGAACTTCATTCATAGTTGGAGGATACTTCTCAGCTGGGTCTGTTCCAGTGCTCCTCTTGGCTCCAGTGCATCCCCTTCAGGCACACATATATTACACTAAAAATCTTCCTTTCAAATTCCAGCCACTTAGTTAGAAACCAAAACATTTAAAACATGGATATTTTAAATAAAATGACATTATATTGACAAAATCAGACTCAGAGACCAGCAAGTCTTGTTAATTTTGTTATTTCTTCTCAAGGAGTTAATGTAAGGTGGCAGAGTCTTATCCTCAATATAGCTGATAATCATTATTAATGTAGCAAAACTGGCCTCATTTTAAACACTGATGGGCTTTACCTCTGATAAAGAGGTAAGATAATAGTGATGGAACTGTTATTCCTTAAAGGACATTGAGGAAATTCTATTAATAGGTGCATAATCTTTTGAAGGGGAAAACATACCATGCCTCCAGCAGAAGAGTCTAATGAACCAACACTAGCACTTCTCTAAGTAATGTTCTCTTTTATCTCTGGAGAGCTGATGAGGAGGATATAGATTTTCCACTGAGCCAAGCAAGTTAGAAATGTAAATATCAATAGAGTCACTGGGACTTGGTGAGAATATATATTTATTTATGTTAGTTTAGCAGCTGTAGATTTTTCAAATTCATATTTGAAAATATGAAAGTGAAAAAAGCCATCCTGCATGGAAGAGGTATTTTGTTCACCTTAAAAAGATGTATCTCATGTATATTTCAGTATTTTAGTGTAACTTCCAAATATTAAATTAAAGCCTTTCCATAGAAAATGGTCTTCAGAGGTGAAAATTGATTTAATTTTTTGGAACAAAACTAGTGCAACTCTATTTCAAGAACCTTGTTGCTGTATTTCTTGGCAAATAAGAAACCAGGCAGAGGTATTTAGTAGCAGAAGGGTGTAGACAAATGTTTTGTGATGTTTATATGAACATTTACATCTTGGAAAATCAGAGATTTATCTGCTCTTTCCTGCTTCTTTGTGCATCTCCACCCAGGATACTTCCTCTACCCCAACTGTAAGATGAAGCAGCTGTAAAAAAAATAAAAACCAAATATTTATTTTCACAATGCATTAGAGTTAATCTGAGTACTAATCCCCAGACCCTGAAGAGATCACATGAACTAGGTCTTTTTTAACAGGAACATCCTGTTAATGCATGCATCATTCTCTTGTGGAGCAGATACTAAGGGACAGAGAAGGATATAGGAAACCTTTACTTTGATGGCTTAGAAATCATATTAACCAGAGGAAAAAAATATACTTAAGGCCTGTCTTGGAGGATTTGGGGCAATTCCTTCCTCTTTCACTTGGCCCTTACGATGGGATGCTTCACAAAGAGTGTTTAGTGTTGGTTCTTGATTGGTGCAGCCCTCCTAATCTCACAGTATTTGATAAGAGAAAGAGCAGATTTAAAGCTTAAGGGTTTCAGTAGTTACCAAATGTAAGTAATGCTGGAACACAGAACAAAGCAGCACACAGCCCTCCATCTGCCTGCCCTTTCCAGGGAGCTGTTTTCCAAGAGGATCTCACATATTTATGATGTTCAACATTGTGAATTATACCTCAGGTTTTGTGCTACCCCTTTAAACAACAAGTGACAAAAATGCTTAGGGTAACTCACTTTATTTTTATCTAGGAATTGTCTTGGTAGCTGAAAATCATCAGGGGAAAAAAAAAAATCTGTCTCTGTCCTAGTGTTCCTTCTCCAGAAGATATTTCACTTTAATATCACCACTAACACTGGTTGCCTTTCACCCCTGTGCTTCGAAATGAATCATGATATCTGCTAGTAGAACAGATTGAATCAAAGCAAAGATCTGGCTCCTACAGTATGTATGTGCTAAAGCTGCAAGGGGGCAATGTTTATCATCAGAAATAATGATTTTCCACCCATTTCATAGTTTATTCTTCTGCCTGACATGACTGGTTTCTGTGTTCTTCCAGCACCTTAGGCAAGAAACCAAAACACTTAAAACTGATGCTCAAGGAAGTATTCCTGCTGCTTTTGTTTCCCCTCAGTTGTGCTGGTATGTTTTGCTATGAAAGTCTTGGACTGAAGTTTGCTAAACCTGGTTAAAATTAGCCAGAAGAGATTTAAATCATCTGTAAACTTATCTGCTGCAACTAGGCTTTGATCTTGTGCACCCTGAATCTATAATGTAAGCTTACTAAAGTCTAGGGAAAAACTTGAATTTAAAATGTGAGCTCATCAGAAGAGAGTCTCTTCTATTAAAGCCATTCTCTAAACTTTTAACTATCAGATTTTTATCACAATTTGGTGGAAGCAAACACCTGAAATAAACATTTTTCAGGATTTCTGTGACTTGGCTGATTTTGACCTCTCAAATTCCTCCAAAGAAGTTGCTTCATGGGTCGGCATAGTTTTCTCTCTTACCTCATTTGCTTTCTAGGAGCCATTGCTCTAAGGTGATAAATTCTCGTTGGGAAGTATTGATCACTTCAGATTGCAACTACCCAGTCTTCAGGGATGCAGTCTAATGCCAGAGATCTTCCCAAGTGGTGGGATAAGGTCCTTGCTAAAAAGAAAATGTCAAGTATCTTTTTCCACAGTTATAAATAAGTGAATTAATGATCTGCAATAAATCTTACATCCATTTACCATCATTTCTCTACTGGTAATAATAGAATCAGTTTCTAAGTCTGCACTGGCTGAAGCCAAAGATCACCTTACATACCCTGCTAGCAAAGAGAGCCCAAGCCCAAGGTTAGGATCTTCTGCTAAAAGCACAGTCCCACAGCTGAGCAGCTTCCAACCCTTGGGCATGCTTCTCTAATATGGAAATGGGTACAAGCCCTGGAACAAATGTCTTTCCCTATGGGATCAACATACATTGACTCCAGTTCAGTTCTTGCTGCAGGGATTAAGTTATTTGAAATGCAGAAAGTGCTCTTGCTAGAATAATTAGCTTTTCAGGGAGCAGAGCTTACATCTTTCGGAGCCTGTGTAATTAGAACTGAGGAAATAGGTTGATCACTCTTTCATTACTGGTAATCAGTTGTATCTAAACACCCCACTCTGCAGACAAAGGCTGTCTCTGGTCACATATGCTAGTTTGTCCTCTCATTTACAGGGCAGTGTTTAGCAGCAGACTTTTTGAGATGAACAAATGAGTGTACCTGAATATCTTTATTTTTCATGTTATTAAGAGGTTGGCTGAGTTTAGGATTCTAACCAGGATGTTCTTAAACAGAGAGATCACAACCAGAGGGGGGATGTGTTTGCTGCTTGATAGGGTTTGTGTCTCAGAGGAGATGACTCTTGGGTGCAAAAACATTCTTTGGCCCCCTTAGTTTTGGATGTGCATCCCAACCACAGCTTGACTGTGTATCAGGATGAGACCACAGTGTCCACAACTTTCCCTCCTCCTATCTCACAGGTCCCTAAGTGCCTTAGTTTCTACCAGAAGAAAAGTTCTAGTAGGTATCTCAGTCACAGCTGGCAGAGAGGCAGGAGAGCAGGGCACATTGAGACAATCTCATCCTGCTAGTGCTGGTCTTAAGCTTTACCATTCCTAGTTTGTTTAGAAGCACTTTACTGTAGCTGATCTTCACTGTATTCTGCTGCCTGCAGAAAAACTTGTGTCCAAACCCATCTTTCCTGAGACTTCAGATGAAATGAAGTCTACAGAAATACAGACTCAGTAGTGAGTGTCCACCCTCTCCCTCTGCAAGAGGAGAGCTTGGCTTCACTGAGATGGTCTTCCTCAGCAGAGAGGAGGTCAACAAAAAGCTGCTATATTAAACAAACCCTCAAGTACCTCAATAGAATGACTAGATTCAGAAATGAAGAACTGTTGGCAAAGATCATATGGCATTTTCTTAGCCATTAGGATGGAAAAAAGAACCAACTGGATGCCTGCCAGCCCTGGAAGTGTGGAAAATTAGATGGCATTTTGCACACAAATCAATACAGTAAGTGGGAAATCTCCCCAACTGTCTGCAAATCTAGCTGCTAATTGACTCAATTAATCTCTGATCCTGTTTCCACAAAATGATATGCTTAGAATAAGGAGGCACTGGCAGTGTTGTGAATGATTAGAGAATATTGTTTTAATGAGCCTTGCTGAGCTATGGGCAGTTAACTGACCATTAATCTTCAGCAGGAAAGGGACAGTGAGGAGAAGAAAAAATCTGGACAGTTAAGAAGGTTTTTAAAGGAGTGCTAAAAATGTGATTAGATGTACTGGTGCTGATTACAACCATATCTGTCTGTGGCATGTGAATTCATTCCTCATGCAGGCCATGAATTCCTCCCAGGTGTGCTTTCTGCAGGTATTCATGCTGCCTGGCTCCTTCCTGACTGCTTTGTGCTCCAAACAGAAGCTGTGTCAGTGGAGGATGCTCTGAGCAACAGCTCAGCTGACAAAACGTGCAGAGATGTCCAGCATAAAGAACTGCTACTGCAGATGCACACTGTGGAATAAAGGTGGAGATGAGGGTGAGGATAGTCCTCATTTGCTTAGAGATGAATGTTGCTCTAAAAGTGGCTGAGGGTTGCCTCTGCTTTCTGTATGCACAGACAAATACTGTCATCTCACAGTATTTACCTCAGGAGGTACAGAGGACACAGAGGAAACTATCACAGGAAGGCAGAGGACAGTTGAGGGTAATAGTAATAGGATTTCTATATATAGTAAGGATGTGAAGCCACTTTTAGCACTTACTCATTCTTTCCTGGTACAGGATGACAAACTGTCTGATGTTTCTTCAATAGCATTTTAGAGCTGAATCAGTTTTAGGCTTCGTTAGATTATTAGTTTATTAAATGTGCACTAGATGCTAAGCCATTAAAACACACACAGATCATGGATCTGAGGCTAAGTTTTAATAGTTCAAGAAACAGAGTCTAAAATATTAGAGGTAGAGATGGAGCTAGAGAGTTAAAGCAAGATTTCTGCACAGATTATTTTTCCTATTACCCAAACCTAGAGATTAAGTTATTTGTGTATTTACTGCTTAAAATATATCCTTCCCCAAAGCTTATCCAGGTTATAGCTTGATCATTGGCTGTTAGCAGTAATGAAAACATAGGAGCAGATTATGACTCTAGAAAATGTAGGATGGAGAGTTGCTTGCTGGGCACCAGCTAGGGACGGGGTGGTTGTTATTTATCATTTGTGTGGTTCCAGGAATATGCATGGAGTTTTCTGTGGCAAAGGAGAAGGTCAACTGCTGATTTAAAGAGGCTGAAGCTATAGTGAGGTGCAGCACCATAAAACCATGATAAAGCACAGAAGATCAAGAGTTTCACTGGTGGTAGTGCACAGTGTATGTCTGTTTTTTACAGACAGATACAAAAGTGCATCAGATAATGTGCTGTGTGATAATTCCAGTGTGAATACTACTCAGCATCAGAGAGAACCATGAAAGGGAATACTTTAAAGACATTTGTCATTCAAACTGTCTTTTATTGACTGTGCCTGTCTATCCTTTCCATGACTATTTCTGGGCCGTTAATATTCCATTATTTATTTGTGCTTTTGAATAGCAAACTGTGTGACATGAGAAGATCCACTTGATTTGTGTGGATTGTCAAAAGAGAATGTGTAAATCACACAAAATTCCTCTTTGGTGTGAGTAGTGATGTGCTATCCCACATACATGACATATTATAGGCCTGTATTTTTCAGAGCTACTGAGCTGTATGAAGCTCTCAGTTAACCAGAGCTACAAATGATTGTATAAATTACTAGGAGGGAGCAGGATTTGCTTCTGTTGATAACCACAGCCACTGTGCTGCCAGCTCCAGAGGGACTGAGAGCAGGATCTGCAGCTGTGTGTCTGTGTGGAACAGCCTCAACAGCTGTATTCAAACTTTTCCTGTTAGTATGAGACATATCTTCTGGCAAATGATAACTGTATGCTTCAAATAGCAGCCCAAATAGCTCTCAGATCTATGAGGAGGTTCTCTGATTAATTACAATTTAATTAGTCTGTCATTCAACTCAGAGAGAGGAGAAAAAATCTTCTAGGATTCTTGTGACCCTTTCCTCAGCCTTAGACTTGTCTTTCTTGCAGACAATCCCTTGGAAATGCAAAAACTACATCCTTTCTAATTATTTTACCACTCCCTTCCCATGGAGATTGACCTCTGCAGCACATTGTGCCATGACAGAGTTGTCTTTAATATCTGAGATGTATTCTAGGGCATGAAAGGATGAGATAGCAGCGACCAAGATGAGGGTGTTTCTGCTGAAGGTTGAAGCTGTTTTCTCTGGGGCTATGTGAAACAGAGTCAGAACCAGGAAGGATGAATGACAGCTGTGACAAACCTACCTTCAGAAGTTCTGATTGATTTGATGGAATTTCCCTGTTAAAGCCTGGAAATAGATGTGAGGATGATGGCAGAGATGTCAAAGTGAAGCACAGCGTTATGTTTTGTAAAGACAATTTGTAAGTGTTGTTGGCTGCCAAAGTGTGTCACTAAGGATTTGCTTTTAAAGCATCAAACCAAACAAGATATACATGAAATTAAAGCTGCAGCTGAATGTGGAGGAGATTCTCCTTTTGAAGCTGAATTTCTTGCTTTAGGAAGGCATCACACTGATGGATCTTGAAGTGCTCTATTTATTCATAGAACAAGTTACAAGCTTCTTGCAGCTTCCTGCAGCTTTCTTCATACTCTCCAAAAGGCAGCCCTGGAAATCTACTTACAGCAATAATAAATATTTAAGACACAAGGTCAGAAATACACAGTCATTTGTGTCTGGTGACAATGTTCTATTTCAGTAACTTTCTGTCTTTCCTATCAGATGATGAATGACCTTGGGGCTCTAGGTGTGTGCTGTAGAGTGACAGTCCTGCAGTGTAGATATCTTCAAAGGCTCAGAAAATGAACTGTGTGCTCCAGCCAAAGCCAAGCAAGCTCCTTTCTAAGCCCATATGCTATGGGGAAATATCATCCTGCACCAATGACAGTTCAGAAAGGTCAGTTAGTTATTTTCTGACCAGAAGGTGCTAAAAGATGCTGTTTAGTAAATAAAGTGGTAAGGAAGTTTTAAGCCCTGCTTCAGACACAGGGTACTTGAATCAAGCCCCCAGTTTTTCTAACAGCTTCTTTTTGTGTCTTAAAGACAAACGGATGCTGTTCTCCCAGCCCTCATCTCTCTGCTCCAGCATTTCTCTTCCTTTGTGTCGCTGCTTTGAACCTCCTCTGTTGCCAGCCCTGTCCCTGCCCTTCAGCAAACACACTCAATCCTGCTCAGCCCAGGCTGCATTAAGAGCTGTTATCTCCTGGCATTAGCCACTCTTGCTGGACAGCAGGGCTGAAAGGGAAAAGCCTGCTGAGGCTCTGCAGAAGCCTAGCAGCTGATTCCTTCCTGTCTGCCATGCCTACCCACTCAGGCCACCCTGCTGCACAGTCACCCCAGAGCCCTGCAGCCTGGAGGTCTGCAGCCAGTTCATTTCCTCCTGAGTCTCTAAGTATCCTTTAGGATGTGAACTCAATTTTTTGAGGTTTGCCTATCAGTGATTTATTTCCATCATATTCGTAAAACTTCTGAGAAATGATCATGCTAAGGTTTCTTTTGTTATGCTAGGACTGTGCTCGCTTCTTTAAACTTAGAAAAGCTCCGAACACATGTTTGGGAAATACTTTTTGTTGGCTAATATAATATATTCTCATCAGTTTTCAGGAAACAACAGTGAGAGAAAGATGTCTGCAAGAAAAAGAGAAATGTGGTTAGCAATCAGCCTAGTATAGCATGAAAAAAGCTGAAAGAGAGTCTCAGGAAATTCCAAACATTATTTCCTGAGTAGTGTTTTTTTTTATTAGAACTGTGTTTTATTCTTATTTTCATTTCTTATTTCCAGCTCCATGAACCCCTTTCAATAGTTAAGTCATCTTACCTGCTTAATTGTTTCATCCCCAAGTATGTTGGAATTTATTATCTGTATTACCACTTGATACATCCAAAATTCAGATACAATTTCTAGTTATGATAATTTTGCTCTGGCTTTTGACTTTCTCTTCTGAAATCCGTGTCTGAGAAGTCAGAGAGTGTGATTTTCAGTGCTTTGTGGTATCAAGATGTTCTTCTACAGGGAAGGTAAACTAGTCTCCAAGAGAGTCAGAAATTTACCATTTGAGATTTGTTTAGAAAAGCTTTTCCCTCTAAATTAAAATCTGAAACATTTAGTTTCTAAAATATACTCTTTTTTTTTTTTTTACAATTAAAACAGGGGAAAAGACATGGAGAAAATATTTATTTCCTTTTCATTTCCCTTAAATTTTCCCTCAGTAAATGTTTACCCTTCTGTCTAGTGATCAATATTTATGATACACTATGGACATTATGGTGCCGGTGAGAGAACTCCAGGCTTCATTCCATATTCTGTATATATTCCTAATTTTGTGTCAATATAAATGTTGACACCCAAGTCAGTACTGAGACCCTTTTATTTTGCTTTTTCTGAAGAGAAGGTCTGGTTCAAGGTCTAGTAATAATTTTATCCTCTTTCTCTTGATTCTATTCCTGCTTGCCTTTGCTAAATGGGTATAAATCACAGAGCAATATTACATTAAGGCCATTTCTCTGTAACTGAATTTGGAGCTGAACTGACTGTGTTAGAAGCTCTCTGTTCCATCTTCCTCACCAAGAGAACTGTTGAAATGAGATCAGGCAGCTGAGGCACTCAGGAAGTACTGTGAATTGATTGGGGGGAGGAACAAGGCAGAACCCAAGGGAGGGCTGTGCTCCAAGTGGTTTAGCATGTTGAATAACAACTGTGCATGATACAAGGATCCACCTGAAATCCTCAGAAATCCTCATTTTTCACATGGAATTTGGGAGTTTTCATTGTCGTTTTTACTCTTTTCTTTCTTGCCATTCTCCCATAGGTGAGATCCTCACAGACATCAGTGGGAGCATTCACACAGACCAAGTGTGAGCCTTGGGCAAAGCAGGATACAGTAAAGCAGGAAAGAACCTGACCTGGCATGATGTAGAAATGATCTCTAACCAAACTGTCTTTTCCAGGACAGTGTTTCCATCCCAGTTCAAATGTCTCCTAACTGTCTGCTTTTAATTACTTTAAAAAGCACTAGCGATCCAAATTAAGCTCCAGGAACATGATGTTTGACTGAGATTTCAGAGCTCACATAAACTCATTAAACCTTCCAAACCAATCTGCTTTGTCACTTTTGGCACATCTGCAATATTTTTTGTAATAAAACATTGCATAAAGGGCTTAGTAAACTGCATTTAGCACCATATTAGCAACTCTAAATGCTCCTAAATTAAGTCTTTATTTCAGATTTGGAGGTAATTCACAGAGATCTCTCTCTGGATAAGTGTTCTCATATATATATATATATATGAACACTTATATATATATTTTTTTTAAATGTTTATGGAGTGTGCATATATATATATATGGATGTGTGTGTATGTCATTATATATATAATATATATGCATGCTGACAGGTGCTGCATTTGAAATATAAGTGAAGAAAAGCTTTACTTGTTCCTCATTTCAGAAACAATACAATACTGGAGGAAAAAACCCCAACCTTATGACCAATTTCAGATTTTGGAAATACTGTTAGCATCCTTTTGGAAGGATACTTATGAAGAGAGCAAAAGAATAGAACATAAATGAGTTTAAAATGTGTTTTCACTGGTGCTCTGATGAAATCTAGACCTTGAAGAGGCACAGGCACTTTTCATGGAGTATAGTGCAGTCCAAACTAACAAGTGGGATTTGGTTACTCTTCCAGAGAGAAACTAGCAGAGGAAATATGCTGAAGTGAGCTGAGCTTCACGAGCATCTGTTGTTCCCTCAGTTGGCATTCAGGTTGCTTTGTGTATGTGAGATATGGATCAGATACCTATACTCTTGGTTCTCTCCTCAGCTGTATAAATAACCCTGCATGCAAGCCATTGCTTGAGCTTTCAGCAGTAACACGTCACCCTGTAGAGATCTGGCCTGTTGTCTATCAGCATCATATCAGCTGCTCTCCTGTGCCTCAGCTTTCTACAGATCAGCTGTAAAAGCCATTAATAATAAGGCATTTCTACTGAAAAGCTTCAGAAGTTCCTTTCCTGATTGTATTAAGGTCATTAAGGTGTCTGGGTTTGGAGATGCTGTAGTTAAGATAGATAACCACACACAAATACAGGCACATACAGATTGTGTCTTCATAGACATTTCTGAGGAGGAAGCTTATAAATTGGTGAACAGGAATTTCAACAAACTAGCAAAACAGGGAGAGCAAAGGAAAGGAAGATTTTTTTTTTTTTATTTCCAGTTTGTTAATAGGCTTTTCTTCAGATGGGACAATTACAGCTTCTTTCTGCCATGGAAGATGTATAAAATAAACACATTATTCATGGTTTTGGAAGAACTTCTGCAAAGAAGTGCTTTTCAGGAGGGAAGAGAAGGAAAAGCCAGTGATTTGTTGGAAATAGATTTGTTAGAGAGGTGGGAGAAAGTGAACAGAATTAATAGAAGACACTCTAACTGAACAACACAAATTCTAGGCCTCCTCTGGTTACCCATCTCAAGGCTTGCCCTTATCTTATTTCACTGTGAGGAAATGAAAATGATTTTTCTTGTGATAACCCAATTCTCATTTAATCTAAGGACACTTTTTACTACATTCTTTCAACAATGCAATGTGTGGTGTCATCTCCAGACCCATTTAAATATTGGTAGTAAGAGTATCAGTGCTGCTCCTTAGTGGCCAGCACATCTCCCAGTGCCTGTGTGGCAGTTCATGGACAATAACCAGATCCCCATCTTTCATTCCTGTGTAAGAAAGATGCTGTGATTTAAATGGGAACTGATCAAGTTTATTGAATGCCAAACATAATTAATTGGTCCTCCTGAGATCAATGTGAAGTTGGCAGCTATGCTGCAGTAGCTTTCATGTAGAAGTTGAATCCAATAGGAAGTATCTAGCTAGGACAATTGATGCTGTAGCCATGATATTCTACCTCTACCATCTATGCTTCAGAGCAGCTAAATAACTTGAAATTTACCACCTCCTGAAGAAAAACCAACCAGCAATTACTGTACAGAGAGCAGAAAGAGAAAACTTCACTCTTAAGAGCTGGTTTAAGATACACTAGACTGAGGTAGGATTTCAATCCCTGACACCTGCATTACATGGGCCTTTTGAGGATATTTCAGCTAAGTTCTGTGGATCTGGACAAGTATTTGTGCACTGCAGAAGATACATTAGAGCAGGTCTAGTAAATTCATTCACAGCAGGCCCAGCATGCTGCAGTTTAATCTCTTGTCACCAATGGGCCAAGGTTTACATTGCTTAAGTGCTAATATGCTAATCCCAACTTCTGCTACAAAGAGGTTAATGTGATGCCTGTGCTTTAGTAATTATCACTACTGACTTGCACATTAATGGAAAATTGGTATTCTTTAGCATTTGTAATACTCTCTGGAAAAAAAATACACAATTCATTCCTAAACCAAATCTGATAAGCAAATAATTGGAGTCATTTGTCAAATTCAGAGGCAGTTGTGAACCCTAAAACAATTATTGCTTTTCTTTCCAGCTACAGAGTCAGAAACTAAATGAATTTTAGTAAAAGAACACTGCTTTGTAATGGAGAGGGAAGTGCAGCTTTTGTTATTGGACAGGTAAAGACAAAAAAAAACTAACCCCTTTCATCCCAGCTCCCAGGTTTGGTGTGCAGCTGCTGACACAGCCAATATTGCTTGGGTTTAACACTCAGTGAGGCTTTATTTACATTTTTTCATCTTAGCAATGATCATCATATTGGAAGATAAAGTAGAAGTGGAAGTATCAGAGGATGTGCATCTGCTACTTTCTTCACTGGCATCATTTTATTGTTTGGATCTCTGATTTCCACTGAGGGAGGTTTGGAAAGTGTATTCCTTTTTGATGCTTTCACATGCCTTTAGGAGAATTCCTTACACAGCCCATGCTGCTCTGAAACAAGCCTCCTGCTGACAAAAATCCATAGAAACTGCTTTTTGTCTTGCTGAGTTACATATAGGGAATGCATTAAGCATGCATAATAGCACCCCACAGTTGCTGTATGAGTTCTTTCTCTCATAAAACAGATTAGGTGTCAGGTTGTAGCTCTAATACATACATTGGAAAATGTGTTTGTGGCAATGATGAAAATGTCTGTCCTGTCTTATACATCCCTGAAGCAGAGAAGATAATTCATTTATCACAACTTGGAGCTTCCTGACTGTTCTGTAAGCTGCTTCCAAGAGCCTTCCCGTGGGATAAAATCTGTACCACATTTATTATGTTTTTAGATGGATGCCCATAGAATCTCACCAATTGCTCTTTTATCCCCTTAAAATCCTATAGGACATTCCCATAAGGATGATTTTTGAAGCTGGCTAGCAGCCAGAGCTCTCCCTAAAGCTTCCATGGGTTTAGCTTGGGCAGCAATCAGCAAAGGTGAGCCAGGAGCATTAAGTCAGCATTTTTACTCTCAGATGTATTCATTCCATGGGAAACACATAGGGTTTTTACTAAATATACGTTTTGCCAATAGGAGTATTTTGCCCTTGTCAACAACTGCATGATAAGACAGAGACATCTGCTGGTTAAAAGAAGAAAGGGACAATATCAAAACATCTTTTGTGGAATGCTAGACTAAGGCTTCTCAGATTTCCCTCCTTTGCTTCCTCACTCCACTGCTTGAGGTCCACAACCTGCTTGTCTTTGCAAAGACATTCTTCTTCCCTTGGTGATCCACACATTCCCAACAAAGCTTACCAAACTCTTCCCACTCCACTTGTGCACTCTGGTTAAAGGCAACAATAAATTTCCTTGTGGTTTCCTGAGAGCAAACCCAGGTCCTGTAAGGCAGCTAGAGCACGAGTGTAGCAGCCAGTACAGCTCCCACCACCCTGAGTTTATTTACCACATGCACCTTGGAAAGGATTGAAGCAAGCCCTGACAGATACCACTTGCATCAGTCTAACCAAACCATTGTTTGTTTTGTTTTCCAGATTTTGGCCATTGTGTCCATTCTGTTCATCATCCTGTCCACTATTGCTTTGTCTCTTAACACGCTGCCAGAGCTTCAGGAGATAGATGAGTTTGGGCAGCCCAATGACAACCCTCAGCTAGCGCACGTGGAAGCTGTCTGCATTGCTTGGTTCACCATGGAGTACCTTCTGCGTTTCCTGTCCTCACCAAACAAGTGGAAGTTCTTCAAAGGCCCATTAAATGTCATTGACCTGCTGGCCATCTTGCCATACTATGTCACCATTTTCCTCACCGAGTCCAATAAGAGTGTCCTGCAGTTCCAGAATGTCAGACGCGTGGTGCAGATCTTTCGGATCATGAGGATCCTGAGGATTCTTAAGCTGGCCAGACACTCCACAGGCCTTCAGTCCTTAGGCTTTACACTCAGGAGGAGTTACAATGAGCTGGGCTTGTTGATATTGTTCTTAGCCATGGGCATAATGATATTTTCAAGTCTTGTGTTCTTTGCTGAAAAGGATGAGGATGCTACCAAATTTACCAGCATCCCTGCATCCTTCTGGTGGGCAACGATCACGATGACTACTGTAGGGTATGGTGACATTTATCCTAAGACATTGTTAGGTAAGATAGTTGGAGGGCTCTGCTGTATTGCTGGAGTGCTGGTGATAGCCCTGCCCATCCCAATCATTGTCAACAATTTCTCAGAGTTCTATAAGGAGCAGAAGAGACAGGAGAAGGCAATTAAGAGGAGAGAAGCACTTGAGCGAGCTAAAAGAAATGGCAGCATTGTCTCCATGAACCTGAAGGATGCCTTTGCTCGCAGCATGGAGATGATAGATGTAGCAGTAGACTCAGGTAAGCCTGGAGAAGCAGCCAATCCAAAGGAGGCTCCTGATGACAACCACCTGTCCCCAAGCCGCTGGAAATGGGCCAGGAGGACACTGTCTGAGACGAGCTCAAACAAGTCTTTAGAGACCAAGTACCAAGAAATTAGTCAACAAGACTCCCATGAGCAATTGAACAACGCTGCAGCGTCCTCCAGCCCACAGCACCTCAGTGCCCAAAAACTGGAGATGTTGTATAATGAAATCACCAAAACTCAGTCTCAGCCTAACCTTAATGCTGGTTACCAAGAGCAGTCAGCAAAGCTACCTGGCTATGAAGAAGAGATAGAAATGGAAGAAGTGATAGGTCAGAGAGATATGCTCCCAGCTGGACCAATGGACATCATCACAGACGTGAGGAGCACATCCAGCATTGACAGCTTTGCCAGTTGTGTGACTGACTTCACCGACACAGAGAGGTCTCCCCTGTCTCTATTCTCTGCCTCTCACTTGCAGATGAGATTTCCAGCTGATGCTGTTAGCCTGGAAGATAACCAAAGAGTAAAAAGTTCTCAGTTTATACCATTCACAAAAGACAGGTTGTTTTCTCCAACTGAGGTCCCCTTTGACTACAGTCCACCTGACAGAGCTGTCATCAGTGATGGCAGTGGCTCCCAAACTCTTTTCCAAGGTCATTTCCGTTTTGACACTGCCACGGAAAGCCCTAAAAGTTCCCTGAAAGGGAGCAACCCACTAAAATCTAGATCCCTTAAAGTTAATTTTAAAGACAATAGAGGTGGTGCTCCCCAAACCCCACCGAGCACTGCAAGGCCACTGCCAGTAACAGCAGGAGCAGACTTCAGCCAGGCTGCTCCTCAGCACATAAGCACCATTCTCCTAGAAGAAAACTCACCCCAAGGGGAGCAACCTCTGCTTGGTGCTGAGGACACAGCAGCATTTGGTCAGGGACCTGCTCAAAAATCATCCCCTCTCTTCCCCAAACCAAAGAGTTTCACTCTCCCTTCCAGAGAGAGGAGGAGCGTCACAGAGATAGACTCTGGAGAGGAAGAGTTTATGGAATTACATGGTGTACAACACGAAAAGCAACTGGAGATCAAGGCAAATTGCTGTGGGGACACACACAGTGATGGCAACCATGTCACAGAAGAGCCACAGGTCAGCTCCTCAACCAAAAGCATGAGCCACAACTGTACTCAAGACATTTACCATGCTGGGGGTGAGATAAAGCAAGACAGTAACCAGGAAGGCCACAAAATGGAAAACCATTTATTTGCCCCAGAAATCAATTCAAGTCCAGGAGAAACTGGTTACTGTCCCACACGAGAAACTAGCATGTGACTAGTCCTAAAAGCAATAAAAATACCTTTTCTTAAAACACAGTTAGTAATGCCTATGAACTAAAAACATGGAAAGCCTCAAAAAAAAAAAGTGCATAAAATCTTATTTTTGCATGGCATCAAGAGTTGGTTAGTTTAAATACTGTTTCATTTTAAAAAGAAAGACTGCTTTTTGTAACAAACTGAAAAAAAAAAACCAGGAAAAAATGACTCAAGAACAGTGAGCCACATGAGGAGAGCTCTGTTAGGAGAGTGTTCTGCAACACCTGGCATTTCTGATCCTTTCACTTATGTTTGTAGACAGATTTTGAACTCCTAACTTTTTTGTTTTCCAGGTTACAACGAATTTTAGAAAGAATTTGCACATGAAAGGATGAAATGTCAGTGCATGCACTCATAAGGATGTGAAACAAGGTGCTTTGAGCTTGCAAAACTGCATATATTTGTAAATAGTTTGGGGTTGGGGGGAAAGCTACTGTTAACAAGGATTTCTAGGGAAAACAACCCCATTTTCTGGGACACAGGTACTTCCTTCACAGTGTGCTGCCTGGAGGGTTTGTACAGACTTATGTTGCAAAATTGCAACTTCTCCTTAAAGCATCTCACATATTTTGCTTTCTGTTAAAAAGCTCATCAGTATATTTGTTAATTAGGGACTACAGTGTGTTTATCTGTGTATGCTCTGAATCATGTTTGGTTGTTGTTGTTGTCGTTGGGGTTTTTTTATTTGCAAAAGTTTAGTTATTGCATTTCTCAGTTTAATTAATGATCCTGTGAGGAAAAGGAAAGATTTAATGACCAGAACTTGAAGTATTTGATATTTTTATAGAAAATTGCCAACATTTCATAACAAAGAAAGAAAAAGAATGTTCCATTCTATAAGAAAAAAATCATTAGAGTTATTTCTGTGGCAATAAATAGTGCCAAATAGCTATATAGACATATCCAACAGTTCTCAATCTCCTATAATGTTTCTTTTGACTTGGTATTAAAAAGAAATATCATCCACCTTTTTTTTTCCCCCTTTGATTTAACAATATTTGCTTCTACATGAGCTTTGAGTTCTCTTTCCCTTTTCTTTTCATGTAGTGCCCACACTTCACCAATAGCAAAGTTGTTGAAGCTGTTATGGTGTAAGGACATTAGAGACAAGTTTTGTAGGGGAAGTAGTATCTTTTGTTACCACAGAGAGCTGGAAAAATAGGCTTCAAGCACATGTGACTTGCCCCAGGTCTTCCATGCCCTGAAGTTTGTCTGGTTTTCAGTTCAGACTGACAGAGGGCATCATCTCACTTACCAACTTGCCCTCTACCCACCCTTCCATGGCTGTTCCAAAACAGGGTCTAAGCTTTCCCTCATACCTAAATAAGGGGAAATGTCAATTATTCCATTAACAACTGCCAAAGCATCTTTGGTTTCTCTGATAGTCTCCATCTTTGTAAAAAAACAGATGCTGAACCAAAGCCTTCATTACGAAGTCCCCAGCAAACCACTGTCTTAAAAAAGCTATTACTTATCCAGCACCAACAGCTTCCTGTGCTCTAATATAAAAAAGCTTACAGATTGCTTCAATTCCCTCAATCATAAAAAGTTTATTCAGTTAGTTAATCCTAATCATAAGCAAAGCTATGCAGCTACACATGCATGTTTGTTTTATAGGAAAACAGAATACAGGTTGTTGGTTTTTTTTGTATCTGTTGAAATTGGATACTCCCTTCTCATAGAATCAGTCCACCCTCAAAGCTAATATCCAGCAGATAAAGGTCTGAGGAGGGAGGTGTTTAGGAATTCAAGCATCACTTCTCTGCTGCTTCCTGGGCATGTTGCTGGAGGTCGGGCTCCTCAGTGCCCCATGTGCAGAAGGGAGCAAAGACTTTTCCAGGGCAGGGCTGTAAAGGCATTAAGAGAGGAAGAGTGGAAGCCTTCAAAACGCTTTATACCAACCAAGGTGTGGTAACAGGAGGTTAGAGGTTAATTTGTACTTCTGTGGCATTTTCTGTCACTGAAATGAGTAAAAATCAGGCAGCTAATGCAATTCATGGACAAGAGCAAACTCTCCTTTGCTGGGCTGGTGCCCCAGACCTCACTCAAGCCTGGCCCATGGAAAAGAGGGAAGGTTGAAAAGCCCCAAAATGTGGATACTGATGGCTGAGCCAAATAGTAAGAACAGCACAAGCCTTTGGGTTAAAAAGAGAAGAAGTTGAGGTGTCTCTTCCATCACTTGTAAACCTAAGAATCTAAAGATATTTTTTTCCAAACAATATCTGGTCATTAATTCTCAAAATAAAAATTAATTTGTTTTTGTCCTCAGTTGCAGTTCAGTGCAACTTATTGCATTCAATTTTACCTATTTCTATGGCATTCTGCTTCACCTTTTCCAGTCATGTTGTCTCACTGTTCCAAAACACTCCTGAGTATTTTCTTAATCTTTTGATATTTATTTATGATTTTTTTTTTTAGTTCCTAGTATTTTCAGTGACTAAAACTCAATACCAGTCCATTTTTATATGCCTCAAGTGTTGGTCTGTATTTTCTATGTGCAGTTGTATGAACTCACCTGAGCCTGTTCAATCTGCCTTTACACCCTAGTGAACTAATGAAGAGCAAATTAAGCCCAAATGGGGCCTGATCCCATGCTCTGAATCCACAGAAAATTCCCATTCAGGATAATGATGTTGTTCTGGCAAGAGCAAGGTCTGTGTCCTGTTCCTTCTGAGTGCTCTTCTCCCAGGAAAGCCTCCTCAGATCTGTGCCACTTGGTGAAAAGGGAGAAGCCCAGCCATGGCGAATGTATTGCAGGAGGAGAGATTGGATACTTTAAGCTCTCTCTCCTGAGCCAGACTTTATGCAGACCTGATTCTGCCCTATTAAAAACACTAAAGATGCAATAGTGGTAAAATCAAAGCCTCAGTCCTTGTGCAGATGAAACCCCCTGAAACCAGTGGGAAAGAATGGGAAAAGGACTGACTGAAACTTAACTGAGGATGGCAAGAGTCCTTCTCTCTCGATGGCAATCAACAGCAGATTTAACTCTATCAACCTGATGAAAAGCCCAGGCCTTCACTGACTGCCAGATCTGAAATGTTTTCAGAGAAGAATGTTTATTTTGAAATTGTACAAGCAAAAGAAAAGCAATTCTGTTTATTAGCAGATGCTGTGTATTTTGAAATCCTGGAAGCAAAAGGATCAAGCTTTAGAAGTGCTTATATTGTGTAATTTTAACTATGATGAATATTATCTCCAGAAGCACAAGCTTAGTCATTTGGTTTCCCCAGTCTTGGCTGCACACACAGGATCCATTCCTGAGTATCTAACTTGAGCAGCTATAGGACTGGGCCTGGCTTCCATTCCAGCACAGCAGGTGGGAGAAGTGCAGCCCCGGATCAGTTCCTCCACTATGAATTGCTAGCTAGCAAAGTATGCAAAATTACCTGAGCATATTTTTTTCTGTTTTTCTAAAATTTTGAAGCCATTTCAGACTTGTTACCCACTCACCACGGTAAGGGGAAGGCTGGTTTGTAGTTCTGGAGCCAGTCTCCAGCTGTTGTGGAGTCTCAGGCTGAAGTGAGTCCCCTGTGCACCTGGACGGGGACAGACACCTCGAGTCACAGGAACACAGAGATTGTTCAGGGAAATAGCTTTGAAATCAATCTATTTTTTTATATTTTATACTAACTGCAGAATCCTGAATCAAAGTTTGAATTCCTCTTCAATGCACACATTTCTCAGAGTAATCAGAACAATTCTTTTGAGGAAAAAAAGTCACTTTAATCCAACTGTAGGGTGGGGGGGATAAGAGATCGCACAAACTGCAAAGGGAGGTGATACTGGAGAGCTGTTTACAGGGGATGCATGTGATGTAAAGAATGTACCATGGGCTAGGAAGTTATTGCACTACAGAATTTATATCAAATACACTTTTTTAAATTAAAAAAAGGCCTTTTAGTGCTTCATTGCATAGAACATAGGAGCCTCTGTGCTAATGCAGCAAGCTAATTGCACTGTGTCCTCGCTTCAAAATTGGTCTCAAAAGTCACACATTAGGGATGTCAGAGAGGTGATACCTGATCTAACACTGGAGCAAATGACTCAGAGAGCTTTTTAGCACAATATTACACCATTCAAGTGTGTGAAGAAAATTGTATTTTTGCCTATAACATGCATAAATCAAAATGACAATTGGCTGCTTGAGTCTTTTCCTAACAAGTAACACTGGGCAACATATTTTAACTCCTTGAACAACAACTAGTTCCTTTAAAAGTAGGTCTGTCCCCCTGGATGTAGACTGAGCTTGTGTTTTCTTAGAGCTCTTAGAACCAAGTTTTACCTTCAAATTAATCAAATGCTGCAATCTCATCTCTTAACCACAGTCCAGTTGTCTTTTTCAAGCCCTAAAGCAAATAGAGTCAGCCTGATAAAAGTGTCCAAGGCATACTTGACTGGGTTTTTTCATTCATACAATTTTGGAATCATTTGGACAGAAAACAATGTAACATTTTGATCATGCAAAACATATTTTAAAAGCAAAAATGTGTAAGAAATACTTTTTTTTCCCCCAAAGTAGCCAGCAAAGATCAAGCAAAGGAGAAAGAAAGGCAGAAAACAGTAAGTGAACAAGGCTTGTTTTAATGTACAATGTAAACAAGAGATACAGTAAAACATATATAAAACAGTCCTTCTTCACACTTCAGGAGGTAAAAATACCAGTACCAAAAGATTTAATTCCAGTCCTACCCCATCTTAATTTTTATCCTAGAACCACAAGGTCTCTGCTGAGGTTTTCAGTGATGTCATTACCCACTTGTCTGCTACATGAACACCTGATCTGTAATCATTTTTCAAAAGACTTTCCTGAAAAAGAAGATCTTGTGTGTTTTGTGTGTTCTTCTCTTTGCTGATCTTTGGATCTCTTCCCATTGCCCTCCAAACTCCAACCTTCCCTTCTTCTTGGGAGCAGTTAGAAGGCAACTGACCAAACAAGACACTTTAGTCCACTTCCAAACAGCAGTGATACCTTATAGTCCTTTACTATTATTGATTACTATTTAATCTTCTTTTATGACACCTAACACAGACCCAGATTGATCCCACTGTAGAACAAGGAAGCACACAAATATTTATTGCCCTTTTTAATTAAAAGTAGCTAAAAAACATGCTGCTATTAGCTAACATTTAATTCAAAAAGATAAGACTATTCTAATTACACCTATGAACCAAACAAAACAGTGACATGGCACTACCTTTGTAGTGACTGTATTGACTGTAGTCCTGTGGTTAATGTCAATCCTGAATCTAAGAGCAGTCTGGGTAATTCATTTCATTAGGTTAATTTTCTACTTCCAGTAAGTTTTTAAATACATATTGCAATACAAAATGCAAGAAACAAAAAGCCTATTCCTTCCCTTCCTTCTTAAATGATTTCAAGGTGAAGGGCACATGTGTTACACAGATATTTTTGCTCTCAAGTTTTGCTCAGATAGCATCTCTCAAGGGAGGTTCAGAACACAAAACATTTATGCCTGTTCTTGAAGTCCTTAAGCAGAAAGCCACTTGGAATTCTGCCTGTAGAAAACAGGAGGATGGAGCAATATATTACAGGTTTAGGCAAAAGAAATAGTTTCTAAAATGATTTTAAAAAAAAAAGAAAAACCAAACCCTGTTGAGGACAATCATGAGTCCTTCTGCTAGGATGCAGAGTTCTGGATTTATACCTCTCAGTTTTCCAGGAGTTATGCAGAGTTTTACCTCTGTAACTCTCCAAAGACCAAGGAGCCATGCTGATAAGCTGAAACATGGAGGGATTAGTGTACACAGAGCCTGAGAGTTGAATACATAGCCTATTGCTTTCAGATCACTGTAAATATCAAATATACACTAATTCATCTTTCTAAGTTACTGCTGTGTTAGGTTCATAGATACAAAGCATGACTATTATTAGCTTTATTGAGTTTCATGAACTTTCCTTTGTATTCCTCTGTGAATGCTCTGAATGCTGCAAACAACAACAAAAATAAGCACAACAGCATTTTGTCAAGTTCTTTTGGTGCAATAGCAATGACTTCACTCCTGGTCAGTTTGACAGAGTTAGCAACATTTCATCACACAATGCTATGTTAACAACAAAGAAGTGTCACCAGGAGATCAGAGTGTGTGTGCTCAGTCTTGTCTCATCTCATTCATCTGCCTTTACAAAATGCCCCAGACATTTGAAGGGAGAATATGCTGCTCTTGCTTCCTGCATTGTTTGTATTTGGGGGTGGGGCAGGGGGAAAACAGGGCATTTTGCAATGGTGATGGCATCAAACATGCTTTTTGTTCATTATTATTGTAACCATAGAAACATTTTGGTTTAGCTTCTTTTTGTAGATAAGACTGGTTGATAGTAGCTTTATTTTTTCATCAGGTTCCATTAGACTAATAACTTCTCACACCTAGTGGTATTCTTATTGATGTCTCCATATCAGCTGCATTTTAACATCATTAAAAACAAAAAGAAATGTGATTATTATTTTCGTCATGCTAGATTTTGCTGGTCAACTACTTCTGCACCAACCTACATATTACTATGCATGTTGTAGTCTGTACAATTGTTCAGCATCAAAATACCTGTTTAATTTATGTCAACTGTAAAATAAAGGCATTGTTCTCCACTTCAGCCTGATAGAACAAGCAGGGTAGTAAATAAATGTGTAAATGAATCATCTGTGTCTCATTTCAGTTCTCTGCATGAAACCACTTTGCATTAAACATTGCATCTATACCAAAACAACAATCCATAGTGTCTATAGAGTTCATTACTTGACAATATGATACAGGGATCTGTGGCAGACAATGTGTACGGAAATAAGTCATTTGGCTATGCAAATAAAGTCAGAATCCACTATTTAAAAATAAATATAAAGTACTCCTAAGTCTTTTCTTTTTCCCTCTCTTTTCAGCATGACTACTCACACTGTCAGAGCTACAAGACTTCACAAGGCCCCAAAACTGAAAGAAAATCTAAATTGTACTGGGAGTTATTTTTTCCTTCAAGATGAGTAATGGCAATCATTTTTTTTTTGCAGGCAAAGTTTTGCTCCAAATGCAACTACAACAGAGCAATTGATCTCCATTTATTTATGCCACTTGAATAGTGCTACAGGTGCGTTTTTATGCACCCACAGAAGTCCAAGGAAGAAAAGGCCTACCAATTCCTTCACTGACTGCTCTGTGATAACCAACTGCCCATCCCACAGGCAAAGTTAAACTCTCATTCACATTCCTTCCACCAGATGTAACCAAAAGACTATTCCACCTTCCAAGTAAGTGTCAGACAGGAAAACTGCTCTGCCCGTCAGCATTTGCCTTCAATTCATCTCACCACAGCCTACCTTCTTTTCCCTTAGGTTTAACACTTTAAAATGCACAAAGGATTGCGTTCTCAGATAACTCCAACTCATTCAGTCTCTCTTTCCATTCAATTCTGGGGTTCATCCCCAAGTCCAGGCTTCCACTTGTGAGTTTCCAGGCTCTGCAGCCATGTCCTCCCTCCTGCCTCCAGCAGCCTTTTCTCGCTAGAACCCATGCCAAAACACGCTGCTGATGGGAAGCCCTTCAACTCACACATGCACAAATACCTGGGTTTGGCAAGACACTCCTTTATCTTTCGGCCTCCGACACCAACAGACTCGCTTATGTCGCGACACCAAAACCCCTCCGGATGCAGCAAGAGCAGAGCAAAGCTCTCACACCACCAGCGGCCAGCTGGGGCACGGCCCAGACCTTCCAGAGTATTCTTGTGAGGGGACAGGGTGCCACGCCAAGCCCTTATTCAGTCCGTGGTGACGGGGATACCCTCCAGCAGGGATCCCGCGAAGCAGGGGCCACCACTGCCCAGCCTGCGGGGCGGGTCCGGAGCGGGGTTCCCCCAGCCCTGGCTCCGCCTCTTCCCTGCCGCAGAGGACAAAGCAGCAGAACCCCGCCCGCCAGGGGGCAGTGTTCACGCTGAATAGCGGCCGCGCAGAGAGGGGCGGGGCCGCAGGCAGCCGTTGGCGTACGGCAGCCGTTGACGCGCGGGGTGAAGATGGCGGAGGGTGGTAGGAGCTCCGCGGAGGAGGTGGGAGGTGGTCGCAGTTCTGTTTCCCGGATGCCTTTGCCGGCTGAGGTGGAAGCTGTGGCCGCGGACTGGATGCTGGAGTTCGCCTGCTACTGTGTGTACCGTCACTTCACGGAAGGATGTGCGGCAGAGTTCCGGCGGTGGAAGGGCGTGGCGCAGGGTGAGGGACGGCAGCGGTTGTGGGTTCTGAGGGCAGCGTGTCCCTGCAGAGCTGAGGGGCAGGATAAGTAGTGTGAGAAAGCACTAACAGCGCTTCTGTGCTTACTGCTTCTTCCATTTGGGCATATCTGAGCCGTGCGTGTAGCTTAATGATCATGGTCACTAGCACTGAGGTTTTCAGCCCTTTTGAGGACTTTAGATCACTTTAGAGTGATCTGTTTGAGGCAATTTAATGGTATCTTCCAACATTTGCACATGCTGGAAATAAAACAGTGCAGGCTAACTTGTTGCTTGCTTGTTTAACCTCCCAGTAGTGGAGTGTAGCATACAGTGAAAGCTCTGCTGGAGTGTTGAAAGATAATCGCAGTTTTGGGGAGCTTCGATGTTTTGGCTGAATGGGACCAAGGAGGGAAGCAAACTGGACTGTGCCAGCCAAGCTGGAGAGGTGCGGGCTGAGGACTTTCTAGACTTCATATTGGCATTGGTAGTGCTTTGGCTTTGTCATTACGTAGAAGTAGAATGAAGTAGAAGTAGTGAAGGACATGAAGTAGAGAGCAGTGATGTGAGTGCACCTTAGATGAACAGAGAAAGCTAAAAGATCTCGAGCTACTTGCCGGGATGACTCCTTCAGCTACAGTATTCTGCCTCCTTGCAGAATTTCCAAGCTCCGGCTCCATCTTCAGGCCATGGTGATGGAACTTAGCTCCATCATTGAACTCAGGAGCCAAGCTCTTCCTGAACTTGAACTCTATTCTCTGCTATGGAAGATGCATGAATTTGTGATTATTACAAGTGGCATTTTACTGCTGTTCCAAGCAGCATTCTTTTCTACTTCCTATTTTGGCTGTGGGAATTAAGGTTGGAAATGGGTTCTTTCCAGCCCAAGTGATGGAAATAATCTCATTGTAGCTCCCATTCTAAAATATATAATAATCCTTTTGACCAGCCATGTGAGGAGGGTTTCCCTTGTAGATTGACATTTCTGAGTAAAGTCTCCTTGTTGCTTTTATTGCTTTTGGTCTGCCAGTTGCTATTAACAATTAGAAATGTATCAAGTCTGATAACCTAGTGTCTAGTATCTATCTAGCCACACTGTGGCAGTGCTGGAGCAAGACTGACTGAACTTTTCTTTTCCAGCTCTTATCAATGGCCTCTCCAGCATACCTGCACATCAGAAAAAAATGGTGTATCTCTGCCAGCTTTTGATAAGAATTGCAAAAGGGAAAAACCTTGGTAAGTACTCTGATTCTTCTTTTTCACTTGCTTAAAAGCCTGTGCAGACTTGCACAGAGGTGTATTAGGTATCCTTTCACCTAGCCTTTACTGTACATAAAGACACAAAAAATGACTGAACTCTCTGTTTTGGACTGTATATTCTCCCTTGAAAAATGCAACAGTAATGTTAATAGCAAGACTAGGAAGAACCAGTCTCTCTGAAAACAAGGCTGTTACTTCAGGTCACAAATACTTGACAAGAGGGACTCAAATTGTTTGAGGAAAAAGGAATTGGAAGGCTGTATAGTACATGCTTTATTGCCTATAAATATCGTAATACAGTTACCTTTATCCTTTCAGTTTTTAAAACACCTCTTTTTCCTTTTATTTGTCACCTCTCTAAGAATGTCACTTTGAAAATGATCGGAGAATTTCACCTTTGGAATCTGCTCTGTCTTTCTGGACTTTACTTGAAAGGGAAGAGGTGAAACTGGAACAGGTTCATGAAGATATTCGCCGCCTGATCCAGATCCAGGTCTGTGTGACTAGATTCAATGTGCTTCAGGGTGCTACCTATATATATTCTGCTCAAAGAGAAGCTTCTGAAAAAGCTTCAGCTCTTAACAGGCTGAAGTGAATTTTCTAAGTTTGTTGTATTTTCAAGGACAGAGTAAATAGATCAGGACCTTTTCCCCTTTAAATTGGTCCTGTTTGGCCAAGTTCACAATCGTTTCAAAAGCTGAAAAAAAAAGACTCTCATTTGAGATCATTTTCAAAACTACTGTCCTGAGCTTTCAAATGGTATGAATCACACCTTTTATTATTGGGGGTGGGGGGTGCTTAAAAAGAATTCTTTGCACTACAAAACTTTTGATTTCAAAGAGAAACATGTTGTGCATGTTTTCACATGACAGCTGTTAGGCCTGTGAAAGTCTTTCAGGGAGAGAAAAAAGCAAAACCTAGTAGGGGAGTATGGGACATCTGCATCAATGAGGAGCTTTTAAATGCCTGGTGGAGAGGTTTTAGGCCTTTATACTGTTATAATTAAATAATTGTATTTAATCCTCTGGATTTTAGAAGTCTTACAAAACTACAAAAGCATGGCTTCTCTTGTATATTCTGAATTTCAGGAGAAACGTATTTCAGCATATTCTGTAATTCTGTTTGTTGTAGATTGTAGCAGTCCTTATGGAAAATGGATATTTCAAGGAGGCTGCTGAAGTTCTGGAAAGGCTCTTTACAGACTCAGAATCAGATAAGGTAGTAACTTGCTTACCTTCCATGAAGTTCTCTCATTTTGAGAGAAGAGGAATGAGTTTGCAACGCTAGCAGACACCACCTGCATGCTATATTTTTGCATTGTATAAAGCTGTGCTTTTCTTAGCCTTTAAGGGTGAAGCTGGCAACCATAATTAAAAGCAAGGATCCATATGTTCCTCTTCTCCAAAGCTTCAGTTACAACCTTTTGATAAGTAAACTCAAGTCTTACATTCAACTTTTCGTGAAAGAAAATGAAACTAACTTCTTAATACAGGTATGTCTTAACTATTTTCAATATTTACTTCAAAATAGGTACCTGCTAGGTTTATCTTTTCAGGGGGGTTCTTTAGACAATAGTCAGTTATTGTGTGCCATGAAAAGGAAGTTTTGTCTTCTTTGGACTGTCTTATTAATCAAAAAAAAAATTAAATATATGTTTAGGAGAAAGCTAGGAGGAGTAAGACTCCTCTAAATTATCTTTGGTGAATGTTTTTGATTAGGAAAAACAGTTAGGAGAAGCCTAATTAAAATGAGGTCTGTCATTAGTGTATAAGAGAAGCAGTTCTCATCTCAGACTCCTTAAAAGATAATGCAGCTATATATTTAATGTTTCTATGATGACTTACACTAAAACTAAAAGATCAGGACCTGTAAATTTGGCTAAAAGCTTCGGGAATGTCAGAAGAGTTAGGAGATAGCAAACTATTATTGCTGGTTTCCTGTAAGTAGAGAAGCTTCTTGCAAACTGTGATTTAAAATTGGCAAGAACAACATTCCTCCTCCAGCTCATCACCAGAAGGATTGTAAGGAATGTCTCTTATGTTTACTTCCTATAAAAGAATATTGAATTACTCAGTTACAAAAACACAAAGATCTAGAGGTAATAAGCAAGTTTTTAAATAAACAAACCTGAAGTTCCTCTAGGGATTTCATTTTCTGTCCAGAAAGAGAGACTAGAGAACTTATTACATGCATTAGAAGTATTATACAAGTATTATCTTGATATATTTCAACATAACACACTGCAGTTGCTTTGAAACTACTGACTGACTTCAGTGGTAATACCTTTGAAGGATCTGTCAGTTAAGCCTAGTCCTAATAGAGTACACACTAATCTCATTAATTAATAGTATAAACCACTATTTAGGTACAGGCTGGCTTTCATTTTCAAGTATCAATTCCATCTTTCACAGGCAGCCACGAAACAGGTAGAGTCTAAAGGATTGGGAGCAAAAGCATTGCAAAACAGAACCGTGAACATCTGCAAAAGTGACAAAAAATGGAATTTGGAGACAGAACTAAGGTTTGTGTTAAGCTTTATACTGCTGAGGGACATGCTTGGGCAGCAGATTGAACTGGAAATTGACTGATGCGGACAGAGGATGGGAGGAAGAGGATTGATTTTTCTTTTTGTCTTTTTATTTTTTAGGACAGTTCCAGAGACAAATACATCTGAGAGGTACAATGAAAGATTAAAAAAAGCTATGGAAATAACTTGAGATTGTGAAGAAAGTATGAAAAAATAGATGTGCAAAATGCCTGATATCTTCAACTGAAATGTGGCATGTCTTGTGTACAGGGAGACAAGGTTAAGAGGGTTAATGGATTAAAGCAATTGGTGTCTGTGTGCCACTGTTTCTGTAGAGAAATTTTGGGATGTCCTTTCATTTAAATATTGTTGCATTGCATAAATGACAAGTTGCTGCCTAGGAAACTGGTTTTTGGCTTTTTTTGAGATGAATGAAAGAGCAACAAGTATTAAAATTCAGTCATCTGGGGAAAACGAAAGCCTTATGGTGGGGTATGCTGTTGTTGCTCTTGGCCATAGATACTTCATGAGGTTGTGCATGTTTTTACTCCAGTTCTGTGTTCCTTTCAGGCTTCATTTGGGACAGAAACACAGAGTTAGCAGTGTTCTTCAGAGTGAGTATTAGCTTTTTTTGACACTTTAAGAACAGTCAGATCAAATGCTTTCTCCCTTCCCCTGCCCCTCTCCCTGCAGTCAATGGGTTGGTGGTTTGCTAACTGCTATTCAGTCTGATTGGATTAATGTAGAAATGATTGTGGTGAAAAAATGAAATGGTTAAGGT
Organism: Bucco capensis; assembly: GCA_013396975.1. Taxonomy (NCBI): domain Eukaryota; kingdom Metazoa; phylum Chordata; class Aves; order Piciformes; family Bucconidae; genus Bucco; species Bucco capensis. Next base: position 244,535 of record VWZO01012990.1, read on the forward strand.
TCTCTGGCAACTCATTTTGCAAGATCATTCACTATTTTCTAGTTTACTAGTTTACAACCTGGATTATTTAATATTTATATGTAGGTTCTGAAAACCATTGTAGCTTCTGCATCTGGCCATTTTCTACCTGGAAGGACCAACTGAAAATGACTTGGGTGCTTGCCACAGTTAGACCCTGATTCTGTGGCATACCAAGTGTCATCGTTCTCATTGCTGGTTACTTTCCATTCTCTGTGTAAAATGAGAGCAGTATCTATTGTAAACATGGCTTTACCAAAATGAAATAACAATGTTTCATTATTATCTACCAATTTTTATCTAATCACTGACATTGTCACAGCCTGTCAAAGCGTATCAAGATAGTGTAGGTCTTTGTCTCCTATAAATGGTAGAATGTTGACTCCTCAGTGGTTTGCATGTATATTAACTGTCTTCTAGGTCTGGACAGCTTGCACAATGTGGAAAAAACCAGAGATACTTTGGCTGGTGGCCGAAGACGACAGGTTTGTACCCATTATTTGTTACAAATGGCGGGAAAATGAATCTGTACTGCATAGACTTCATTTGTCTCTGTCTCCAAAGTGTCTAGATTCTTTACCTTACCCAAGCTGTGCTGTAGCTCCTGAAGCTGTTTTTAGTTCCTCTTATACAAAAAGGACTTTTGTGCAGTCTCAAATATTGTTGCTAATCCTTATGAGCCTCTCATTTGTTGAAAATCACTATTACTAAAGCTTAATCTGAGTCTTCTTATCTGTAGAAAAAAATAAACAATTCTTTCCACTGTTTGGATTAAAGAATTCAGATGTCATTTGCAAGCACGAGAGACTTTTTGTTTTCCTACTTAAAAGGCTAAAGGTTTAGCAATTTTATAATTCAATACTCTGTTCATATGAGGTGAAACCATGAAGGTACTTGGAATTGTTCTAGTTTTTATAAAGCAAATGGGGTCTTTTTATAATGCTACATTTCAAATAGTCTTTTGCATTCTCTTCATTGCTAAGCCTACTTACTTCGTTGGTAAAAGCTTTCTTGGTTCTTAGTCCCTACATTAATGTGTCACAAAATGCTTTCTCTTTGGTGGTGTCTACTAGGATCAGTTAAGCTTTGGCTTGGCTCAGTTAGCTAATTTTGGAAAGCATGTTTTGAATGAAGCAAAACTTTGCCTAATGTCTTTTGATAATGCTCCAAAGAAATGAAAATGCCCCTTCTGACACTCAGGCATCTCTAATAACTAAAGAACTAGATAAAAACTTGCCTTTACATTTGCTGGAAGTTTATCTTTCTCTTTCCTTACCCTAGCGATGGACTTACAAAGAAGACTTGAAACTGAAATCAGGAATAAAAGAGTTTGGAGTGGGGAACTGGACTAAAATTCTGGTGAATGGGGACTTCAACAACAGAACCAGTGTGATGCTGAAAGACAGGTGGAGAACACTCTGCAGGACTGAACAAAGCTGAGCTGAACTGCAGCAATAAACTCTTCTTCACCTTGCCCTACATAAGGACCTAGTCTAGCTTTTCAGAATAACAACTTATTTGAGTCTCAAAGAGCCCAGTATTGTAAATAGTAATAGCTATAAGCTCACTTGTTTGGTTAATCCCTCTCTAGTCCAACTGAGCTCTTTATCACTTTACTTCCTGCCATCTAACCCATTCTGATTAGATTTGCTTCACTTTGACATTTTGTTCACCTCTGTCAGTAAGTTCTTGTAAAAAATACATATGTATTTGGTATTGCTAATTTTACAAACTAATTCCTTTTTTGCAGTTAAAAATGTGATCCTGTATGTTATTTGATATTTATAGGTGTTGAGTTGGGTGGGTTTTTTTTTTAAGAATTAAGCTTAAGTTTGAGGTGGAAGATTATTTTGTACTTATTTATATTGGCCTAATAGCACTTAAATCACAGAAGAGATGGAAAACATCTGGAAAGTAACAGTATGATACAAGCTCTTAATAACTCATGATTGTCTTGTGCCACCTACCTTATCTTGAGTAGTGGCAGCTTCTAGACCTGCAGGAAAGGGAAGCTCAAAAAAACCTAAAAAACTAATGAGCAAAGTAAGGCTCAGTAATTAGTCTGTAGTGACTCTGAGAGCAGAGCTCCTGAGGCATGTTTTCATCTTTGCTCTACACTGTCTCAGCATACATCCTTATGAAGGTGGCTGAACATGAAAACTAATGAGCAGGAATAATACTTATCCACAAAATATTGTCTAGATGATATTGGAAAGGAACAAAGGATCTAAGCTGAAATTCAGTTTTAGCTCTGAAAACTGTAGGTTTTATTCACTCTTGCTATTTGATGAGAACAGTAACCATTGTCTGAGATGAAAATGTTTGGCTGGTTCACTACCGAGTCTAAGCTGTGCCTGTAGGCAGGGCTGTGGCCAGGAAAGAACACAAGAACTTTAGGAAAAGCAGCTGCTATAGTTAGAAACATTAGCTCTTGGATTACAAAAGACAACTATGGAAACATTCTTCTGGTGTTCCAGTACAAAGATCAATCCCAGTGTTTTGTGTTAAGGCAGAGAGAGTTTCCCAAAATGTTTTCAAACTCCTTGAAAGTTTGTTGAGGCTCCAGAGAATGCAGCAGAAAGATGTAGGTTTCTTGGTATTGGTATTAATTCTCTGAGTCTTTTTGTTGTTGCTGTTTTAAAGGTCTTTTATGTAAAGATAAAGCTGTGCACAAAGGGACAGGAACAGCGCTCCAGTTGCCGAATCTTCTTCCAGGTTCCTTGGCACTGAGAGTTGCCAACTGCTTCCCAGTGTAAGATTTGACCTCTGAAATGTGACAAATGAGGAATTAAAACACTGAATACTGTATTTCATATTACTAGGTTATGTCATAGAACATATCAGAAGGTTAGATTTGCCTAATAATTTAACACTTTAATTAGTTGATCTAGCTTGGAGCAGGTAGTATATTCCTCAGCATAATATAGAGGATGGGGGATGGGGTAGGAGTTTGTTCAGGTGTTAAGTAGTATGCATATTGAAGCTGTAGATGAAATAAAAAATCTGTTCTAAAGATGAAATGTTTCCTTTCCAAATGAGTGTTCTAGAAGCCAGGTATATATGTTAGAGAGCGGTACTGTTCCACCACTGTTACACCTGAACTCAAGCAGGATCTGCCTGTAGCTGTAAAAAGACTTTGCACTACAGAAGCTGCATGATCCCTTTCAAAATAGGAAATAAAACATTTAAAGCACTGAAATGATTTCCCAATTTATCTAGGTTTTAAAAGCCATTTCTGTGAGACCTGAAAGGGTGAATCTTTTGAGCTGTATGAGTGACAGGATCTGTTTCATTTTTGTAGGTATAATAAATGCAGCTTTTAATGAGCCCTCAAAAAGTCTCCACTTACTTACTGGGTTTTGCTCTCAAAGACACACCAGGAAAAGGCTTTCAGTACCTGTGTGCATTATGGCCATCTCCCGAGCACCTCTGTGTGGCAGTGTTGATGGCTGGAGGCTGGCAGGCCACACACACGGTGTGTCCTTCCCGGAGGTACTGCATCCAGCGCGCGTACGGCCGCTGCTCCAGGGCACAGTGTGGGGACAGGGATTCTGTTCTGAATTCCACACAGTACCTGCTCAGAAGGAGAAGCACCAAGTTATGAGAGAGAAAGCACAACCTAGGTGTACACTTCGTGTACTTGGATATCATAGGGGTAGTAGTTTTGAAGGGCTAGTTAGGCATCATCATTACCAAAAAGGCTGTGTCTGACCCTAACTTAATTAATGGCTTGTTAAAAACATTACACAGACTACTTCTCATTCCATGCCCCAATCCCATGCTTTATGTATAATCTCACTTGCTGCTTGTGTTCTGGATTCTTAAATTATATGGAAAAATAGATCTCAGTAACCCATATTTTTTTCTTCTTTGCTGCTAAAAGAGAAATGGAAAAAGAATACTGGTGGGCTTTATTTTTTTGGGAGAAGCAGCCTATGAGCATCACAGACCCAGTAATAGCCCAATTTAAACTTCCTACCCATCTCTGCTGGGAACCAAACATTTGTCACTGTTTGTGTCAGTTTAAAAAAAAGAGAGGTCTATTGAGACCAATCACACTCAGCCCATTCTGTTTGTTCAGAGACCTATGTCTAATTTCTCAGCCTTACATTTCTGGATACATTCAGCTTTGATTTAGCATTAGTTACTGTTTGCTTTCAAAAGCAGCTACCCTCAGATTTGCCATCACCTCAATGTCTTATTCAGGACAATTAGCAAGTAACTGCAAGAGAGAAAAACAGTCCAAGCTACAGATGACTGATCAATTTCTGTGAATTTAATGACATTTTTCTCTGTAGCCAGCTATTTTCTATTGACCAAGATGACCCACATGCATATGATAAACAGATTACCCAGCTTCTTTGTCTGAAGGCCAGGGAGAAGATGCTGCTCGTCGTTTTCTTTCTTTACCGTATTCAGAGGTAATTATGAAAGCAGGGACTGAGGAAGAAAAGTTCTGGTAAGGCAGCAAGACAGCTGTCATATTTCAGTTACTGTAACGGTGAATGAATCAAGAGCTTGTGAATACTGATGCTGACCAACTTCACTGAAGAAGTGTTCCAACTTTAATACTGAGGAGCTTAAGAAACCAAAGGAATGCATGCATGCACCTTGGTTGTTTACTTAATAATAATTAAGAAAAGCCTGAGTAGGAAAAAATATAAGAATAAAGAGCAATGTGACAGTAGAAAGTAAAGTTCTCAATTGTACTTTTAACCAGCTAGCTGCAGATTTTCTATTCATTGACAACAGTAAAACTTAGGCAGGCCCAGACAGGCACAATGTACAGATAAATCAAAGAGAGAATACCATGCTCATGGCCACAGTCCTCTCCCTTGTAAGTCAGGTACTCCAGGCAGCCAGCCTTCTCCTCCAGAGGAGGACAGGGCTCCCCACCATTCTGAGGCTCCTGTTGGACGTAGCGCCTGCGGATCCTCACATCAGGCTGACACTGCTCTGCACAGCCACTCCAGTGACTCCACTCCCCCACAACACAGGGAAGAGCTGCAAAGCAGAATTAAAACATTACTCACAGTTAAGGCTGCTTCTTTATCCTAACTACTCTCAAAAGCTTGAGTAGTAAGACACTGTCTGCTATTTTTTTCCTGACATACTTTCATTTCTAGAGTTTGAAGTGCTGTTCTAAGAGTTTGCGTCTTCAAATCTAACATCCAACTCTGCCTGCAGTGCTTGGCTCCCTATTCCATCCCTTATCCAGAAAGAAACAGCTCTTCAGGAAAACCTTTCCCTGCAGCTGTGGGGTTCTTCTGTACCCTCTTCTGATGCATATGACAGTGCCAAAGGAGGCTACCTCATGGATGATCTAGACCAGTGGGTGGTCAAACCTACCTTGGCAGTTTCTACACCACCAGATTTTGTTTAAGGGCATAAAGTAGCAGAATTCAGGAAGTTTTTCAGCCCTCTAATCCCTTTTCCTCAACACTGAAATAAGTCCCACTGCCACAGCTTTGTTGTTCCCCCTGTTTTAACATAGAGTCTCCTGCTCCACGGTCCTTGCTGCAAATAATTTTTGGTGATAATTTTGGTTTTGCTTAGTCTCAGAACAACACAGGAAAGTGTATAGAGTTGTGTTTCTGTATCTGTGTATCTACTGATAGATAGAGCTTTGCAACAATGCAGGTATTTAAATGTACTAAATAAAATGTGTAAAAACATGATTTTGAGGTTGATTTCCAACTTTAGAGTAGTCTGTTGGATATTTGAGTTTTAGTTCACCAGTGGTGCCTTTAGAAGCAACCATCACTAATCTTGAGACAAAAAAATACCATCTTGACAACAATAAGGCATCATTACGTGCCAGAAGCTGTGCCAGAAATCACACAGCTCCAGCCTGGTCCCTGCTCGTGCCCTCGCCCCGAGGCTGGCGATACCTTGGTCATGCCGAGGCCCTTCGCAGCCGAGACCCTCACCAAACTGCGGGACAAGTTCTGGCCCGCAAAGTTAGCCACCTGGATAAAGGGACGGATGCTCCCAGAGATCTCTTTCCCTCTACCCGCGCTCTTCTCGGTGGGCTCGCTGCGGGCTGCAGCCCAGCCCGGACTCACCCACCCGGGCACGCCTGGCCGTGGTCGTGGCAGCAGTCCCCGGCTCGCCGGCATCCTCCGTCGCAGTAGCAGGTCCCGTACCCCCCTCCCTCCCTCCACCCCTCGCCGACACAGGAGCCATCCCGGCCCCCGCAGCACTTTCCCGAGCAGCTTCCCCCGGCCCCGCTGCCGGCCCACAGCAGGCAGAGGCAGAGCGCTGCCGCAGCGCCCATCACTGCGCCGCACGCCTCTACCCGCTCCGGACACCACAGGCCCGCGGCGGGACGCAGCGGAGCGGAACGGGGCGGGCAGGGAGCGCAGCGGAGACGGGGAGGGCAGCCGAGTCAGGCAGGGCAGGGGGAGAGGGAGGGCCAAGCTTCGTGGGTTGCGAAGGTTACATGTCCTTAGAGGTGCCCTGAAGCCAGTAACCCACCCGGCGATGTCCCTCTCAGCGACGTCCTGTAATGGGATGTCCTGCACTGCTGTATCCCACACACCAGCGACCCACACAGGAGTGTCCCACACTGCAGGGTTCCACAGTGGTGACCAGGTCTATTATATTATCTGCTACACGGGATTATTTGGACTCCTTGAGACAATTCAGGGCAGCCAGAGTTTTATTTCTTCTAGCTGTGACAACACTGCTGTTAAAATGTTTAAATCCCTGAGGACTGGGGTCTGTGCCGTGCCACTAATGAACTTAGTGGCATGTTGCCAGCCTAAAACTTGAATAGAAAACATCAGGGAAATTCCTGTGGTGGATGAGAGGAGAATAAAACTTTCAGCCTACCTTGGTAAAAGATGATGTGAGACCAGGAGTGTGTTTTCCTTCCCTTTATTGGATTCTATTGCCTTTCACCTGAAAGGCAAAATATTAGCAAATCAATGTAGAAGCTACCTTTATAAGTAGATAAATCATGTATGCATGACTTATGCTAAAGGAAGAAATCAGCAAAACTGGCAGGAGTTTGAAACAGATTAAAGAATGGCTTTCTCTTAGTGGATATGTTTATGGAAAACCAAGAAACTATGTCCGCAATGGTCTAGTAAAAGAAAGCATAACAAAAGTGAAAGATGTTATCATTTCTACTAGGTGCAGTAAAACAGATTATTTAGAGCAACCAGAAGAAGAAAACCCTAATTAAAGGAGAGAACAAGCTGTTCTAGTTTGAGTCCAAACAAGGTATTCCATGCCATATAGGTCATATTCAGTCCCTGAAACTTTGACACCAAGCTTGGCCCTTGGGGTCTCTCACATAAAGCCTAAGACCCAAGCAAGGCAGGTGCATGATTAAGCTATTTAGCGCCTAATTAACCACCAGTACAAATAAGGAGAGGTTGGGGCCTTTGCCCTTTCTGAAGGTTGAGCATCTGAGCCTTGTGAGGAACTCTTGAGTTCCTTTTGAGGCTCAGAAGCTCAGCTCTGCTGTTGCAGGACTCTGTCTGTTCTGCCTTCCATCTCAATTCAAGAGTTCCTGAGTTCCAGGATCCAGCCCCTGAGTCTGAGTCCTGTCTGCTGGTGAGTCCTTCTGCTACAGGATCGGTGGTGAGAGTGAGGTAGTTGCTGTTGGGGTGGGTGGATGTGTGTGTGTGTATATATACAGACACTTCATTTTCTTATTATTTTCATTAAAGTAGTTTAAGTTTCCTTTCCAATCCCCAAGTCTCTCCCTCTCTCTGTTGGTTTCCCTTTTTCCTTTCTGTAGTGGGGGAAAAGGAGATAACAGAGACTCTCTGATGCTGGGTTAGTGGCTGGCCCAGTCCTAATGCTTGACACAAGCTCACCCAGTTTGTTCCAGCAAATACTTTGGTTTTTTCTCTTTTTGTTTAGTTCCTAACTATTAGACGCAGCACAAGGTAACTTAGGAGCAAGGAAAAAGAAACATTACAATGTGTTCTTGGGCAATGAAGCAATACTTGAAACCCTTACAGGCAATTCTACAAAACTAGAGAGAGATTTCTTTCTAGTTTGACAGGTCATGGTCTGCTCATGCTCCGCTACTCTATTATTTACCATGCTTACCAAGTCTTTTATTAACCATACTTATTTATGCACTCTCTGTATATAAAAGCATGTAAAACAGAGCCAAACTGTTGTTTTCTGTCGGTTCCTATGGTAAGCCTCTACCCATACTACTAAGCAGAAGACTAAGAACACCTGCAACTGGGAAAAGCTTCAGTCTGGGAACAAAAGATGTGTTTGGTAGTAAAATGACTCACTTCTAGTTTTCAAGTTTAACTTACAGTGAATATGAGGACCTGGACTATTCAGCTCAACTTCAAAGTCTTTTTCAAACACATTCTCTGTCAGTCTGCAGTGTTCCACATGCCCACACCTCACAAACACACTCTCTGGAAGGCCTTAACTTGAATAAATAGAGCTCATTTTCCTTTGCTGATCGTAAATTAATCTGATAGCAACAAAACAAGACTTCAAAGATCCTGCAGGGCATTTTTTTCTTTCAGGCTCGTGTTTGCACACAGCCCTGTTGATTTTACAGAAATACCCTTCCAAAAGCAACCTGCTTACATTTTATATTGAGAAAGTATGGTGACTGATGTTATCACAAAGGCTACAGACTGTCTCCATCCTGCTAGGCAGGATCATGCTTACTGGGAACAGAGCAGCCAGCTACAACTTGAGTTTGTCCTAAGAGGCCCTGGTTCCCCTTCTTCTGGAAAAGCAGACTTTCTCCTGATAAGACATAATCCCCCCTAATGTGAATAACTAAAGCATGGTGTTTGCTAGTGTAGCTGACAGCTGAAAGCAATAGCAAAATTCTATATGTAAAAGAAAAACTGGGGAGTAATTTGTCTCCACTAACAATTAGCCTGCATAGGAACACAATAGATGAGACATAAAAGATTTCTCTGTTTTCACAGCCCATGCTGTTACACAGAAAGCACAATGCTGCTGCCATTATTGGCTTGAGCTGTTCTACATCAGATTGCTTGTGAGAGCTCACACTGAGGATCTGGCTGGACTTGAGAGAGGTCATTTGCTACACAAACAGCCTTCCCTTTCCACCCTGGCAAAATGCTGCCACGGCAGACACATTGGCTTGCTGCATCTCTGTTGCAACCATCTGTTTATTTCTCATTCATCTCAGATCAGTTTTGCCAGGCTGTTTTAAACTATAACCAGCATTAGCATGCTCCAAAACTCATTCTGTTTATTTATCAATCATCTTGGAGTTAGTGGATGTTTTGATGATGGTGCATTCTGCAGAGAAGAATGCAGCTCCCCCTCCTGCAGCTGGTGCCTGTGCTTTGCTAACAGGAATAAACACACTTTCTTTGTCAATGAAGAAAGCAGGAGTAACAATGAGTTTATGAAATTAGGGTACTGAACTGCTGAGAAACAGTCATTTTTCTGATCAGAATCCCAGTTTTAAAGCCCTCTGCCAATTTTTCCAGTGCTCTGATGAAAAGGTGGATCTTGCTGACTTGAGTAATTTGTAAGTAAATGGTGATTCTGGTGTACACTAGCTGGCAGAGGAAACTGTTTATATAATTCTGGGCTTCTTCACAGCTAGAAATGGTGCCAGGAAGCTGCTGGCTATGTAAAAATGCTTTCCCATTTCCTTGTTTTCTGTCAGAGTTTGTTGGGTTTTTGAATTAGTACATGAAATATTTTAGTATCTGCAGACAAATGTGTTGTTCAGGCTAACGTGAGCCCAGGTACCATGAAAATGTATTCAGAGAGAAATGTTTGGAGCCAGAGTTTCTTTGGCTATGTGCAGTGAAAGTTTGTGTGCTCAGTCCAATTAGTTACAGCCATGTCACTTCACATTAATGAGTGCAATTGTATCAGTGTCCAGGGTAGATTTTGGCTCTCAGGCTGAAGGGAAATATTCTGAAGAGCACACAGCTAGCACCTGCAGCATCTAGAATATTCTGAGTTTTTTTCCATTCAAATTCCACATCTATCTTGTTGGTTAAGAACAGAACAACAAAGCAAACAAAGCTTTTCAGTCAGATGATGGACTGAGGCAAGAGTGGTGTTTTTTTTTAATAAGACAGCTCTTTGTAGCTCATCAGCTCAAAGAGATCTTCCAAGTGCCTACACTGTAGGCAGACAGCATTGCTACCCTGAGTTCTACCCATGTGTGTACATTCATGTGCATGCACCATGCAGGGAAAGGGGCAGGCTGCCTGGGCTCATGTAAAAGCCCCCCAAAACACATCTAGTTTCTCTCAGTCAGAGTTCACTTCTACCTCACTGAAACTGAGGTGAAGCTGCAGTATGCAGTGGCTGAGCTCTGGACCAGGCAGGAAGGTTTGGGCTGCAAAGTGATTTACAACTTTGCACCATCTGGTGGTTCTTCAGACTAGGTGCAACAACAGCTCCTAAACTAGTCTTTCTCACTGTTGCAGTGCTGGTCACAGTGGCACCCAGGCCATCCATTTCCCCACATTGCTTGTTTAGAGAAGTATCCCCCAGTTCTTTTCCAGGTCCCCAGCCTTTGAATTAACACTCCTAGACAAAGATGTTGTTGCTACTGTACAAACAGCTCAAAGGGCTTAGACATATCAGGCAGCCCCAGAGCAGGTGCTGGTATCAAAGCTCTTTTTAATTCTTCCAGTGCTGTTTAACACTCCAGAGTTCACAGCAGATGATTTTCTCTGGACTCCTCCAGTGTTTTGTAAAGCAGTTTCACCAATAATCCACAGTTCAGAATCAACACAATACACCACTCAACCATGTCCAGAAATGCTTTTAACTCTCCCACTGTGGCTGGCATATTGTCACCTTTATGTCAGTGCCTACTTTTTGATTTTGAAGCCCAGATAAATTACAATCTCTTTCCAGATTTGGGATATATTTCTTGATAAACAATGCTCTCTCTGGTCCCTTCTGAGCAGGAGCTGGCAGCCTATGATTAACTCATAGGAAATTCCAAAGTAATCAAGAAAGCAGTTCCTGCTGAAATTCAAGGGGATCTGGGAAATGTTATGCTTTGAACTTGACCTATTCTACTCTAGGTATCATGCATGCCCTTATGCTGGGTTACAACAGGCTAAGGTCGCTTCCTCAGTCTGCTGGAAAGAGGATTTTGGTGAGATGGAGGCTGACCACACAGAAAATATTCCAGGGACCAAATGCCAGGCCACCAACTCTTCAGCTGAAAAGATCTAAAAATAAGACATCCAAGGGAAATAATTACTAAGGAGTAAATATGTGTTCTAGTCACAGAAAGGAAGTGACTGCAGGGATCTCTCGTTTTACTTGACCTAAATGCACATGTATTCATTCTTTGAATATTTTATACTGCTGTGGCTTGTAGCATGCATCTCACTTCTGTGCCCTACTTTAAATGTTCTATTGCTTATGTTATTTGCAACAGCCTCAAGAAAGAAAACATAAGAAAGGCATTTTTAAAGGGAAAAAAAAAAACAACAAAAACAAACCAAAAGATGATGCCCTAAAAGAAAAATGAGCAAAATGGGCATTGCCATGCTTAGTATATGGGACAACAGATGAGGTGGTGGAAAATGTGCCTGCAGGGCAAAGCTCTGCTCCAGTCACTCCCTTGCCCAGAGCAGACAGTTTGCATTGAAAGCACTGAGGATTATGCAGTTTTGAGCTACAAGTTTGTAATGTATTCTCCCTTATATTAACCTTGTGTGTAAATCATGACATCAGACTTGGTGATCTCCAAGCCTAAATGGGACACATTAGAGCGTTAATAACTTCCATTAAGAAGCTAAAACAGGCAGTGAGAATTCCCCTGCAAGTAGTTCCTTATTTGGATACTGTCTGTGGCTATTCATACTTTGCAACTCTTGAGTAAGAGTTTTACCTCAGATTTCAAGCCAAGTGCATCTTCAGAGATGACAAACTGGCTTAGAGACCACATGGAGATGTCATTAAAGTTGTGTCCAAAACCTGTTCTTCAAGATGCCTATTGGAGATACTGAAAGTGCAGAATGAGAAGGTAAAGCTTAAATAAGTTACTGGATCTACAGATGAGATGATAATACTAAAAAACACTCCCTGGGTATTTCCTGCAATAGATGAGGAATCAAAAAACCACAAGAACTTCTTGGTAACTGGTGTGCAGTCATATACTGAATTTCTGTCAGAAATGGTTGTGTCCTAGGGGTGGGCAAATCTTCATACATTTAAAAGGCTCTTTTCCTTTTGGGGGGAAGATGGAAATGGGAGACCCTGCAACACAGCATGCACAAAGGAAGTATTGCACAGAGGTGTCCAGCAATAACTGATGCATTGCTCTGGGCACACCTCAACTGCACCAACTGTGCTCATCTGATAGGAAGGCTTTGCTTTAGGATGCACCACTGACAGGTGCATGCACAAAGTGTGTGGGATCCATACAGAAAGGCTGGGGAGAGGCATCTAGTAGAGAGCAAAAATAAAGTTATGGGAAGTGTTCAAAAATGTTTGCATATAGTTAGAACAATTACAATAACCCCAGAAATTTTAAAAAGATTGCTCATAAGGCTTACTAATGGTTCTAGTAGATTAATGAGCAGAGTACAGTGTAAGTGGTTACAGGTACCTAAAAACCATGGTTTATTTCTGGGCTAGAATAGTAAATACAAATCCACTGGATGGTCTTGAGCAATGTGCTAGAATTCCCAAGCCTAATGCTTTGAAAAAAATCACTTGCACTAAAATCTCAGTCCAGTACCATTCATTTACTCATTTGCTTGCATGTTGCTGAATGTAGACATTCCTTGATATCTGAATAACGACTTTCTATTCTTCCTCAGTTGATGGGCAGACAATAAATGGGTGACCCACCTATCCACAGGTTACTGTCTGATTTAGCTAGGTTGTGGGTTAAAAAAACCCTAGAAGATTACATTGCCAGTGTTTACCCTGCATGTCTGGAGCAACAGTAACATCCAGTGGCCAAAATGTTAATTGCATTATATGAAAGCACTGCATGCTGGCAGTAGCTTACAACTGCATCTTCCTCCCAGTAAAAAAACTGGGGAGATCAAGCCTTGAAAATTCAACACCATAAAGTAAACTTCCACACATCAATCTTTCTAGCAGGTTGGTGTGTTCCTCCTGCCCGTGCCAAGTGAGATGGGCTGACCTTTAAGTTTGTAAAATAGTAAGACTGAGAATTTTCTGTCTGGCTGGACATCAGGGCACATGGCTGCCATGCACCAGGAAAGAAGGATAGGGGACAGAAGGAAGGTGCAGTGGTCATGGGCTGATGTATGGGGAATAGCCCTGAACACAGGACACTGCGGGGTAACTGTGCTGTGGTGCGAGTCATGCCCAGCTCAGAGCTATAGCTCTGTCCTGGAAATAGGAGGAGAATAGGTGGACTTTGCCTCAAATAGTCAGGGAGGTAGGAGAGGGGATGTCCTTAGAGGAAGCAGACATCTACCTGTTCATTGATGAGGGCACAGTTTAGGAGGGAAATCTGCTTTCTGCCTCCCCAAATGCTTTTTTATCTTCAGCTGGGCTGGGAAGTGAGAAATAGGGTCAAGTATGAGTCCCACACTGAGAGGACAATCTTTGCTTGTGCTTTGTGGACTACAAGAGACAAGTGACCTCAGATGAAGGCTCTGCTTGTGCTCAAGAGCATGAGGAAAGGAGCTTACTTTCTGCTCTCACCCAGGAGAAGCAGCTTTATTAGGCACACTGCAAGTGAGAAAGGTGCTGGGTGTTTGTGGATGAGAGCTGGGTTTAATCAGGTAGTACCAGAGAGCAGGAAGCACATTGTTCAGTCAGGAAAACGGGTCCTTAAAAACAAGGCAACTAGACTGAGAGGTCAGAAATTATTTAGCAGATGGTAACAACAGTTAGACATCTAGGGCTGGTTTTCCTAGAGTCAGAGGGGTTTGTGGCTGTGCTTTGCAGTGTGCTCCTTCCTTGGACTTATGCTTGTTATCAAAACAAGGCCAGCAGTAAATTTAATGCTACATAGGAAAAGCTCTGCTATCAAAAGCTTCTTAGCACAATCATATTTTAATAGAAAACAAAATAACTTCCTAAGATTTGTGAAGGTAACAAACTAACCCAGGCTTCCTATACTGATTTCCTGCAGGAATTCCCAGCACAGTCAGATAGCACAATTCACAGCTCTTTTGTCTGCAAACACATTTCAAGGCCATGTGAGTAGCATGAGGTGTGGGTGTTCAGGCAGATTTGTTCAGTGTTTCCCAGCTGGTCCCATCCTCCTTTCTGTCCTTGAGTTTCTCAGCTATGTCTAAGACAAAGTGTGTTTTCACTCTGGACTCTCCTGCCAAAGTCCTCCAGCAAGGGCTGGTTTTGTCTTGCAATGCACCTGTAAGATGTTTTCCAGCATGGTCCTAGGCATTTGCAGATGTAAGCAGAACAGCATGAGTGGAAAGTAAGGCAGGAAAACACCTGTAGTGAAGCCAAATGTTGTGGGTTTATAAGTGCCAGGTAAATGTTTTCACTCTCTCCAGTCTAAAATTATTCCCCAAAAAACTAATAGCAATAAAATCTGTTGCCAGGTCTTCAGTTCCAGTGATGTCAGGACACACCTTGGGAAAGCAAAAGTGTTTGACACATCCAAAGTGCATTTCAAGATACTGCAGGTGGAGCTATTGCATAAAAGCATCAGACCCTCCCAACACCTTCCAGTTCCTGCATATTGTAAATACAGCTGCAAAAGAGAGCCCCCAAAACTGGAAGGTGGCTGCAGTTTGTTGGGAAATATGATACAATTAATACTAAAGAAAGAAGAGCTAAAGAGGAGAAACACTAGCTGAAAATATGAAAAGTAGTTCCCTGAAATAGATACTTTATCTAAAAGCACTGACAGTAACATTTTATTTCTTCAGCATTTAAAATTATCACTGAAGTGGTCATAGGAGTGCAACACAAAGCTTTTGTTGCTGCTTGTGATTTGAAACAATATGTGGAGGAAAGAAGGAAATGATTTTGTTATGTTCTAAAATGCTAAGGCAACATCAAGATACACCAAAAGGGAACAGAAGATACTTTAAAGGCCAAAACAATCAGTGCTTTAACATGCTGGGCTTTGTGTGCAAGAGAAAAAAGGAGAAAACAGACCTAACATTCTTTTGCTTTGAGATACTTCCATTAAAACTGACTCCCTAATTTTGCCTGCCAGAGATAAGTATTTAGTGAGCTAATTAACCCACCCTTCCCATGAAAGCTAGCACAGTGAAAGATTTCCACAGCCAACTGTCAAGCCTCCCCCAGCCCCAGAGGCAGGAGCCCTGGGACCCCAGCCCTGCCAGGGGCTGGCATCAGGCAAGGGAAAGGGAAGGAGAGCCCTGCAGGGAGACAGAGCAGAGGAGAGAAAGGGGGAAATGAAGCAAGTTCAAAGGTATAAATAAATGAAATGGGCAGCTAGAAGGAGGGGGATTGAATGCACTAGACTGTAGCTGATGTGACTCCAGCCTCTTTAACTCTCTCTTTCACCTCAGACCTGACAGTATGCAAAGGTTTGTACAAAGTGATTGCTTCTATTACAGCATTTGAAATAACTGGAAGGATAAGTAGCCTTGTGCTTCAGAATAATCCTTCCTTAGATATTGCCCCTTTATATCCTACAGTACTGACAGTTCCAGCAGTGCTACTGCTGCAGCTCCATGCATCAACACCTCCTCCATCATCTGTCCTCCCTTTGGGCCTTTGTCTTGCCTGCCTGTTTTTCCTTCAGGGAAACAGAGCTGCATCTTAGCTACAGCAGTGGGGCCCTAGATGGTTTTTACTGTTGTATTTTTTTCCTTCTGTATCCCAAAGGAATGCTTATTCCCATCATTAACCACCATAAAGGCCATGCCAAAGGAGGTTTTCATATTCTTTGCAGCTTGGAAGAAAGTACATGAGATTTTGTTCAAATGAAAGCATTAGTAAATACTTCCGATTGTTCACTCTAGCTGCCTTTTCTTTGTTTAAAGGGTTTTAATAACAAGTTGAAGGTTTATAATGATGATAGTCACCCCAGGAATAAGAGAGCTCTCCTCTCTGCATTTTCAATTTCCAATAAACACATTCAACCACAGCATGATCATGTTTCCACCTTGGATGCTGTCACCCATTTATCCCCTCAAAGTTAAGCCAGCAGAGCATGTCTGAGAGATTTGGGAAGTGAAGTTTCTGCAGATACAAGTATGTAAACTAATATGCAGTTTGGATCTGTTCTTGTTTCACACTGTCAATCACTATGCTGACACAGTACTGCTGATCACTCTGTATTTTGTGTGTCATATTCAGCATGGCCTTGCCATTTACCCTGTTAATGATGTTGTTTTAATTCCCTGTTTCCCAGGAGAATGTGGAGCCTGTCTCTCCGGCCTTCCCTGCAGTGTAAAGTGAGGCCTTTTCCATGTCCATATGGTCTAAAAGTAAACTTTTGCAATATTTAAAGCCAATGTCTCAGAGGACAGACCACAGCCTCCTTAGCAGCTCTAAAGAATCCCTGCAGTAGATCACATCCTGCACAATCATGAGATGATACAACTGCAGACAACACCTGCTGAGCACAAAGGAACTTCTGTTAAGAGCAATGGAAAAGTGGTCCGTGTCTTTTATACTATCCAGCATTGGAGAGGAATGTGGACAACTCTGCCAGCTGTACCTTTAGGACTAACTTCAATTCTTTTCCTTTGTATGTTTGTAGAACTGGTCTAGACTTGAAACATTTTATCAGTTCCCTTTGGTGCCCAAGCTCTAAAGAGCTCCAACTGTACAGCGAACTGCATGGTGTTCTAGAGACAGCCTCAATCAGTGGCTGCTGCCCAGCTTTCTCAGTGACTTGGCTGTATGTCATTTCACCTCAGAGGTAGTGTCAGCACAGCTGAAGGCTCCCCATGCTCTGTTGCAGGCAGCTTTGTTAATTTCTAGCTCTACATGCATGTTTCTGTCTGCTTTTCCCTTCTCATCTCCCTGTGCTCCATTTCAAAGCTGATGCTTGTGGACAGAGAAGCCTTGAAAAAGATGAACCTAGAGCAGGCAGTTGCCTGCAGAAATCAGAGGCAAAGGCTAAAGAAAAGGTAAGCTACAGTCCAGACCTTGTTAAGCCATAATGTATTCAGGTTTTATAAAGACAGACTTTCATGTGAGATGCAGTTTAAAGGTTGACTTGCTATACCACAGGGCAGCCAAGCAACAAAAGATGTAGTTGAATTTGAGCTGTACACGTCAAGAGAACCTCCCCACCAGTTCCAGTCATCTGAAGCTGGATAAATCCTCTCAGCCTGTGTTTGCAGAGGCTCCTGCCTTGGCACAATCACTGAACTGCATTTGCCTGTGTTTAGTTTTATTTTCTGTTTGCTTGTGCAATATTTAATGGCTTTGACTTTGTGACTTTCAGGTGCCTACAGTGTTGCAGCAAATGGGCACAATAATATTTTTATTAGAAAGCCTTGCCACTTTGGGGTTTAATTCAGGCTTTTCAAGCTGCTGATCTGTGATCCAGTGACTGAAATGTATGTCCAGTGAAAACAAGGTGAAAACAAGGGGCCAAACACCACACTTTCTGTTTGGGTCCAGCCTGGGCCTTTGGGAGCTCACATACAACCACAGGAACTTCTCTCTAGAAGTATAACTCCTAGGGTGCAGGACTGGTCCCTTACTGACCTGGTATAAATGGCGAACAAATGCTAAGCAGCTTGAAGCTTTAGTACTGGGTTTAGGGATGCTTTGTTTGCTAGAAATACTCTTCTTAAGAAGGATCCCAGGCTGGCCTGATACCACAGTGCCCTGGTTGCCAGAGATTCTGAGCTGAGGGAGAGGAAACCCAGCAGTGAATTACTTCAGCTACCATGATTAATTTGAAAGACGTTGAAGCTGAATTGTCTCTAGTCCTACCTCTCAGATCCAGCTTCAAGGAGGTGTTCTGGGCCTCCAGTTTTATTCTGGCCCCACTTTGGCTTCTACATTTTACAAAGTTCTCTCAGCTAATACTAATACTTTATCTAAGCTAGCATGTCCCTTATCATGTAAGCAAGGGATTAATCACGGAGTTATCTTGTTAGAACAGCTGCTACTAGCATTCCAAACAAAATTAGTTGCACAAATCACAGTACTTTTTTGGCTAATATAACCTCAAAACTGACAAAGTTCCCCAGCCTCACTACATTTATTGGTCATATTATTTTGTCCACATCCCCATCAGTACTGTAACAGTGACAAATATGTCAGTGGTAGACTCAGATTTTTAGAAGGCAGCACTCATCTTTTTAGCACAGGTTAACACTTCACAAGTATAGAAGAGCAGAGATTCCCCTCTAAAATTTCTACATGAAAAAGAACAATTGCAAATCATTCAACTGAAGAAAATAGCAAGTCTAAGACTAAAGCTAAGAGAACAGCAGGAAATACATTAAGCAGCATGGTCAGCATATGCCTCAGCATTGCTGTACAGTCTAACTGTATCATAGAAACCCTGGCCTTGGCATTTATCAGTGTTCTCGTTGCTGTGTTGCTCACTCTTTCCAAGACTGCTTTTCCTCTCAGCTCCACTTGCCCACATTTTCTGTTTCCAGAAGATCTGTCCCAGGGCAACTCTCTCCATTACTCTTTGTTATTTTGCCTGGCTTCCAGCCTCTAATATGCTTCCAACAGCCAACCTGCTTTCCTCAGCATTTGCAACTCATTCCATCAGGCTAGGTTTTAGTTCCTAATACTCTTTCATGCCATGGATTATGTAAGTTCCTACCTTTTTAGCCATCGTGGCCTTCAGAGGCTGTTTTTCCGTTTTAATGGAGAAACACTACACAGATTACCCACTTTCACCTTTTGCCTATAGAAGGATATTTGGTTTTAGACTGAAACAGCTCCTGTTAGAGTAGGAAGATACACTTCCAATCATTTCTGTCAATGGTAATTAGGGCCCAGATCCAACAAGACTCAGGAGAAAGTCTGCAGTGGAAAATTGTTGTAAAATAAGCAGAAGTATATATTGCCGCACTCTAATTATTCTGTATTTCCTCCTGTGTTGTTCTTAACATGCAGTGAGTTCAGCTGCCCTAAAACTACATTCATTGCAACCTGCTCTACCTCCAGAGCTCCATGGAAGCCAGGAAATTCCTAATCTCAGGAGCTGCTTCTGTTTGCTTTCCTACTTTATCCCGTCACAAAATCTGAAGTGCTGCTTCAGAGCATGCCATGGTGTAGCTCTGCCTTGACAGCAGAGAGAAACCCAGCACCTACCTAACACTGAAGTGTCACTGACCATGCAGCTAAGGGGAGGTGAAGCAGACACATATGACAATTTCGAAGACGTTTTTCTTACCAGTCAATAAAGTGCTGATTCTCCCTGTCTTTCCCAGAGCCAGGAGAGTTGTTACTCACTAACTGTCAGCTGTCTGCTAATACCTGATATGCACTTTACAGAGACTTTTTTGCTGATTTCTGAAGCAGCAGCTGAATGCTAGTGAAGGTGGGAGGTAGCTGTAGGCCAGTGGTAAATGGGAAGAAGAAACAAAACAAAACCAGTCCAAGCAGCCTGCAGTGAGCTGAGAAAAGGGCTCTGTCTGTGTGGATTGGCAGAGTAAAACAGCTCATGCTGAAAACCAGTCATTTACATTAGGTGTCTTTCAGAAGAGTTGCACTTGTCTGGTCTAAGGGACTGAACATGCACTTGTGTTTGGAGCTCCTGAAGCACATCTCATGCTTTCATTTAATCTGAAAAGAGTCCAGCTTGCAGACTCCAAGCATGCTATACCAGCTGCAGTAAGTGGGGAAAAGTGGACAGTTTCAGAGGCACACTCCTCCACTGAAACACTAATGTAGATAAGGTGAAAGACTGCTTGAAAGAGATTAAATTGAGACTAAATGAAGCAAAGTTTGCCCTGTGTGCAGAGGAACAATGAAGCTGCAGGGGCATAAAAAAACCCTCAAATGAATATGCAAGTTTCTTCTTTCTGCATCCTTCTACTCTTTTTGGGGTACACCACAAAGGAAGCTTGGATGCTTAGCTCTGCATTCTGCATCTCACTAAAGAAGCCAGCCATCTAGAATTTAGATATTCCAATGCAACCTTACAGCATTTTTGGTTTAAATTAAATATTACCTACCTCATATTTTAAACAGAGTCAGATTTTGCTTTTACTCTGAATGCATTCTGAAGCAAGACTTACTCTATAAATATTTAAATAAACCATATTCATTAAATTCCTTTTCCTCCCAGTCTTTCCTTTACTTCTATTTGCTATCAAGAGTTCCATTAGGGATTCAGCTCAGCTTTTCCCTGGAGGCTGTAGCCACAATAATATTGTTTGATGTAAATAGGTTGGTGTGACTATATTTTTTACTCCAGTAAGTATATTGCTTGGAACATGCTGCATGGTCCAAAAAACTGTGAAGGGATGGATGACTCATACCTGACAACTGCTACTGATCTCATTTCCCTTGCTCAAACTCCACAGCTGACTTGCAGTTCTATTTTGTACAGTAGAAAGTGTGAATGCAACTCCAGTCTTTCTTTATTCAGCCCTAGGAGCAGAGAAGGGACTTTCTTTCCTTTCTCTTAGTGAACTGGTGCTCATCTCACTGATGTCAAGTCCATTTATAAGAATATAATGGAAGTTTTAGCTGCAGTTTATCCCATAGAAGCTGCACGGAGTTTTTTAAAAACTGCTTTCTGAGCATTTTTAAGATAGATGTGCAGGTGGACTGGCACTAGCCTAGATTTTAAGGAGTTCTTTACACATGTGCATTGCCCACTCTGAGCTGCTTGCTTTTCTGCATGAAGATCTACATGCACAACAGGATTAACTCTAGGCTTTAGTGGAAAGTACTAGATTTTACCAGTGAGGTTTTGTACAGGAGAGAATTCATGGAAATAAGAGTTTCAACAAGCTATTCCAGTACTGGATCTAGTAGATGGGGTGGGTTGTTGGTGGCACAGCTTAGGTGACAATGAGCCCCCACTTGGCTTTAAGCAATGGCCACTGCCACCGTCTGAAGGCCTGCAAAATGGACATTGCCTTGCCTTGCCCATTCTGCAGGACCTCCTCTCTGGGGCTACCTGTTCCCTGCAGAATAGGAGCTCTTGGTTCCTTCTCTTTCAGGTAAGTGCTGATAAGACTTTGCAGGGAATTGCAAGTTAAACACTTGCAAGAGAAAAAGACAATGGAAGACTGCTGCTCATAAAAGCAAACCCACCACATATATTTAACTAGGCTAACCTTATCTTGTTATCTCTTAAATTAGCAGAGTTCAATCTAATTAAGTGCTCACATGGAAGAAACCCGGGCTGTGGTGTGACTAATCAGCTGAAGGCACTTCTAACCACAGCGTTGATAGTGCCTTATTGTGTTGGGGGCTGCGAGAAGATACCATTCATGCCCCTCGTGGTTTGCTAGCTAAAGTCTGGTCTCCTCTCAAAAGGGTGGGCAGGTAGTCAGTTTACAGATGATGCAGTTTCTATCTTTAAAAGGTAATTCTAATGGGTTATTGCAACATTTAAAATAAGATCAGCTTCTGCCTTTTTTTGCTGTTATCAGCTGCGTTTACTATGCCAGGGCTGTTGCCTGATAAGTTATATTACATTTAAGGTAGAAGCTTCTCCAGTAGATAAAGCCTAGGGACTCAAACTGTATTGAGGTTTATAACTCCACTTATTTATTTATACCTCGATGTTTATCAGCAACAGTCACTGATAATTTGCCCAAGAACCAGTCAAAACCATAGTATTAGGAGCAGATTTGGATCCTAAAGTTGTCACCAGGTGGATTTAACAGCTAACAACAGCCAGGGAACAGTGTGTCCAGTATTTGCATCTTATGATTTATTACTTCCCACTCCCTGTAGCTGGATGCCCCCTTACATCTAGGTGGTCTTTAATGCACACCTACAGTAAAGCCTGGATTTCACGTAGCTAGATCCCACAGTCAGCTGTCACCATGCCCCAATTAATAGATTTATAGCTGTACAGATGGATCTAGCAAGTCTGTTGTATACAGTCATGTTCTGTGGTATCACTGAAGCTACCTGTCCCTTACTGTTTGCTTGCACATTCATCTAAAAATCAACTGAATCCTCTTGTGCACATCACAGGCCTCAGCTACTAGGTCTGAAGATGGTGTAGATATTGAGAATCAGCACAAAGTGTAACAGAGTGTGCCTAGAATATCCCAATGTTAGTGTGATACAGTCCAGTGCTGAAGAACATCATCTGCAGTGCAGCACCAGACCTCTGCTGACAGGTTGCTGGCCCTTGCTGGAATATAAGCCCCAGGGAGGATGGGAAACAGCTCACTCAGCTAGAAGGAGAGCAAGCTCTTGTGTTTCTCTTTGTTTGCCTGGAGGGAGGTGAAGCCTGCAGATAAAAAAGTCAACAGGCTCCTTTCAAAAAGAAAAAACAACCACAAAACCCAGCTGTAATAGAAGCTCTAGCCTCTCACAGTGGTTCATCTCAGCCACTAAGGGGGGGAAAATGGAGGCAGACAAACAAGCATCTGGTCTTCCTGATTATCCTCTGACCCGGGAATTTAAAACCCTGTGAAATTCAGAGGTGGGAGGTTTCTCCCAGGGAGCTGTGCAGCATTCCTGGGAACAAAGAACAGCCCAACACCCAAAGCAGCTCACCTGCAGAACAGTTCAGTTATTCATACCCCTAAGTAGGTGAGAACGTGACAGCTCCTTTCTGCAACTTATTTACCTCATTTGGGCTGTCCCAGAACAGAGGTTCAAAGCCCTCTGCTCACAGTCCAGCTTACAAATCCCCTTCACCACCCTCTGCCATGACTGGCTGCTGTCCTGCTGACAAGCCTCATGTGCTGTCAGAGAGGATCTCACGACCTGGAGGTTGCTAAAGTTCCTCAGGACTCTGAGCACCTCCTGCACTCAAAGCACCACAGCCAAGGGCAGGCCCATTTCCCACACACAGCCCTTCAGAAATGGGCTTCAGCCAGAGGCAGAATGCTACCAGAGCTGAACTACACACAGCAAACTGTAGACCAGCTGGATTTTTTTGGCACATGATAACTTGGGATAAATCCTTAGAAACTGCGGTACCAGAGAGGATTCTAGATGATAACCTAGATAAATCAGGCTTACATTAAGCAGGTTTACCTACAAATAAAGCAGCACCTGCAGAAAGGCAGGAGCTACCTATGCCAGTCTCAGAAAGCCAAGGTGTCTTTGGCAGATGCAACATCCTTTGGCAGGAGCAATAATACTCAGTGAGGTGGATAATGCTGCAAAGCCTGTACTGATTCCTGAATTAATTATTTCCTCTGCTATCACTAAAAGAAAAATGACTGGCCCAATACATGCAGGTAGGTAACTCTCAGTGTAACTTTACTGAAAATTAGAAAACAAAAAGAAACCAAACAATTCCTACGGGCAAGGAAAAACACAAGCTTAGGAGGAAAATGCCATGTCATGTAAGTGGATTCAACAGAAACTGGAGATGTGCAGTCTAACTCCAGACATCTTACTGAAATCTTCTTTGAAAAGCCTGTTACAGTTAGATATAAAAGCATGTGGTTTGTTCCTCTGCCCTCCCCAGGGCAGATAAGCAATCAAAACAAACACATTTATCTGAGGGATCTGTTAATCCTCTGCATAAACAACATTTCACCACGCAAGTTATAGTGGGCTTAGTGTTCCTTGAGAAGCTTAATGCCACAGTTCAGTCCTTATCCTATGAGCACAACCACAAGCCCTGGCTCAAACTTCACTTTTCCTTAGGTTAGCAGGAATATTTATGAGAATCTCTTCCTTCCAAAGCAAAGAAACTCCTTAACTTGTTCCGTGGGTGTTCTAAGATTGGAATGGCAGATCCCTGCATAGTTGCAGGGCAGAGAAGGGTGATGTCTGACACAAGGAGAGCACATGGCCTTAGGGGCTTCAGGCTGGAGTCAGGGAGGCAAAGCTTTACTGGGAAAAAGCAAGCAGAACCCTTTCAGAAATGCTACCAAACCTGAAAGCTCAGGGGATCCTCTACAGAACTGCTACTCATGCTGTCTGAAGAGTTTGGAAGGTGAATAAAGAGAGTGGCCCTGCTGGGAAGTGAAGGCATCTCCCCCAAACACATTTTTTCACATTTCAAGGTGAACTTCAAGAACAGCTGCAAGTTGACACTGCAACGTGTGGACCCCCAGAGAAATAAACTGTGGCTGAATACAGTCAAGCTCACTTTCCAGGAGATGGCTCCAGTCCCTTGCCCCATCTCAGCACCTTCAAATGATCATGATGGATTCAGCAGGACGCAAAACATGTATTTAAAAGACAGTTCATATAGAATATGCTTTCTTGCATGACTGCCCTTTTAGTTTCTCCATATCACTTGCAGTTTATAGTCATCCATATGTATGCTTTCTACTATTTAAAGGCAATGCTGGATTATCTTCTGGATGATGGTGACAATCCCAACATCCTATCTGCCTCACTGCCTTACTTCAAATCACAAACAGGCAAGGTAACCACCAAATAAACAGTTGTATCTGACTGGAAAGAGGATGAAACCCATGAAGGGTCACTCCCTATTGCTGGCAAACAGCACTCAGTGTTTCACTGTAAGAGATTATTCCAGCACAGCATTTATTCCTGAGTAGTTCTTATCTTACCTGAGAATATCCAGAATTGCCTGTTAAATTTACCAGTAACTTCAGGAGCAGCTTCAAATGGCTTGTCAATGGCTTGCACTGGGATCCAGCTCACTGCCCTCGAGTCTTTTCCTCCCAGAAATGTCTTTCTGCTTTGAAGAACAATCTGTAAGAGAAGTAGAAGACAAAAGCTTAGACTTTGTTTCTAATTGCTGTGTCAATATACTATTTTTGGGGGAGGGTGTCCACAAAAGTTTTACCAGATGTGGCTTCTTTCTTATATACTCGTCTCTCACCTTTCCTCTTTAGAAATTTAAGTGCCATTTCAGCCCATGTTTGTGGGAAACTCTTTGTTTCTATTTTCTTTTCTTTCCTAAATACTAAGTGAGGTTTATAATCCAGTTTATTTTCTTACAAAAGGAAGTGAAAAGAAGCAGGAAGCCCAAGGTGATCTTGAAATTTTTCAGGCCAGGCTGGATAGGGTTTTGAGCAACCTACTCTAGTGGGAGGTGTCCCTGCCCATGGCAGGGGGGTTGGAACTAGATGATCTTTAAGGTCCCTTCCAACTCTGACAATTCTGTGAGTTTATGAAATGCATTTCTTCATGACTGTTTCTTTTTCTGAATACCTCATGTCACTTATTAACTTACCTTCCCAATTATTTAACAAAATATGGGTAAAGTGGTTATTTGTGGGTTTTTCCCCCAGTTTTATGCTTCCTGTCCATCCACAGGAGACATCACGACAAAGGCAAGCAGATCAGCTTTTGGCTTAAGCAGCTTGAGGTCATCCAAACTGAATAGATGCATCATTTTTGCTACAGCATCTGGTGAACTGAGGTAGTTTCATTGATTGGGAGTTTAAAGGCAAGTTCTTTATGTGGGTTGGCATACAGCTCTCTTTTCTCTGTCACTCCCTGCACTCCTGTACAGAAATCTATTGCTTTTGTTCATTCACTGGATAACAATTTACTGTTGATGAAACAGCAATTTGCTGTCACTTACTGGATAGCTAGACATCCTGCTTCATAACAAGGAAAAAAAAGATCAGAAATGGCTTTAGCATGAAATTCACAGCAGGCATTGCCTTCAGCCTATGTCAGTGCAAGGAAAATGTCAAGGGCAAAATGAACATTAAAGTTGTTCCACTCACTGGAGGCTGAGTTCTTTGTTAATGAGTAACAACTACAAAACGCTTGTAAACCATCCTGCCCTATTTCACTTCCTCCTCCTCTGCACTGCTCCTTACTGGCTGTGTGAATCTCTTGGGAGTGGGAGCAAGCAATCAGAATATTTCAGTGAAAGGAAATGGAATCCATTTACAGAAGAGTTAGAGAGAAAGTAACACCTACCGGGAAGAGAGAGTACAATTTACTACTTGTTTCATTTTATTTCCACATGATTTTCTTTCCTGAGGATACCAGTACTGATAGCATTGCTACTTCCTAGAAGTTTGTTTTATTTTGGTGTACCTGGAGAGTTCTAATTCCAACTGCCTTTAAAAAAAGAGATAGCTTAAGGAACACTAGAGGCTGCAAAGCCAAATATTTACAAATGGTAGCCAGGACTAAGAGGATAGAAATAAAAGCCTGCATTTGCACTACAGCCTAGTCTTTAGTCACACAAGTATGTATTGCTTTGCTGGAATTGTTGCCTAACTGGCAATGGGAGGGAAGAGAGACTGAAAATTGAGGACAGACCAAATATGTGTGGGCTGTACCTCACCCTCCCACACTACTGAAACCCTGATCTGGAGGCAGAATTACTGCTTTCCTCCCAGACTGTCCTGCAGAACTGTTATCTCATTATCCAAGCAGGCCACAAGCACAGAATAATTTATTTTTCACAGTGTCTCTCTGGGAAGAAGAGAACTGCAGTGAATTTCTGACTTCACAGCTAACAGCTGAGAGGTCATTGGTGATGTCCACAATATTCTCATAAATGAAGCAGCCAGCTCTCAAGCAGTCAGTCTGGAAGAAACACCACCAGCAGCCACTTCCAAAAAGCCTGATTTCAGCAGAGTGGATGAGGTTTCTGTGACAGAGCCAAGAACAAAGCATAGTTCTGCACCCAATACTCATTTCCTGGGCTGTGCGTCTTTCAGCTCCTTGACTAATGCAGTCAGGGTCCAACAGCTTCTTTCCATCCCCAAAACAGGTCTATGATGTTCATCAGCAATACCAAATGATCACATATTTAAAATTTCTGGACAAGCCAAATTTGTGACTAGCCAAATTTTGAGCTTGGAATAGGAAAATTTCAGCTGCCCAGAAGCCTTCTTGACAGGTCAGGAGATGCCATGTCTTGCTTCCTGGAAAGACAAACCAGTTGAACTAGGCAAGCAGGGAAGATCTTAGGTCAGTTCAGAATGTGCCTCAAGTTATTCCCACGTATGACCATCTTCTGAGGAACTATAGAGCACAAAAAATGGCATATGAAAACTTATGACTTTGTGATTCATGTTTCCTGCTGCAACATAGGGCTTTAAGGCATAGATTAAGATACTTCACCTTCATGACAGGACCAGTAACTAACCCATTCCTCTATATTGCTTTCTGACTTCCTCACTAATTCATCTAAGCATTGTTAATAGTTATCGTTTGTTGTATTTAACAGCCGAAAAAGGTTGAGAAAGGAAGAAATGAGAAATCTTGTTTGTCATCAGGGTCCCTCTGTCGTCGTCGTGGCTAGGCTTCGCAAACGCAAACGAAGATCCAGGGAGGGCTCCACCCACGCTCCTCATCAGCGCCTTTTACAAGTGCGCTGATAAAAAGAGGATAGCAGATAGCACCCTCGAGCCTGTGCAAAGGATTTTTTTTAGGTGAGACTCAGCATGCACAGAGCTGGACCTACCCTTTAGTCCTAAGGTTCATCTGCCAGGGCCTAGCAAGCTTGGACGCTGGCAGCGAAGTCCTTAGGACGCAGGTTTAACCTCTTAGATGGAAGGCCTTACAGGGCTAAACGAGCTCCATCTGCCTGGGTTTGGAATCAGAGTTGTCCCTCTCCTAGGATGACTGCCAGAAGGCTAATGAGCACATCCTACCCATCCAAGGATTATTGGAACGTGGGTATCACTCCCCACACTTTCCCGTGGGCAATGAGTTTAATGCTCCCTCTGCTGTTGGCACAGTTATTGCACCAGGGGCCACAGGAGACCCCAAGTGATTTTCAGACTGCCTGAGGGTCCCTCTGTAACACCAAAGCTATCTCCAGTTCTGTGAATACCCAGCTTACCTAAGCACAGTGTTAAGAAACTGCAAGAAGCAAAGCCTCCTGATGCAGAAGGAAGCATGAGTTTACACATCCTAGGCTTCTTCCAGACAGGTCTATATCACTCATCTCCATAAAGTATTAAGAAGTGGAGCATAACCAGTAAAGTAACCTCCAGGGCAATCATACTGAATTTATTCATTAATTGTTTAATTTCCTCACTTTATGGCCTTTTCGAAACAAACCCAAACCCAACCAGACAGCATTTTGCTGGCACTGTGCTCACAGCTCCAAGCAAGAGCTTGTCCAAGGAGCAGAGTTGGCTGCTGTGCTGCCTGAGCAGGCAGGGAGGACGTGAGGAATGCTGCAGTGTGGCTTGGGGACAGAAGATGGGGAGATAAGAGCAGCTGCCAGTGGCTATGTGGGGTGAGACTGCTTCTCTGTGCAACTTGTTGGGCTCTGGGTGAGTACAGCCTGCTCTAGGAACAGCCCTGGCTCAGGGTGGCTGCATGGGGACAAAAAGCTCCATGTCTACCAAGGAGAGAGGTGGTATTGGAGCTTGGCCTGAAGGCACAGTCATTTTTAACATTGCTGCTGGACTGTTTTCTGTTCATAACATGGAGCAGTCTTACCACATGAGAAGCTGTAGCATTTGTTGGGTGCAAAGAAAGCTGCACACACTGCATGAGATGCTGTATTTAATCCCATACTTTACATTACTCTCACTCACAGCATGAGTAAAGAGCACTATGAAGGAAAAAAAAAACACCAAACCAAAACCCAAACATAAACATCCAAAATGCAGTAGAAATTTTGCATGGCTCTTCTTTTATTCTTTTCAGGTCTTCTAGAGGAAAAAAAAATCTCTGAAATGCTTGAAATGTTTCAAATTTTGATTGCTATTTGTTGCTTTCCTCCCTTTTTTCTTTGCCCAAGACTAATTCCATACGGCCAAGATATGCAACCCATGGAAGGAATCTGAAAACATGCCTGGCTGATCCAGCCTCAGAGGTCACATCAGGGTAAAGAGATGTACCTGGGGTGTCCTTACTCCTTGGCTCATATCAGGTAGCCCTCCTGTCCCTGACTAACTGTAAGTTCTGCAATGCACAAGGACTCCTTGAATTCCTTCTTCTGTGGCTGACTCAGACAACAGGAACTCAGCCTTACCATAATTCATGCTCAGTTGCCTTTATAACTTGCCCTTTATTAAGTGATGCATGCAAGAAACCTGTTCTCCTAGGTATCCAAAATGTGACTATTCAACATTAATCCACAGTTTCTCACTATATCAACAATCACCAGCACAAATTATTGCAGCTACCTGACTGGGATCAATTTGGACACAAGTCAAAATTTAAAATAAAAATAAATAAAGGAATATTGTTTCAGTCCAGCCCCTTCTATCAGCATGATTAAAGGCCAATTCAAAACTGGGTTCCTAAAATGTCATGGGACACTGAAGTCTACTAATTCCATGCATCCTGAGCTGATGAAAGTGGTTATCTTAAACAACAGACAGGTCTGTTTTCTTGAGCTGAACTCTGGTTGAAGTATTTGCTAAAACATGTAGCCCCAATCCAAACCAGTGAATGGTAATATACCTAGATAGTAGATGTGAGTCTCTTCCTTCAGGATTAATTAGACTCTTTCTCTCCTCCAAATCTCTGCTTTTGCACATTGTTACTTAATATTGTTACCAACTCATCATATTTAATTCTGGAAAGGACTGAGATTTACTTATGGGTGAAAAACATAGCATGTTACAGTTTCATGTCATATTTTCTCCACCTAAGGTAGCAGATAGGCCTGTCCAGAGCTGCCTGTTCCCACCCTCCACTCTCACCATGCTGCCTTGGCAGCTGTGCTGACACTGTCTGTGTAAACTGCATCAGCAAACCTGGGTTTCCACAAGCCCTTTTCCTTCAAAGATGCTTTCAATCCACCTCCTTCTGGGTAAGTAAAATCAGATTCAAAGGCCAGGCTTTTCAGTGTGTATTCAAGAACAGGGATTTCTACATGAAGAGGATTGTCAGAGTCTGGAAGTACATCAGCATGGAAACAAGGACCTTTTACCTTCCAGGAAGAAAAAAAACCTTCTAGAGAAATATTAAACTGCCTGTGCCTTCAGCCAGACAGTCCAATGTGGGCGAGGATGTGCTTATTTTGGCAAGAGGCTCCCAAATTCAGCTGTTTTGTGCGTGGTTAGGAGTGCTGGATGCAAGCTCAGTAATTTGCTAGTGGCATCTTGTGGTAAGCAGTTCTTGTGAGGAGGTTGACTAGAGAGCCAAAATGTAGGTCTCCAGTGGGTGGAGTTCACAACTCCCAACTCTGCCCAAGTCAGAAGTTCCTTCTCCCACAGAATTTGAAAGTATTGATAAAGCCTGAAAACTTGTCTGCTAAATATATGCTTTTAGGATTAAAATCTAATTGGTTACTCATTTATGTCTGATGGTATATAATGCCCAGTGTGTGCCTGGATGGCCTGTTATTTAGGAGAACTTCAGGCCATGTGCAAACACACAGGTCACCCCTGAGAGTGCTGCCTTGGCTGCCCAAGAATTGTTGCCTTATAAAGACTATTCTGTCTGTGGCTCCCAGCCATGCCCCGCATACAGACAGAGGAACTGAAATCTTCCAGGCTCCACTGTCATCTCATGAGTAAAGTAAGAATATACAGCCCTGTGTCTCCTGTTCACCAAACCAGCTGCCTTGGTTGGGTTCCTCTCCCTGGCTTCAGCAGGATGGTGGGCAAGCTGCCACACTGGCTGGATATGTCAGGCCTCAAACCGTGTCTCACTAAACCAACTTAGAGCAGCTAAAAGGCTGCTGCCACCTAGAGAAATGAAGTGGGTGTCATTTCTGTTCAACAATGTCACAGCTGAGGCTGCGGCATGGGGCATGGGAGCAAGTAACTGGTTCCTGGCCCCTCTCCTCCCTCCTTCTGCAGCTAGAAGGGCTTGAAGGGAGAATCAGGCTCCAGGGCTTTACACAGTGCCTTTTCCAGTGAGAAGGATCAGGACACTTCCTTTATTTACAGAAACACTGGGCAACACCTGTTTTGGACACAAGAATATTTAGCTACTGATAGTAAGGAAATTCTTCTGTCCTATCAACCTGTTACTGTTCACTCCAGACAAGAAAACCTTGTGAAATCTGTGACCTAAACCTCTCTCTCCTAAGAAGAGATTGAGACTAAATAGGAATTATTCCCCTCAGACATACTGCTTTGCAAATGCCAACATATATTCTGCATTCAGTTCTAAATATACGAGTAGTGACCTCTTCTATTTACAGAAGGGGAAGCTGGTCACACAAACATGTATTCCTCCCTCCTTTCTTGGCTACAGGAGCCTTTCTGATACAAATATGCTAAAAGCTTCTAGATCAATTCATTTATGTTGAAAGCCTAGCTTTAGCTTCAGGCTTACGTTAACTGTTTCTTACTGAAGCTGTTCTTGTTAGCCCATCAAGGCTGTATTTCCTCAGCAAAGATGTTTTACAGCAAAATGCTGCTGTAACTTCCCATCTGATCCTTCCTGTTGCTCCCTGGCAGGGTTCTGCTCCAGGAGTGATACCTGCAATAGAAGGAAGCAGAGGACCAGAGGCTTTACCACACTGGAATACTTCAAGTGCAGGATATTCACAGTATAAATGTACTGTAGATAGCAGTTCAACAACAGCTAATCATCTAAGGACATTATAGCACACAGATTTTAGAGAAGCCAGACATTTTCTGAAAAATAACTCAAAAGAGGTAGAAGAGACAATCTGAATGATGGAAAAGAAAGGAATGCTCAAGTGCCAGCAGCCTATAAAACAGCCTAAGGAAAATCTGGAGCGAGTTAGACCAGAGGAATGTCTGTGAAGGGAGGAAAAGAGAGGGAACATAACCACACAGAGAAAACTTTGCCAGCACAGACCATTCATGAGGACTAGTCAGAAATGTAAGACGGGATCTCTGACAAAAGAGACTATCCAGCCAAGGAAAAGGTGGACATAAGCAGCCCAGGACACAGGGTAGCAGCTGAAAGAATGAAAAGGATATTGATAAATGAGAAATTTGCTTAAGGAAGAACTGCGAAGGAGATGCAATCACATCTTCATAAAAACGTTCTGAAAAGAAAGTCTTGCTCAAGGGGTCTCCAAGAGGAAATGGCACAGAAGAAAGATTGAAAACTGTGAAGTCTCTAACCTGAAAAGGAAGGAAGATGAGGCAATGATTATTCAGCATATGGCAGATTCTTGGAGTACAGAAGAGCTCATCATTCCACTGTGTAAGGAAGATAAAAGCAAAGCAGAAAAGATCCAGATGCACGTACAAAATAAAGTTTATTTTTTGTAGAGGGCAAGACTCTGGAAAAAGGAAATGTCTAAAAGCATGGAAAGGTGTAGAAGAAAGATTTCGTGAAGATAACAAGTTTCACCTTTAGTAATGCTGGTATCACTGTCTTCATTAGCCAAAAATAAAACCCAAAGCCAAACCTGCAAAGATGGATTTGATTTGAAGAATTAGGCACTTGAGAGAAGTCTGGACTCCAGCTCCATTCAACAACCAAAGGTGTGAGTGAGATGAGAAGCAGAAACCTGTCAATGCTGAGGAGTGTCACAGATGGCAGAATGTGAAGCAGTGGTGTACCTCCAGGAAGGCTGGGATGCACTATCCTGTCTATCAATGCTATTTATGACTCAGAATACTTCTTTGTTCCAATTCTGGAAACAAGTAATTTAAAGGTTGGTTTATATTTAGAGTTGTGCCAACAAAGCAATACAGCTTCATTGAAATATGACCCAAGAAGGCTTCTTGAACTGAGCGCAAGAAATTAGCTTTTTTTACAGCCAGATACAGCTTGAGTCAATGATTTACAGTCATTTACTCACAATTCCACAGGCAGGATGCGGAAGGAAGAAAACAATAGTAGAATCTTAAACAAGTAGTGTCCAATTAAAAGTGAATATATAATGCCTGTTGGCCTGAAATGAACATTTAATTCACATTGGTGCAGCTTTTTAATGGAGTAGAAACAGTAACAAATAGAGTTTTCTATCACACACTAGTCTATTCACATCCTCACCCCACTGCAGAAACACCCAAGTGCTCTCCAGCAGAGCATTAACCAACAGTCTTTGTTCTCCCTTCCTCTGCCCCAGGGCAGAGGTTTGTAGGATGATTTGCTTTGATAATTTGGGTGCTTTAATGTATATGTTGCAATGTATTTATGTCATAAAGTTAGGTTAAAGAAATCTTGTTTACATCTGGATGATGACGTTTGTAATAGTCTTAGCTCCTGAGGGAATTCATTCCATAGGCTTGGACCAGACTCTGAAAGTCTTTCACCTCGTGCACAGAGTACATCAAGGCTAAAGAGTAAAGAGATTTTTTTATTATTATTATTTTTGTCTTGTTTTTTCATCTTGAGCTTTATCTCATCCTTCAGATCACTGGTTTTGAAAGTGAGATGTACATGCCCAAGGGGTGTGCAAGACAACCCACTGTGGTGTGGCAAGAAAAAACATTTTGTACTGTTAATTAAGAAATAAATACATTTGAAAGCGTGATTATTTGATCTTTAGCTTATCCTTGTTTATATTTTTGTGTATGTTTTATAATGTACATAATACATTAGTAGTACATGTATATAATTTATAAATAAAAAGTATACATATATTGGGAGGGCTCAACATTTTTTTAGTGATGGGGTACACTCTAAAAGAAGTTTGGAGAACACTATTCTAGGTAGAAGCTTGCTGATGATAGTGCTGACAGAGCTGACACCATCATGTCATAGTCTCCAAAACTCAGTTCAACTGCTGGAATAAGTCTGTTGATGTAGCTGGGTGACTGGCACTAAGTGCTTCAGTAATAGCACTTTGGTTTGGAAAATGTACCCTCCCTAGATTAAATCAAAGTATTCCAAAGTTGCCAACTGTAATTTTATAACCTATGTGCATAGGGCTTTTTTTTGTTTACTGTACTTTAACATAATTAACTCAATTATGATATATGCCTAATTTCTAGGAACACTTACAGATTACACTAATAGAAAGTTAAGTAGCAACCTCAATTTAATGTCAACGCTACTACACCTTCATCCATTCTCTCTGACACAAAAACTTTTCCAGTTTACTTACAACTTCCAGAAAAGCCTGAGTAGTAAAGCCTGAAGTTTGCCTGGCTAAACCAGGATTTTACAAAACATAAGAGTTCACATTTTGGCAATATTATAAAATCTTTTTTTTTTCCTTGTGAAAATAGACATGCCTTTCTGAAACACCAATTTGGCAACAATAACATTCCCCACAGTCACACAAACCTGTCAAAATTCAGTAGATTAGGACAAAAGCCTGCCCAAACCACAAAGAGGAGGAAAAGGACTAAAACAAAGGATGTTGATCAAGAATAGTTCAGACAGCCACCATGTTTGGACATGCTCCAGGTCCATGCCATAGGGAAGGGAATAGCCATCAGTGTTGAGGCAAACCTTTCCCAGGCCATAAAGAGGGTATCCAAGATGGCCATGGGCATTACTGCTATTACTATAATTTGGATAGGGGAATGAAATAAGCATTGCATGGTCATAGACACTGGATGTGGGAAGCCATGCAGCACTCTGTGGAGAGGAGCATGATGGCAGAGCTGAGGGCTTTGATGTTTTGAAGAGATGTACATTGAGGAAGAAGGCACAAGGACATTGCTGTAGACTCCTTCCCTTGCCTGCACTAGCTTGCCTTGGGAAAGGAGAAAAGGAAAGGGAGCATGAGGTGAGAGAATGGGTGGTGAAGTGGGCAGGGGATTTCAGTAAGGACAAAACTGAATGTCAGGGCACTGAGCCCACTCTCCCAGGGTGGGGAGTGTGCCTGTGCTCAGGGCCAACTTGCAGATAGTGCAGCTGGTGACCTTGGCAAAGCTCTTCCCGAAAGCAACGCAGGGAGGCTCAGGCCAGGACTGCCCCTCCTTCTCTTGGGACCTGCTTTGAAGTTGAGTCTCTTCCCTGAGTTACACTGCAGCTGCACTGCAGCCATGCCTGGGCATTGCCTGCCAAAGACTGCTGGAAGAAAAGATTTGCATAGCTGCGTCTGGCACTGGGAACAGGAGGAACTGCAACATCCTATAATGAGTACCTCAGTAATAATGTTTGAGTGCTGACCCTGTTTCTTACTGACCTGGCACTAGCATCTCTGCTGACAGATTTCACTCAATTTAAGGAATTCTGGTTTAAATTTGATTTCCTGAGTGATTAAAGATATTGTGTAAAAATATTTTTAGGAATCACTTGAATTCCCTACAGCAAATAGAGTTATAATTATGGCTGCTGGAGAGAACTGCAGGATTAGCAAAGTGTGCCACAATAAAATGTGGAGGCTGCAACCTGACTGAACAGGCACTGATCAAAGTCATAGGGGAAGTGCAGTTGTTTAAATACCTAGAGGAGCTTCATTCCCTTCCTGATTAGAGACTATCTTTCACAGCTCCTTCACTCCCTGATAAAGCAGACTAAGAAACACAGGACTGCTAGGGTGGACCATCAAAGGAACAATGAAATACCAAGAATATAATACTTTCATCAGTCAGGTTAAGGTTGAAATTTAGCAGCTTTCAGAGCTTACCTCCATTAAGAGTAGATGCCTAACCCAAAGATAGACAAAAGGACCAGAAAGACAAGAATAAGAAAGACAAACATATTTTAGATAGAAACAGGCTATGTTACATTAAAATAGGGCTGGAACTAAGAGAAAATGCCTTGTATTTGTTAGGGTTAAAATAACTAGAGCTATAGCCACAGGAATACAGAAAAAAAAGCCTCCATCACCTGAGCACTTGGCCCCACAGAGTGAGTGATCAGCTTTTCCAGTCCTACTTCAGGAAAAAAATCTTTTTAGCAAACCCTATGTCCTTTTTTCATGGAAGCACATGAAAACACACTTATCTACAGCTAAACACATGCTCAAGTGCTTTGCTGGGAAATAAAATGTAAGTATTTTTCCTTTAGGCTGCAGATGACTGACTAAAGGAGGTAGCAGTGTTACCCATGTTTAGAACTAAAAAAAACAAACCCAAAACCCAACAAAAACCGACTGTGCAAAACTAAGCAAAACTTTCCAAAAGGAACAACCTCTGTAGTAGTCATAATAGCAAAATCTGCAGTAGATAAAGTCTCTTGTTAAGGATGTCTAGAAGCCCCAACCTAAAAATATAAGACAAAACAAGCAAAAGAGATAAGGAAAATACTGAAAGGGAGAAGAAAACAGAAAGCAGTGAAAATCAGTGTGACACAGCCCCAGAATGAACCACTCCTCAGCTGAGGGGCACCACTGCCACCCCACATCCAGGGTTCCCCATGCATCTGGCACCCATTAAAGCAATAGCTGAGGTTCTGGATAAGAAAATTAAGGATTTAATTCTACAAGGCTAGTCATTGCTATTCACCTGCTAGGCATTTTCACATTGTTTTGCTGAACACATCTGGATGCCTTCAAATTGTTTTGCATTGATAGAGCAATATAAAAATAATCCGCATAAAAGAGAATTAAGCCAGGAATGTGTCAGAAAGGCACAGACATTTTTGGAAGAGCTCTAATAGCCACATCTCATGCAGGACTGTCATGTGCTGGCACTCAGCTGGCAGATAGGTGTGCCAGTCAGTGACATTATCCTTTTTCCACTTGTTTCCTACCACTCCTCTACTGAGAACTTCCACCCCCGCAGCTCTGTTGGCAGAAAGAATTAAGTGAGTGCTCCCTGAGGTGCTTCCAAGTCAGATGGATTAGTCAACAAAGACGGTTTAAATCAACCTGCTTGCTTTGCCTGAAGCAAATGAAAGTGCTCTTAAAACACACTCTTACATCAGCAGAGCTAGGGCAGTAGTAACTGCAGCATCAAAGGCTAGCAAAACCTGCAAATGGCACAGTTAGATCTGGAAAAGGCTGTCCAGAGCTTTTCAAGAATGCACAAGCTATAGCATCTTACATGCACAACACTTCTCCATATGTTTCTTTTATCTTGCAACAAACACAAAGTTAACACAATTACACTGAAAATTCTTCTAGGTTAAGGCATGTTATCTCATACTCGTGTGCTAAGAGCATGCAAGGAAACAGTGACCAGTTCTAGTTCATGCTACCTTCCCAACCTATGGTTAGGACTTGTGAGCCTATGGTCACAAGTAGGACTGCGCAAGATTAAGTAACTCACCTGAAAAAGGTAGTGATTTACGTTTCCAAATACCACTTACAAGGTATTCCAAGAGGAATAACTGCACAAACTCAATCTGAATTCAGTTTACTACAGAAACAGCTACTGATTGTAGTCCAAATATGCTGCTGACACTTTACAAATGTGCAAGTTTCCATTATTGGAAATGACACTTCCAAAAGTCTTCTCTAATTGCACTCTGGAAGCAAGGATTGTGACATGAACAGATGTGCCTGTGCCAGGTCAGATGGCAATCTCAAAATCTCGGCACACAAGCCTTCCCAAGGCACTCAGTGCTCCCTAGGCAGCCGAAGCCACGCCACAAAAATCTGCTTCGGTGTGTCTGCTTCCAGCAGCACCTGAGCATGCAGCGTAAGCACAACCTCAGCCTAGAGGGTTAGGTATTGAGGCTTCCTAGTCCCTCCTCGCGAGCTTTGATCATTGTATTCTCTTCCTGGGATTTTCATATGCCCAGGAATACAGATTTCCAATAACACACAAACCATGCGAGTGAATTTTCAACTCGCTTTGAAAAAAATATCGAACCTTCCTTACTGTATGAACATCCATGGTGGAGACATGTTCTAGGGACAGGTCAACAAGCCACGGCATCTCAGGATACTTTCTGAAATACTTGGTGCCATCATGAACATAACATAAAACCTCACTTGCAACAAAGCAGGCCAAAAGTAGCAATTTCTGCAGTGACGATTAAGCAGTTTGAAAACGTTTTGCAAATCACTCAGGGACAAAAAAGTATTGTGCAAAGGTTAAGGTAACCTGGGGAGAGGTCTGTGTCCATGTAAAATGAACTCAGTAAAATGGAATTATCAAATAGACCAACACAACCTCGATTCTGCTGTGACAGAGCCATCACAGACTAATTAAATTAGCCACAGTGATTCATTTATGTTTCCTTTCTTGATTCCACTACACAGTGGTGGAATCCCTGGTAGCAGCTGACAAAGCAAAAGCTTGAAACGTTTTGGGAGGAGCTGTTACCAAAGGTCTTCTCAGCAAGCAGTTCAGACAGTCTGAGATGTCCCTAGGCAACCAACTCTTTGACATTGGCTCTGCTCTGAACTGCCTGAACTCCGGAGGCTTCCAATCTAAATGATTTTATGGCTCCCTATCAATTTGTTAGCAATCTAGATTATTTGCTGCAATTAAATAACACTTCTTTGCACACCAAAACAGAGACCGTGGAGCTCATTATCCTACCATTCCTATATATCTCCTCCCAGCTCATTCCTGGGTGTTCACTGGGTAGGTTTTAAGCATACCAGTGGTGGGTGCATGTTACATCCCCAGAGGTCACAAGCAGTCTGCTCTGTAAATGTGAATCTTAATTCATAGGAATTATCAATGTAAACTTCCTGTATACACTCACTGAAATCACATTAGTGAGGAACTATCTACAACACTAAACATTTCCTTAAAAGCAGTAGAAAATGGGTAAGAAATTCTAATGCAGGTGAGTGATGAGGCACTAGTCTGCTGACAAACACTGACAAGCCAAGGATCAAGCACCACTAGAATGCAAAAATGCTGATGTCTAAACCTTGATGAAATACAAGTCTGTTTCAGCTGTATCACTGGAACCCTTGGCTTCGACAGACCCAGATCTGAATCGCTATCTCCACCCTGTGCCCCAGTGAGGCACAGCAAATCTCAGCATTATCTCCCATCACTCCTCTGCCTCCTTGTGCCTGAATTTAGATCATTTTTGTCTCTCCTGTAAATCTGATACTGCCTTTTGCAGTTTCTCTATTTCTCCATGACCAACTCTCCCCTCCTCTTCCATCTAGAATTTCAGAAAGATTAATTTCCTACCAAAGGTCTCTTTTCCCCAAGTAACTCTTTAGAAAGAGGAAAGGATTCTTATTTACAGCACTATTTATAGTATTCCTGCAAAGACTTCTCAGAACTTTAAGTCAAAGTCAGCTCTCCAGAAACCTGTGTATTTCCAGGCTAAGAGACAAGAGACAGAGGAGTATCTTTATTAGTGAACATTTGTATATGACATCACCTGAGAGTGACACCACCACACTTCTTCATTGAAGAGTCCATAGCCTTCCCTTTTTGACATCTTTTGTCAGCTGTTGCTCTGGGTCTGGCTGGGATGGAGATAATTCTCTTCAGAGCAGGCTGTGTGGAGTTATGGTCTAGATGTGTGATTGCTGAACAGTTTGGTCAGCATCAAGAGCTTTTCTGCTCCTTCCTCTGCCCTGCCAAGGTACAGACTGGGGCTGCCAATGAGGCTCAGATGTGACACAACCCAGCAGATGACCTGAACCAAGGAGATAGTCCATGTTGTACAACATCATGCTCTGCAGCAGGGCGTGGAGGAGGAGGTTTAGAGAAGTTAAAAATCTTTTTCTGAGGAACTGGCAGAACATCACTCTACCCACAACAGGTGGAGTGCAATCACCTTGGCATCACTTCAGTTCCTCATCTTCCTTTGCCCACTGCCTCACTTTTTTGGAGCTATTTTGTATCTCAACCTATTAAGTTTTCTTGCTTTTCCTCTCCTCTTCATCAGTGCTTCTGGGTGCACGGAAGAAGTGACCAAGCCTTGCTGCATGCCGGGGTCACCCCATTGCTGAACAGGCGCTAGGCCAGACAGGTCAGTCACTCCTCATCACGCACGCCCACTACCGCCGCGCGCCGTGCCGCACCTCGAGCCTTCGCCCCGCGGAGGGATCCGCCCCGCCGGGCACGTGCGGGCAGCGCCCTCGCTGCACTGCTCCTCCTCGCGCCTGCGCCCCGGCGCGCCTAACGGTACAGCCGCCTCAACGCCCGCTGCTCGTACCGCGCGGCCCCGCGAGGATCGGCCCCCGCGAGGATCGGCCGTGCTGCCACCACTCGCTGCTCACCCCTCGGGACCCGCGGTACGCGCTTGCGCGAGGAGCGAGAGCGGAGGGGCGGAAGGAGTGTGAGGGGGGGAGCTAGTGGCCCCTCATGGGGAGGGACGGAGGGGGGCGTGTGGTGGGGCGGGGCGCGCGCGGCGAGGCGGGAGGCGCACGGGCGCGTGACGCGCCCCAGCTGTCNGGCCTGGTCACCGCGGCGGCGGCGGCGACCGGCGGTGGGGCAGGCGGCGCGACCGAGGCCTGGGACCGGCAGGACCCCGAGCAGCTGAACGGGCGCGGGGCGGACGAGGAAGTGGAGCTGGAGGGGCTGGAGACCGAGGAGCTGGAGGCCGCCACCGACGAGAAGGAGCTGCTACTGCCTCAGGACGCGGTCTCGCCCCCCGCCGCCGGCCCCACGTTCGCCGAGAGAAACCGCCGGACACTGGCCTTTCGGGGCGGCGGGGGGCTCCTCGCCGCCCCCTCCGCCGCTAACAATGGCTGCGAGTCTTCGGCCTGGCCGCGGAAGCACTTCAATGGGCGGGGGGCGGACGAGGAGATTGAGCTGGAGGGCGCGGAGAGCCTGGAGCCAGAGGGTCTGCTGGAGGGGAAGGAGTTGGCCCAGGACGGGGGCTCCCTGAGTGACAGCAGCGACGACGAAGAGGACGGCGAAGGGGGCAGCCTGGGCGACGGCAGCGGCGCGGAGGGCGGCAGCTGCAGCAGCAGCAGGCGGTCGGGGGGCGACGGAGGGGACGAGGCGGAGGGCAGCAGCGTGGGCGCGGGGGAGGGGGAGAGCATCCGGCATTTCCCGCTAGCCAGGCCCAAGTCGCTGCTGCAGAAGCTGCACATCTCCTTCCAGGGCTCCTGGCTCAAGGAGTTCCCATGGCTCTACTACTGCCAAGAGACCGGCCTCATGTCCTGCGCCTGGTGCACCGCCGCTGCGGCCGCCGCCGCACCTCCCGAGCTGATCATGGCCGGCGGGGCCCTTCCCGGGGGGCACGACGAGCTTTGCAAGGGCACCCGCAACTACAAGCGGGCCTTGCTCCTGCGGCACCACCTCTCCGCCGAGCATCGCCTCAACGAGCCCGTCAGCGCCGAGCAGGTAAGGGTCCGCATCGGAGAATAGGCTGGGCC